>CM070556.1:68137574-68425222 GCA_036346405.1 Phyllostachys edulis | reverse complement strand
TGAGACCTCGACATTTATTAGGCTCATAATACTTAGTCATCCAATTGACCCTAGTATTATCAACCGAATAAACTTCGGTCTCGAGAGATGTATACTCCCCGAATGCAAGATACATACCTCACAACAAAAGAATATATCAATTCCATACAACACATAGAACATAAGCAACAAACCGAAGTTAATATTAATATGGAATAGCTACTACAAAAGAGGGCCCTTAGGCCAAATAGCAATAAGTTACAAGAATACACAATGAAGCAAAAAAGTGCCATAAAGATGGCTATAACACAAAGCCAATCGGTGTGCCTTAACCCTAGGCATCTCGACGGACCGCCAAGCTAGTCGTCAAGAAAGCGCAACACGCAAGCACGTAAGTAAGGCTCTTGGAGCTCACCTCCGATCCTCTCGCAACAAGGTTGTTAAGCAAAAGCAAATGAGTACAATAACTTGTTTATTGTACTCGCAAGACTGACGTGTAAGATAACAGAACTATAATTTAGCTACATGCAAGCTTTAATTAAGTGGATGGAGCTTTGGACTTACATTTAGCATAAAGCAAGTTCCATTTGCAATAACATAATAGATTTAAGGCAATTTGACAAAGCATTTTTACTTGTTGAAATAACAACGCAATAATAACATAATAACAACAACAAGAACAATCCTGGAAGTGACTAACCCAATAGCCACCACAACAATAGTATGAATTACCCACTCATACCAACCATGTCAAGTTTTAATTAAAAGTTGTAGTCTAGTTCTTCTGGGCGTTTCGGCGTGTCCATAACCTAGGGCGAGGCTATTGAATAGTTTTATCCTGCGGTGTACCAATGTACCCACACGCCTGATCGCCTTTCCTTTAGGCACACTACCTTTGGTATGCCGCGCGGCTAAGTCCTACGAGACATTTCCAATGGGCGATGCTAATTACGAGCATAACCCACGGGACAAGGACACATTAGGCAGCCCTAACCAACCGCCAATGCTCCCTCCCAACACTACACATACACATTTTATTAAAACATACCCACCAACCAGCTCATAATTAACACCCCCAAAGTACTTAGTCAAGAGAGGTCCCATATCCCCTCGTGTGGTTAGCATAATATTGCTCGAGCGATGTGGCGCAAGTAACTCTCATTATAACGACTCGAGCATACTACCACATTCCAAAACCACACCATCCATCCAATATGCCCAAGTCCAAATCAACATTTTATTTTCAGTTTTTGATTTTACAAATTAATCAAAGCACAAGTGCTGGACATATAGGAGGAATAATTATACTTGTGTGATCAAGACCATCGACTAAGTCGATGATCGCCCAATACTACCGATAGCTAAGCATGTCTAAGCGGTTTAAGTCGAAACTACTAAGTGATAAGAGCTCATCCAACGAGCTCCAACCACAGCGAATAACCTAGGCTCATTGGTAGTAGAGGATAAACAACTCCTACAGATTATGCAACTATAGGATTACTAGCGACAATTAACACAAAGTAGCATGCATACATAGAAGTAAAACAAAGTATTAAGCTTTAAAATAATGGGACAATGATGGAAATGGTCAAACTGCTTGCCTTGCTGCTGGTCACTTTGTTATGGAGGGTCGCTTATGGATCACCACAAATGTCTAAACCTAACGGAAAACGATAAAGAACCGATAAGAACGCATTTAAAAACAACAAGACAGCACAGCAAACGAACTCCAAATTCTCTGAAATTTCTACAGCAGTAAGAGGGTGATTTTAGGAATTTAGCAACAAGAACCAATGGATTTGGATTCTTAATGCAAAAGTTATGAGCAAAACAATTCTGCTCAGCCCTGAAAATACCAAACTGCACTATTCACTAATTTAATTATGAGGCAACATTTTCTAGAAAAGTGGTGAGGCTGAGATTTTTACTGTGAAACCAGCACCTCATGAGATGAATAACACAATTGAGTTCATCCCATTTGGAGCTATATTGCACTTTCTATAATTTTTCAAAAACAAGAACTTGAACAAAATTATAATGCACAAGTCCTTATTTCTATAACAGCAATATGCTCAAATCTAATTTTTACAGTGAGTTCATTAATAGAGGAAGCTAACAAAGTTGGTCTCATTCAAAAATAACCTACAGAACATTAGTTATGGGTTTTACAAGTTAAACCTAAATTTTGAGTGTATTATCCAAAAGGGAGTACTAAAACCTATGGCAAAACTGTGCTGGAGCTGAACTCAACTTACAACCATTTTTGGATTAAAGTCAAGTTTAAGACAGAGCTAACACAATTTGAATGACCTCAAAAGGATTTAAAATGAAAAAGATATGAAATTCTAAAGTCTACCTCATTTCAGGTTCATACTTAAGAATTTACCGACCTTCCTAACATTCACAAAGACATGGGAGGTCGTGAGCCACAGATCTCAGATCTAACTGCTCGAGACCTCCCAGGAGAACAACACACATGCACATGGGAGGTCCAGAGGTCTCGACCTCCTAACCACGCACATGCGCGAGGTGAGGGAGGTCATGGCCAGATGGAAGATCTAACGGACCACAACATGGAAGGGAGGTCCTGAACGGACCGAGATAAAGGGAGGTCCTCAACGGTGAGATGACCTCGAGGAGGTCCCAGAGGAGGTCTCAACGTCCGCTGCACCTCCAGGGAGGTCTGGACGGCTAAGATTGCCAAGGAGGTCTTGGACGCTCGAGATCTCCTTGGAGGAGGTCCGGATGTCGAGATCGGCCGCTAGAATTAGCGCACGCACACGCACGCCTTATGGACAAGAGATTAAATGCCGCAGGACCACGAGGAGGTCCGCTGAGGACTTAATGGCGCGCAAGATAAATGGTGGATTTAAGACAGTTAAGACACACCAAATGAATTCAATGATGGGAGCAATGATAAGCGATTAATTCTGTGGATCTTTTGTCCTAAAACGACAACGACGCTGTCGCAAGGCGTCCACAAAACCGTGTTCAAATATTTGGTTCTCGCGTGATGTAGACCTCGCCATGGAGATCCATGGTACCGCGGTTCGCAATAACCACGCCAGACTAACGGACCTTCTCAACGGCAATGACGGTTTTGAACGCCCATGAGCCGAGAGGACAGAGGTGACCAAGACGGCAAAACCGAAAAGCAAAAATGAGCTCAGGCGACAAACAAGCTTATGCTAAACTAAAGCTCCGCAAAACATTCATCGGGTGCCAAGACTAAGGGATTACCGTGGGATGTACAGGAGGTCCTAAGGTGCCGAGGAGGTCGAGGAAGGAGGACCGTGTCTTGGGGAGGAAGGGTGCTCCACTACCAAAGCTAGCCTCCAAGCTCCACTTTGTCCACCTCTCAGAATCGCCCAAACCAATTCAAGTTAGGACTTGGTCCCAGAGGGAATGGCACAAAGAAGCTTAGAGAAAAGGAGAAAAACTCCAAGGACCCTTGTCCACCGAGGAGCTTCAAGCTCCAAAGAATGGCGCCAAGGAAGCTTTGGTGGTTTAGAGCTCACAAAGACAGGGGTGTAAGCCAAGGAACAAAGGTGTGCAAAGGAAGCCAACTAGCAAAGTGGGGAGGCTTTATACTAAGGGCACGAGGTTGTGGATCATCGCCAAGCTCATGGTGAGCTTGGCCCATGGGAGGTCCATGGCTTGGACAAGACACAAGGTTGACAAGGTGCGAGTTCGTGTGGCAGGAGGAGGCGGAAGGTCGCCTGCATTAAATCTTGGTCACAAGAGGCATGAAGTGTACCTCATGTGCAGACACGCAATAAATGCACTGCTCAGAGCTTGCCCGCGCGCCAGAGGAAGGAGAAGAACAGGGGAGGTCTTAGTGGCCGTTGGATAAGACCTGGGAGAGGTCCTGGCCATCGGATGAGAGTTTTGAACCGTTACGTTTTAAGTGGTCGGGTGGAGGTCCCACAATACACGATCAAGGATGGGGAGGTCGTGGCCCTCCGATTTCATTAATCGCGAAACGCACGTGGGAAATGGGACAGGAGGTCCAAGGCGTTGGATCTCCCTCCAACGGTGCGGACCTCCAGTGAGGACTTAACCGCACGCGATCGAAAAGACATGAGGGGAGGTCCTGGCCTTTGGATTAAAATCCAAGGGCACTGACCCGATGGGGAGGTCTGAAACGCACAAAGCGAAGGAGGTCTTAGCCTCCGATTTGGATCAAGGGTTATGACCTCAACAAGGCGGAGGACCTTGTTGTGATGTTTTTCAGAGGAGGTCGTGGCCTTTGGATGTAAACCAACGGCCACGACCTCAAGTGAGTGCAAAGGAGGTCTCGACAGCTTAGATTGGGAGGAGGAGGTCGTGACCATGGATTTTGATCCAATGGTTGTGACCTCACGAGGTGGGATGTGGACTTGCTTAGTTTAACGGTGAGGGAGGTCGTGGTCGCGGATCTTGAATCCAAGGGCCAAGACCTCACATAGGTGGGATGACCTCGCCATGCGATGGCTTACAACGAGGAGGTCCTTTGAGGTTTAACACACAGGGGAGGTCGTGGCCGTGGATCTTGATCCGGCGGCTATGACTGATGAGGTGGGAGGTCGACGCCCACGCTGACCCGAGGAGGTCCACGAGGTCAAGAGGACCTCGAATGGGAGGTCCCGGGGCCTTGGTTGAGGGGAGGTCGTGGCGTTGGATTGGATCCAACGGCCACGACCTCATCAAGGTGGGAAAGGAGGTCGATGGGGTTGGAATTTGGACCAGTTTGAGTCTGGCTCACCCCAAGGAACAAAGGTCTGCTTTTAAATTTAATTTTCTAACAACTAAGACTTTGCAAAATTGTTTGAGATAGCAAATGAACTCCAAAATTCATAAGATTTTAACTGGAGCTAGTGACAACATGATTAACCTTACATAAATTTTCCAGAGGTTATTATGCAATGCATTTTTCTCAGGAATTTCATTAAGGTTGTTCAATGATTCATTTTACCTCCAAAAATTATCAAACTAGTTTTACAACTTGTGATATTTTTCAGAGGGTCCCACCTCAGTTTTAGGACCAAGGAAGATACTTTCCAATTGTTTGGCACAAGATTTGAGAGAATTGGAAAATGAATTTGACTTTTGGTCAACAAGAGCTTTGTGTTCTTGGTTTACACAACTCTTGGACAAGAATTACATGAGATTGTAAGGGTTTTCAAGTTGTGAGAAAAAGTTTTAATTTCTACACATATAATTATACTTGAATAACCCTGATTATACATTTGGGATGTTACAAAATCTCCCCTAATGTAAATCTCGCCCGAGATTTGGCTCACTCGCAAAAGAAGGATGGATAGTCCGCATTGCAGACGATCTTCTCTTTCCCAAGTAGCCTCATCCTCGGAATGGTTTGACCAATCGAACTTTAAGGAACTTGATGGTCTTATTCCTTGTCCTTCGCTCGACTCATCGAGCACGCCAACAGGTGCTCGCGATAGGTCAAATCTTCCTCGACATCGAGGGTTTCCAACGGAGCTTCCTCGCTTGGAACACGGAGGCACTTCTTAAGCCGGGACACATGGAAAACATCATGTACCCCGCAAGTGCAGCCGGCAACTCCAACTTATAGGCAATGCTCCTTCTTCTCGATAATGCGGTAGGGACCGACATATCGAGGAGCCAACTTGCCCTCGACTAAACGTTGATGGCCTCTTCAAAGGAGAGACTTTGAGATAAACAAAGTCATTAGGCTCAAAACGTAACTCACGCCGGCGGCGATCCGCATAGCTCTTTTGCTCGATTGAGTCCGCGCAAACGCTCACGAATAAAAGCCGAACTTGGCGCCGCCTCATTGATTGAGTCCGGCCAAAGAGAGGTCTCACCGTCTCCGACAGTTCAACGGGTTCTACACTTTCTCCCGCATAAGGCCTCAAAAGGTGCCATGCCGAGACCGCCTCGAAGTCAGTTGTTATAAGAAAACTTCGCTAATGGCAAGCATTTCTCCCAATGCTTCCCATAGAAAGGACACAAGCACGAAGCATATCCTCCAAAACCTGGTTGACCCTCTCGGTCCGACCATCGGTTTGAGGGTGGAATGCCGTGCTAAAGGTAAGACGGTTCCCATGGCCTCTTGCAAACTATGCCAAAAGCGAGAGGTGAAAAGAGAACCACGATCCGAGACGATCGTTTTGGGCACACCGTGCAAGCACACGATGCGAGAGACATAGAGGTCGCCAATTGACCAACAGAAATCTTAGCTCAAGACAGCAAGAAATGCGCTACTTTAGTCAACCGATCAATGACAACCCAAATGGAGTCTTTCCCGCTGGTGTTCGGGCAGACCGGTGATAAAGTCCATGCCGATGGAATCCCACTTCCATTCCCAAGACAGCAAGGGCTCAAGCAATCCTCGCCGACGCCGATGTTTCGGCCTTGACACGACGACATACGCCGAGACTCAAGAACGAATCCGCATCTCCTCTTCATTCGGTCCACCAAAATCTCAAAGTGAGATCTTGATACATCTTTGTGGCCCCGGATGAATGGATAAAGGCGAATCATGGGCTTCATGAGGATCAAATTCCGCAACTCCATGTCCTTTGGAACCACAAGGCGCTGTCAACCTCACAACACCATGCTCATCCTCGTAAAAGCACTTGGTCGTTCGCCTTGACATTTGCCTTAATGTGGCTCACTCCCAAACCGATCACGAGCGGACTTGATCCGATCCACCAAGGTTGGTTGCACAACCATGGCAAAGAGAAATCCATGCTCAACTATCTCCAAGTTGAGACGCTGGAATGCTTCGAGAAGAGAGGGCGAATGCTCCTTGAGCACTAAGGCATTACAATGCGCTTTTATGACTAGTTTGCCGCATCAAGAACTACATTAGCCTTGCCCGGATGGTAGTGAATACCCATATCATAGTCCTTGATCAATTCCAACCATCTCCTTTGCCCGAGGTTCAGTCAGTTGGGTGAACAAGTACTTGAGGCTTTTGTGATCCGAATACACTTCACAACGACACGATTAGGTAATGTCGCCAAATCTTAAGTGCATGAATCACAGCACCAACTCCAAATCATGAGTAGGGTAGTTGAGTTCATGAGGTCTCAATTGTCTTGATGCATAGGCCACTACCTTGCCTTCTTGCATAAGGACACAACCGAGGCCTCGACGAGAAGCATCGAAAAGATATCGAAGCTTCGATGGATATCGGGAAGAACAAGAATAGGAGCGGTGGTCAAACGCTTCTTGAGTATTTGAAACTTTCTCACACTCACGGACCACAAGAACTTCTTGTCCTTCTTGAGCAACTCCGCTCATCGGCCGCGATCTTGGAGAAGTTCTCGATAAA
Source organism: Phyllostachys edulis (assembly GCA_036346405.1). Classification (NCBI taxonomy): domain Eukaryota; kingdom Viridiplantae; phylum Streptophyta; class Magnoliopsida; order Poales; family Poaceae; genus Phyllostachys; species Phyllostachys edulis. The sequence goes on along the minus strand of CM070556.1, from coordinate 68,417,940 downwards.
GCGGCGATAATATCCCGCTAAACCAAGAAAACTCCGCACATCGGTGACCAAGAAGGCCGACTCCATGAAAGAACATCGGTGACCTTGTTAGGATCAACGGCTACGCCTCGCCGAAAGAATATGGCCTAAGAAAGCCACTTCCTTCAACCGGAATGCACACTTGTCAACTTCGACAAACCGGTGCTCACGTAGCTTGCCTAACACAAGCCTCAGATGTCGATCATGTTCCTCATCGCCCTGGAATAGATAAGAATATCATCGATGAAGACCACGACAAACTTATCCAAATACTCCATGAATACCGAATTCATGAGATTCATGAACAAGGCAGAGCATTGGTTGTTTAATGACATGACAAGATACTCATACAAGCCATAGCGAGTAGAGAATGTCGTTTTGGAATATCCTCAGTCGGCGAATCACGAACTCGATGATATCCCACTCTCAGATCAATCTTGGAGAAAACTCGAGCTCCAAGCATTGATCAAAGAGATCGCCAATGCGGGCAACGGATACTTGTTCTTTATCGTCACTTCATTAAGTGGGCGGTAATCAACGATATGCGTAAAGTACCGCCCTTCTTCTTTACGAAGATTGCCGGACAACCCCACGGAGATGAGCTAGGCGGATGAAACCCTTCTCTTGCAGCTCTTAATCGCTTCTTCAACTCCACCAACTCGCTCGGTGGCATCCGATAAGGCCTCTTTGAGATAGGGGCGGTACCGAGCCAACTCAATGACAAACTCGAGGTCTCGAACGGGTGGCATCCTCGAAGATCAGCGGAAAGACATCAACAAAGTCACAAACTGTTGGGACTTCGCTAATATCTCGAGCGGCTTCGCTTCAAGTGCGAAGAGATGAGGGCCTAGCAAGCTTGCGAGAAGCAAACCCGCCGCGGAAGAACTAGACAGAGAGATGAGCTTCTGGCGCAATCGATTTGTCCCATGTGCCGAGACAACCAATCCATACCAAGAATCACATCAAGACTACTGAATGGAGAAGGATAAGGTTTGCTAAGAACCCACGCCGATCTCGATAGGGACATCTCTACACTCGATTCACTCTCAACTCCGAACCAGAGAGCGAATGAGTAGCGGACCGACAATGGAGAGAAAGGAAGCTCTCCAACAGCAAAGAAAAGACTCGTAAACAAAGGAATGAGATGCTCCTGAATCAAACAAGACAAAGAGTGGTGAGAGTTAAAGTAAAGTGTACCTAGTACGACGCCGGGTGCCTCCCGAGCCTCCTCTGCGGTGATGGCGTTGACGCGACCACTACCCATGCCTTGGGTAGCCGGACGATCTTTCGGTCCCGAGATGCACCACCTCGCCCGCCCTCCATTAGGACGAGGGCCGCTCCGCCTTCTTAGGGCATTGGTTCGCATAATGCCCCTTCCGTTGCATGAGAAGCATGTGACCCCCCAGCCGGGTTCGCGGGCCACTGCCGATCGGCAAAGCGCGGTGGATCAGGGCACGGCTGCGCGACGAGGACGAGGGCAAGGTGACCGGGGCGCCAAGAATGAGAGTGGTACCCTGAGACCGCCTCAAACGAGGCGGAAGAACTGGCTCGAAGTCTTATAGGTCTCCACTTGCGCTATGGAATCCATAAGCTCCCGAGCCGCATGCTCACCGACGATGGCCTTGTCGACCAAGGTCCGAAAATCAGAAAGTCGGCAATGGATAGCTTGTCCTTCAGCTCCTCGGACAAGCCGCTACCGAACTTGGCCTCATGGCCATATCAAGGGCTACATCCTCGTGGAGCATAACGAGCCGATGGTTGAACTCGCACATACTCCATGATCGAAGCTACGCCTTGCTTGAGCGCAAGAAACTCCCCGCTTCTTGATCTCCATCAAGCCGCAGGATGTGAGCCCGACGAAGGCAAGACGAAACTCCTCCCAAGAGACGGTGTGGTCTACGGGCTGCATGGCGAGATAGCTCTCCCACCAGACAAAGCCGCACCCTCAAGGCGGTGCGATGCGACAGCGCTTTCTCGTGTTTCGGCATGCGCTATGCGGCTTACGCCCACAAGACGGCCAATCGTCCGCATCCAAAGGGTCCTCGGACCGAGAAGGTAGGGGGCCGAGTACGGCGAACTCAGCAAGACCCCACGAGGTCGATGGGCATTCCTCGCCCAGATCCCGAAGCTCCTGGGGAAGGGTGGTGTTCTGGCGATGACGCCCAAGAGAACTCTCTCACATCCGCTGCGGGTTGCGCCAATCAAGAAGGACCTCGCCATGGTCGGAGGAGGAGGAAGCTCCTCGTCCGGACCAGCTGACTGGCCTTGGCCGCTACGAGTGCGTCCGGCCATCCTGTTACAAGGAATTTTGGTTAGCAACTAGACCCGAAAAACTAAGCCTTAAAGAAAACAAAAGCGATCGACTAGGGGAATGAAGATCACCCTAAACGAAAGCCAAAACAACGAGTAATTAAACTTTAAAAGCTTCTAAAAGACTCTACAAACAGCCAAGAAACACCAAAAGCAAGGTTCAACTTCTCAACTCAACTAACCCGTATTGAATGAACGAGTAATTGATCGGAAGATTACAAATCAGATTGTAAGATGAGATCTAAAACTATTAGAGAGCAAGGTTAAGGCAGCTTAAATAAGTGTTAGATACTTAGCTAACTAGTATCACATCTTACCCTTTTATTCCCACAAGTTTTAGTTGATTAGCCTCTCATTTTCTACCTCATTTACTAGCTTAAGCATTGCTGCCCTAAAATGCTTGCTTGCTGTCCAGAATTTTCAGATTTGAGTTTCGCTTCAAATACTTCTATTCTTCACCAAGAAGGTAGCCAAGACATCAATTTAGAACTCTCTATATGTTACCCAAAACCCAATTAATCGATAATGACTATTTTGTAGAAGAGAAGAGAGGAAAACAACTTTCAAAACTCAAATTAGAGTGAGATGAGAAGAGAAAGCTAAGGTAGATGAGGAGTAAAATCTGAGAATTTTCTTAAGCTTTCAAATCTCGTTTATACTTTGAAAATAGGTTTTCCAAAATATCTTAAAGACGACCAAGCTTGTGTTACTACGGTCATAACGGCCGATACTAACTTTTTAGAGACCCCGACATTTATTAGGCTCATAATACTTAGTCATCCAATTGACCCTAGTATTATCAACCTAATAAACTTGTCTTCTAGAGATGTATACTCCTGCATGCAGATACATACCTCACAACAAAAGAATATATCAATTCCATACAACACATAGAACATAAGCAACAAACCGAAGTTAATATTAATATGGAATAGCTACTACAAAAGAGGGCCCTTAGGCCAAATAGCAATAAGTTACAAGAATACACAATGAAGCAAAAGTGCCATAAAGATGGCTATAACACAAAGCCAATCAAGGTGCCTTAACCCCTAGGCATCTCGACCGACCGCCAAGCTAGTCGTCAAGAAATCGCAACACGTGGCATGTATAAGGCTCTTGGAGCTCACCTCCGCCCTCTCGCAACAAGGTTGTTAAGAAGCAAATGAGTACAATAACTTGTTTATTGTACTCGCAAGACCGACGTAAGATAAATGTAACTATAATTTAGCTACATGCAAGCTTTAATTAAGTGGATGGAGCTTTGGACTTACATTTAGCATAAAGCAAGTTCCATTTGCAATAACATAATAGATTTAAGGCAATTTGACAAAGCATTTTTACTTGTTGAAATAACAACGCAATAATAACATAATAACAACAACAAGAACAATCCTCGAAGTGACTAACCCAATAGCCACCACAACAATAGTATGAATTACCCACTCATACCAACCATGTCAAGTTTTAATTAAAAGTTGTAGTCTAGTTCTTACTGAGGCGCTTCCGAGCGTGTCCATAACCTAGGACGAGGCTATTCAATAGTTTTATCCTCATAGGTGTACCAATGTACCCACACGCTGCATCGCCTTTCCTTTAGGCACACTACCTTTGGTATGCCGCACGGCTAAGTCCTACGAGACATTTCCAATGGACGATGCTAATTACGAGTCAAGAACTCCACGGGGACAAGGACACATTAGACAAATTCTAACCGCCCGCCAATGCTCCCTCCCAACACTACACATACACATTTTATTAAAACATACCCACCAACCAGCTCATAATTAACACCCCCAAAGTACTTAGTCAAGAGAGGTCCCATATCCCTCGTGTGGTTAGCACGCAATATTGCTCGTAACGGTGGCGCAAGTAACTCGGTCCTTAACGACTCGTGCATACTACCACATTCCAAAACCACACCATCCATCCAATATGCCCAAGTCCAAATCAACATTTTATTTTCAGTTTTTGATTTTACAATTAATCAAAGCACAAGTGCTGGACATATAGGAGGAATAATTATACTTGTGTGATCAAGACCATCGACTAAGTCGATGATCGCCCATTACTACCGATAGCTAGCATGTCTAAGCAGCTTAAGTCTAAACTACTAAGTGATAAGAGCTCATCCAACGAGCTCCAACCACAGCTAATAACCTAGGCTCATTGGTAGTAGAGGATAAACAACTCCTACAGATTATGCAACTATAGGATTACTAGCGACAATTAACACAAAGTAGCATGCATACATAGAAGTAAAACAAAGTATTAAGCTTTAAAATAATGGGACAATGATGGAAATGGTCAAACTGCTTGCCTTGCTGCTGGTCACTTTGTTATGGAGGGTCGCTTATGGATCACCACAAATGTCGAAACCTAACGGAAAAACGATAAAGAACCGATAAGAACGATTAAAAACAACAAGACAGCACAGCAAACGAACTCCAAATTCTCTGAAATTTCTACAGCAGTAAGAGGGTGATTTTAGGGAATTTAGCAACAAGAACCAATGGATTTGGATTCTTAATGCAAAAGTTATGAGCAAAACAATTCTGCTCAGCCCTGAAAATACCAAACTGCACTATTCACTAATTTAATTATGAGGCAACATTTTCTAGAAAAGTGGTGAGGCTGAGATTTTTACTGTGAAACCAGCACCTCATGAGATGAATAACACAATTGAGTTCATCCCATTTGGAGCTATATTGCACTTTCTATAATTTTTCAAAAACAAGAACTTGAACAAAATTATAATGCACAAGTCCTTATTTCTATAACAGCAATATGCTCAAATCTAATTTTTACAGTGAGTTCATTAATAGAGGAAGCTAACAAAGTTGGTCTCATTCAAAAATAACCTACAGAACATTAGTTATGGGTTTTACAAGTTAAACCTAAATTTTGAGTGTATTATCCAAAAGGAGTACTAAAACCTATGGCAAAACTGTGTTCTGGAGCTGAACTCAACTTACAACCATTTTTGGATTAAAGTCAAGTTTAAGACAGAGCTAACACAATTTGAATGACCTCAAAAGGATTTAAAATGAAAAGATATGAAATTCTAAAGTCTACCTCATTTCAGTTCATACTTAAGAATTTATTGACCTTCCTAACATTCACAAAGACATGGGAGGTCGTGGAGCCACAGATCTCAGATCTAACGGCTCAGACCTCCAGGAGAACAACACACATGCACATGGGAGGTCCAGAGGTCTCGACCTCCTAACCACGCACATGCGCGAGGTAGGAGGTCATGGCCGAGATGGAAGATCTAACGGACCACAACATGGAAGGAGGTCGGAACGGACCAGATTAAAGGGAGGTCCTCAACGGTGAGATGACCTCGAGGAGGTCCCAGAGGAGGTCCTCACGCCACTGCACCTCCGTGGAGGTCTCGACGGCTAAGATTGCGCCAAGGAGGTCTTGGACGCCCAGATCTCCTTGGAGGAGGTCCGATGTCCAGATCAAATAGCTAGAATTAGCGCACGACACGCACGCCGCTTATGGACAAGAGATTAAATGCGGGACCACGAGGAGGTCCGCGCGGAGGACTTAATGGCGCGCAAAAATGGTGGATTTAAGACGCTTAAGACACACCAAATGAATTCAATGATGGGAGCAATGATAAGCGATTAACTCGGTGGATCTTTTGTCCTAAAACGACAACGACGCTGCTGCTAGCGTCCGACAAAACCCGTGTTCAAATATTTGGTTCTCGCGGCGATGTAGACCTCGCCGGCGAGATCCAATGGTACCGCGGTTCGCAATAACCACGCCGCACCCAACGGACTTCTCTCAACGGCAATGACGGTTTTGAACGCCATGGGCAGAGAGAGGAGAGGTGACCCAGACGGCAAAACCGAAAAGCAAAAATGAGCTCAGCGCGACAAACAAGCTTATGCCAAACTAAAGCTCCTGAAAACATTCATAGCTGGGTGCCAAGACTAAGGGATTACCAGGATGTACTGGAGGTCCTAAGGTGCCGAGGAGGTCGAGAAGGAGGACCTGCAAGGTCGGGAGGAAGGGTGCTCCACGGCCAAAGCCAGCTCCAAGCTCCACTTTGTCCACCTCTCAGAATCGCCCAAACCAATTCAAGTTAGGACTTGGTCCCAGAGGGAATGGCACAAAAGAAGCTTAGAGAAAAGGAGAAAACTCTCAAGGACCCTTGTCCACCGAGGAGCTTCAAGCCCAAAGAATGGCGCCAAGGAAGCTTTGGTGGTTTAGAGCTCACAAGACAGGGTGTAAGCCAAGGAACAAAGGTGTGCAAAGGAAGCCAAACACAGTGGGGAGGCTTTATACTAAGGGCACAGGAGGTTAGGACCAATCGCCAAGCTCATGGTGAGCTTGGCCCATGGGAGGTCCATGGCTTGGACAAGACACAAGGTTGACAAGGTGCAGCCTGTGTGGGACGAGGGGCTAAGGTCGACTGCATTAAATGTGGGTCGACAAGAGCGTTGAAGTGTACTCATGTGCGCACACGCAATAAATGCACCGCCAGAGCTTGCCCGCCAGAGGAAGGAAAGAACAGGAGGTCTTAGTGGCCGCTGGATAAGACCCGGGAGAGGTCCCGCCATCGGATGAGAGTTTTGAACCGTTCACTGCTTAAGTGGTGGGTGGAGGTCCCACCACACGATCAAGGATGGGGAGGTCGTGGCCCTCCGATTTCATTAATCGCTAAACGCACGTGGGAAATGGGACAGAGGTCCAAGGCGTTGATCTCCCTCCAACCCAAGGACCTCCAGTGAGGACTTAACTGCACGCGATCGAAAAAGACATGAGGGGAGGTCTGGCCTTTGGATTAAAATCCAAGGGCACCGACTGGATGGGAGGTCTCGACACGACAAGCGGCGGGAGGTCTTAGCCTCCGACGGATCCATATATGACCTCAACAAGGCGGGAGGACCTTGTTGTGATGTTTTTCAGAGGAGGTCGTGGTTTTGGATGTAAATCCAACGGCCACGACCTCAAGTGAGTGCAAAGGAGGTCTCGACAGCTTAGATTGGGAGGAGGAGGTCGTGACCATGGATTTTGATCCAATGGTTGTGACCTCACGAGGTGGGATGTGGACTTGCTTAGTTTAACAAAGGAGGGAGGTCAGGCCGCAGATCTTGAATCCAAGGGCCAAGACCTCACATAGGTGGGATGACCTCACGCGATGGCTTACAAAGACGAGGAGGTCCTTTGAGGTTTAACACATGTGGGAGGTCGTGGCAGGATCTTTGATCCAAAGGGCTATGACCGATGAGGCGGGGAGGTTCGACGCCCACGCTGACCCGAGGAGGTCCACGAGGTCAAGAGGACCTCGAATGGGAGGTCCCGGGGCCTTGGTTGAGGGGGGAGGTCGTGGCGGTTGGATTGATCCAACGGCACACGACCTCATCAAGGTGGGAAAGGAGGTCGATGGGGTTGGGCTGACCAGTTTGAGTACTGGCCACCCAAGGAACAAGGTTCTTGTTTTAAATTTAATTTTCTAATGCCTAAGACTTTGCAAAATTGTTTGAGATAGCAAATGAACTCCAAAATTCATAAGATTTTAACTGGAGCTAGCTGACAACATGATTAACCTTACATAAATTTTCCAGAGGTTATTATGCAATGCATTTTTCAGTGAATTTCATTAAGGTTGTTCAATGATTCATTTTACCTCCAAAAATTATCAAACTAGTTTTACAACTTGTGATATTTTTCAGAGGGGTCCCACCTCAGTTTTAGGACCAAGGAAGATACTTTCCAATTGTTTGGCACAAGATTTGAGAGAATTGGAAAATGAATTTGACTTTTGGTCAACAAGAGCTTTGTGTTCTTGGTTTACACAACTCTTGGACAAGAATTACATGAGATTGTAAGGGTTTTCAAGTTGTGAGAAAAAGTTTTAATTTCTACACATATAATTATACTTGAATAACCCTGATTATACATTTGGGATGTTACACAACACTAGGTGATGCAGTAAAGCCATTCACAGCACCAACTAGCAAACGCACGGTGCCCAGCAACAGTGGCAAAGTATACAGTAGTGGGTAGTAACTTAGGGCCATATCCTATTTAGTCTTTTGACCTTGCTATACGATTGTATGTGTATATTGATGTTCCTTTGCGCTGTACTCATCCGCCTTGCTGGTGTTGCAGGTTTTGCCCGTTTCGCCGCCATGACCAAGGATTGTGACCTTTTCCGTCGGGGAGGTGGAGACAAGGACCGGGCCAAAGTGGCCAAGACTGATTCACCATGTGATGATCTTGACGAGGAGGTAGATATCCTTGGTGATGGTCCTGACAAGGTGGCTCTTGTGGGAGTTGAGCTTTCCTCCCTTACTAAGGCGGAGAAGGCAGCGTTGGTGGCCCCTGGGAGCCACCTTACACTGAGCGATGTCCGGTGGCCGGGGCCGAACGAGCGCCCCTGCCCCCCAAAGGGGTACATTGTTGCGCTTAAAGCTTGGTTTGAGGTCGGCCTGGGGCTTCCGATCCATCCCTTCATCCGAACACTTGTGAAGCACTATCAGGTTGAGCTCTCGCACTTCTCACCTAACCTTCTCGCTAGGGTGAGGGTGTTCTTGTAGCTGTGTGAGACTACAGTCGAGGGCAAGCGTCTGAAGCCTACTGTTGCAGCTTTTGACTACTTCTTCCATCTCCAGCGGTCGAACGGGAGGTTCGGATTGCTAGGCTCGGCCGGTCTCGACTATTCAAAGACCAAGGTGAGTATCCTATTCATGCCACCAAATACAACCGAGTCGCCCCGAAAGAAGTGGTTTTACTTGAAGGTGGAGGGCTTTTTCTTACACTAGCAAATACCCAATATTACCCAGATCGCTATCCTAAGATTCCTCCTCTCGGATGTCGATCGAGTTTGTTCGTGCTACGTCCGAGGTCTGCAAGTGGAGCGGCGTCCGGGACTTGATGGAGTAGATGACCCTTCTAGGTGTCAGCCCTTTGATCGACAAGAACAGCGACTACTTGAAACTTTCCAAGAGCAAAGGCAGGCACGACTTGGTCGGTTTTCTTATTTACATGTGGTTTGTGCTTGATTCAACTTTTGAACTTTGTGCAGTGCCAGTGCGCTCTCCCAAGAGGGCAGTTGAGGAGGCCGACTGGATCCTCGGGGAGATGACCATCACCGAGTATGAGGCCCTTGAGGAGGTTGGCATCTTCGATGGTCAAGGGTGTAACAGCATTACCAACAACTTTAAGCTGGTGATGCCTCCCAGGCAAGCCGGTCCTGATCCGTCAAGAGGAAGAAGGTCAAGGTGTTGATCCGGATGGCATCGCCAGGACCCTCCTGAAGGGTCACCGACGACGAGCCTTCCGGCCGCAGGAGCAAGGCTTCCCACCGCAGGAGCGAAGTGTCTCTTGGCAGTGATTCTCGATCCTGGTGCTTCCAAAGACAAGACGCCCTCCCTCGAGGCGCCCTCTACCTCCTGCTGCCCCTGGCCATGTTTCACGTGGGGAGAAGCCTCAAGATTTTAGGGCACTTCAGAGGTCATCTTTGCAGAAAAGGAAGAGGGAGCCTTCTAGCAGTGTTCATGCCACCCGAGCGCAAGGTTGCTGGGGGGCCTCCTCGAGGCCATGGGACTTCTCAGGCCACATCCTCTTCTTCGGGCTCTAGCTCTGCATCTCCCACCGGCTCTAGCCCGGCCAGGTCCTTTGTTCACAGGATGGAGGAGGAGCTGGAGGAGGGAGAGTTGGGCTCGACTCCTCGAGGTGATTCGGAGGCACCTGTCATCTAGTATCATGATGCCTTCGACTCTCTCTTCGGTACCAATGAAGGTTAAGCGCATTTTTATCTTTATTTATCTTTGTTCATTTGTTGCTCATTGCCCACTAATGTTTTCTGTTCGTCAGATGTTGCTGAGGTAGGAGCACAGACTGGGGATGCGGGGGATGCGCTGCCCAAGGTTCAAGGCCCAGGAGGAGAGAAGGCCCTTCCCGGCCTTGAGGTTCAGGTGCACAAGGATCGTGATGAGGCTGCGAGTTATTCCTCCATCGAAGTTGCATTCTCTACGCCGTCCGCTTCATCGATGATTGATGATGCAAATTGCAGATTCATCGTCTCACCGAGGGGCATGTCGACAAATACATGGCTTGTTTTCGCGATACGCGAGACGTTGGAGAGTTCTCCCAGCTCCTCAAGGATCGGCTGGGTACCACTATAAATCTCTACTTCCAGGTACTTTTACGGTTATTACCTTCCTCTGCCCAATACTTGCTTTTTAATCATCCTCTAACACTGGCATTTCGCATGCTCCTTGCAGGCCACTTCCATCTCTAACATCATTAGGGATGAAGCCCCCCGAATTATTGAGGAGATGTTTCAGGAGGCGGCAGCTGAGGCTCGGCGGAGTGCCCCGCTGTTGGATGATGACAGGTTGAAGTTAGCAGAGGAGAGGAAAAACGGCGGATTGCTGAAGATAAGCTGAAAACTACTGAGGAGAAGTTGAAAGTTTCAGAAGAGAAGGCTAGAGTCATTCGCCATGTGAATGTGAGCTTGGAGGAGGACGTGACCAAGTCCTGGCAGCGGCTGAATCACTTCTTCGAACTCCAGGAGATCACCGTAGCCGCGCAGAGGTCCTTAGAGAGCTTAGGAGCTAAAGTTGCTCCAGTCCCATCAGGGGTGACGAGGCCAGAGGTGTGGGTTCCTCTCCTTGGGGAGCGAGTCCGTCTCTGCCGCCCAGCATCGCAGAGGATTGGTGTCATCCTTTGCAATGCTAGCTTTGACAGTGGGGCTCCTCGCCATTTCCCATCGCTATGCGATTGTTCGTGCAAGCAAGTGTGCGAGGGCCTACGTGGCTCCTTCACTCCCGAGGTGAAGAAGGCATCCCTAGAGGAGCGAACCATGCTGAGGCCTCTTGCGGCAGAGTTTGTGAAGAGCGTCGCTTCATCCCTGGCCCCGAGAGTTCATGTGCCTTCCCCAACAGAGGCATGCAGCGTGATGCTCCTAGCGATGATTTCTGTTGACATGTTCTGCTTAGTATAGACTTTGTAGTGATACCATGCCAGGCTGCTTAGTGTTCTATTTTTGTAGATGAGTTAGGCCTGAGAGCCTATGTAGCCCTCCATACAAGAGCATGGTTACGTTTGCATTTCCCTCTATTATGAAAATGTCATGACGATGTTATACTTCATTCAGGGCATGTTTAAGAAGGTGATTGGCATCAAATATAAGCGAAGCAGGCGAGGGCCGAGCGCCTGCCCATCGAACCCGGCCTTATGAGGATAGCCCATGGAGGGTGGGTGGTTTAGCATTAGGTATGATCGTCGCGAGGCGCTTCAATCCCCCGATAGAAAGCCGCCATAGCAGAGGCCTTGCTTGTGAGGCCTTCAGTATGCCAGATGTAATAAGGGAACACTCCTGTGCCCACTGAGAGGGCATGCCTCTCAGGACCTGTAAATGTTGTTGGCTTGTATTATTGTTTCGCTCGTAGGTATATGTTCCTAAGGGATGTGAGCGTCATAGGCGCAGCTGGCCTTTGCTTGCGTTGGAGCAAGGCGAGGAGTGACCCGGGGTCGTTCGCACAGAGCTCTGGAGGTCAAGGGGACTAACTTAGCACGCCCATAGACTCGGGTGCTAGGCCCAAGTTGCCACTTGCGCCTGGGTCAAAGAGACGCAAGTCGCCGAGGAGAGGCGACGGACGCCCAAGCTGCCTAGGACTTAGTTAGGGGAGACCACAGGGGTCGCGCGCCCTACACACCACGGGGGTGACACCCCTTGTAAGGGAAGGGTCAAGCGGGACTTATGAGATTATTGGGTAAGGACAGCCTTAAAGCTAGCCGCTGTTAGGAGCAAGTCCTTACAGTTGGTTGTAAGTGTGCTGGTTAGACTTTCTCCTGAAATGGTGCAACCTCCTGACAACATTGTGTTGGAGGGTGGCCTTTCAACAGCAACGTGTTAGAAGGCAAACTTTTCAATCACCGACGAGTATGTATTTGGGAACATACATACAAAACAGGTATGTCCCTTAAACAGCAGCTGTTAAGGAACTACCCTAGAATCAGCCCCGCCTTAACAAATAGCTGTTAAGGGACTATCATGAAATTGTAGCGTAATTGCATATATAGAGGGATCGTGCCGGAATCTCATGTCTTCATTTCATTGAGCAAGATAGTGTTTACACTTTGATATGTGCCACGGAGGGCATACAAGAGGGTTTTAAGCGTAAAACTTGTGGAGCTTATCCTGCTCCATGCATGCTTCACCGCTTGTCTTTCAGGTAGCAAGTCGGTAAGTTACCGATCCTAGGATCGAGGAGACACTAGAGGGCCCTTCCCACTTGGGGTGAAGTTTCCTTGAGCCATCGTGTCGGTGACAATTTTGAGGACAAGGTCGCCAAGAAGAAAAGCACGCCTTCACCCTCATTGTAGAACCAGCGGCCTCCCGCTTGTAAGTGTGATGCTTAAGGAGGGCTTGGTCATGATCTCCTCAACGAAGTCCACCTCAATCCTATGGTTGTCCTCATTTTGGATGAAGCTAACAGTGATGGCCCCGAGAGCATTTCCACTCTGAGGGAGCTGGTGGATTTCAGCAGGAGGACAGCCGCCTCAGACACGAGCGAGAACGGAGTTCTCCAAAGGGCACGACTAGGAGTCGTGCGTAATCCCCATAGGACGCCGAGGAGCTCCTCCGCCCATGTTCTCGCTTGAGGGCACTTGCCTCGAGACGACGCCGATGCCTTGCGTGAATTAGCCCATTAGCTCTTTCCACGCCCCGCTGGTTTTGGGTGAGCCACCGATGCGAAGCAAAGGGTGGTCCCGATGGAGTCGCAGAATCCTCAAGGAGGAGGCATCAAACCGAAAGTACCGTTGTCCACTGTGAGTTCTTTGGGAACCCCGGCTTACACACAACATTCTTCCAAAAGAACTTCAGACGGAACGAGATGTGATGGAGGCCAAGGGTTTCGCCTCCACCCACTTGGTGAAGTAATTCACCGATACCACCACATGCTTGTAGCCCCTTGCCTAGTGGGAATGGCCCGAGCAGTCCATTCCCCACCCGCAAACGGCCAGTGATCTCCAGATGGTGCAAAGAAGGTTAGCAGAGCGTTGTGGTTGGTCCGCCCTTGGCACCCCTTGCATGTCTTGAGGATGTCGAGGGCATCTTGCACCATCATGGGCCAATAAAAGCCCTGACGAAGGGTTTTGGCTGCGGTTGCCCTTGGCGCAATGTGAGAGCCGCAGAGGCCCTCATGCACATCATGGAGAAGAGAAATTCTTCTCTTGTGACACACTTGAGAAGGGCAGATGCTCCGCGCTTGTAGAGCTTTCCTTCAACGATCACGTAAGCCTTGGCTTTGGAGTGTAGCCTACAGGCTATTACTATATCCTCGGGCTCTTCTTCTCCCTGTATGCACTTGATGATGGGAGTCATCCAGGAGGGAGGAAGGACCGAAGTCTCGTTGACTGGGGTAGTTCGATCAGCCACTTCTTCCATCGATGGCGTTTTAATACTTCAAAGAAGACTTGGAGGAAGGGGTTCTCGAGAACTCTGCAGACGAGCCAGGCGGTCAGCTCGGTGATTATCTCCACGGGGGATCCGACGAGCTTCAAGTCCGCAAAGTGGCATTCCATCTTCCTCACTTTGTCCAAGTATTTGGCCATTTTTGATCGAGGCATTGATATGTTTTATCCATCCGATTGACAACCAACCGAATCCCCTAAGATGAGGAGGTGTCGGACACCCATGGCCTTAGCAAGGCGAGACCCAAGAGTAATGCTTCATACTGCCACATTGTTTGTGGGGTTGAAGGATAAGGGTCACAGACTAAGTGCCTTCCTTCCAAGCTTATTAAGACGACGCTGCGCACCCTCATACCTGACGCTTGGACCCATCAAGTATAACGTCCAATGCTTGCTAGGGGTGTTTAGGGTGCTTGTCGGTGCTTCATGGTCGATCGGGATGCAAATCCATTCAGCCACGAAATCGGCAAGGATCTCGAGATTTGATAGAAGTCCTCCCCACGAGCTTGAGAGAGAAAGGTGCTAGCTCTGCGGGCCCATTTTGCTATCCTTCCTGTGGCCTCTTTGTTCCTCATCACCTCATTGAGGGGTAGCTTGTTGAACAAAGGATAGAATATCCCGTAAAGTAGTGACGAAGCTTTTTGAGGCCATGAGCGAGAGCATAGCATATTTTTCTATTTCGTGGTACCTTGTCTTTATACCGCCAGGCTTCACGACATAATATACCGGTGTTGCATCCCTCCTTTTTCCTTAACTAGGACTAAGGCCACCGACTGGGGGTTGCAACGAGGTATAGGAGTAGCACATCTCCGGTCTTGGACTTGTGAGGAGTGGAGGGCCGCCAGTAGGCTTTTAGGTTTTCAAGGCCTTCAGGCTTCATCGGTCCATAGGAAGCCTTCAAGCTTCTACAGAGAATCTTGAAGAAGGGATGCCCTTTTCCGCCGAACGTGACAGAAGCGCCCGAAGGGCCATGCGCCTATGAGGCATCGGACGCCTTTGGTGGAGCGGGTGGTTCCATGTCAAGGATTGCACGAATTTTTTCAGATTTGCTTCGATCCTCTCACAGGAGACCAGAACCCTAGGAGCTTTCCTCCTTTACTCCCCGGCGATTTTTCGGGTTTAGTTTGACAATCGAACTTGGAAGGTTGGCGAATGTCTCTTGGAGATCTTCAATATGCATTTAAGCTTGAATGCTCTTTACGACAGCGTCATGACATAAACCTCCACATTGCGACCTAGCTGGTCCTTGAGGATGAGACAGACGAGACGTTGGAAAGTGGCTCCAGCATTCTTCAACCCAAAGGGCATGCGCAAGTAGCAGAAAGCGCCTACAGGGGTGATGAAGCTTGTTTTTTCCTCGTCTTCTTCCACCATGTGGACCTAATGATACCCTGAGTATGCATCTAAAAAACTCATCAACTCACACCCAGCGGTGGAGTCAACGAGTTGGTCGATGCGCGGGAGTGGGTAATGGTCCTTCGGACATGCTTTGTTGAGATCGGTGAAGTCGATGCACATGCGCCACTTGCCGCTAGACTTTTTACCAAAACAGATTAGCTAGCCATTAGGATGCCAAACCTCCCGAATGAGGCCGCCCTTGAGAGCTTGTCAATTTCATCTTTAATTGCTCGACACCGCCTCAAGAGAGCTTCAAGCTTTTGCTTTATCGAGGGCACCTGAGTCTCACCGCGAGGTGATGCCGATCACCTCCTCGAGGGACGCCGCCATGTCCGACGGTGTCCAAGCGAATACGCCAAGACTGGATTTTAAGAACTTCACGAGCTCTTTTCTCCACTTCTTGGGAGATCGACCCGACTCTAAGAGACCATGGGTCATCTTGGCCAAGAGTCGATTTTTGTGCAGTCCCTCGTAACGAGGCTTGAGGCAGCAAGATCTCCCCGGGGATACGCCCTGGCGCTCCTCGGTGAGAGAAGCGAAGCGCTCTTCGTGTGGCTCCTTAGTCTCGAGGAAGTTGATGTCGCCAGAGTCGATTGTCGCTTTGTGGTATAGACGGCGAAGCTAAGTCTTGATCGCCTCACGGAGATGACCATGAGGGCCCGGTATCTTTAAGCATAGGTAGTTTTGATGGACCGCCACAAGTTGTTGAGAGTTGCCCTTCCCATGATAGCATTGAATGGGGACTCGATGTCAACGACATCGAACCCGACGGCTTCAGGCGGTGATTCTCCTGTGTTCCGAATGTCATGAGGAGCTCGATCCTCCCAAGGGGTTGAATGGATTTTCCGGCACGAAACCAAAGGAGAGGCCCATCGGATGGTAGCAGATGCCATGATGATATCCTCCCTATGACTCCTTATAGTTCCTTGAGTGCACGCAAATAGAGTATATCCGCAGAGCTTCCTCCGTCGACAAGGATGCGGAGACCTCGCAATTGGATATTGTATGTTAGTAAAGGGCATCATCATGAGGGAACATTAAGCCCTTTGCATCCTCACCGTGAAGCTAAGAGGAATGTTTGCCCACTTGGGAGGATGCTTTGAGGAGCCACCCTCACGACATTGACCTCCTGACGCATTCTTTCGCTGGCGCTTTGACGCATGCCCGAGGCCGAGCCCCTATTATGATGTTTACTTGTCTTTGCGGTGCTTGAAAAGGAGTTCATGTTTCAAGATCCCTGGTCACGCCTGGGGTAGATCACCAAGGGCCCAGACTGGGCGTGGAATTGCTCAAGAGGCATCGCCCACACTGTGGGACGTGGTGGCGACCCATGGCGCTGCTCAGCCGCTTGAGAAGCTTCGCTATTTCAATGCATACTAGCTGCACTCATTTGTATCATGCCCACGCATCTTGTGGTAGGCACACCAGTCTGCCTCTCCTTGATTTGGGTTGCCTCTTTTTTCATTGCGGCCTTCACGTGGCACCCCTTCCAAAGGGGCTTTAGGCCCCGATTCCTTCTTGGGTCCTTCTAGTGGAGTTGTTCCCCACGCTCCTCGCGGAGGTGTGTTGGCCATGACGAGGACTTTGGAGTCGCGCCCGCCACCGGATTGATCCCTCCGGTCCTTGCCTCTCTTTCCAGAGGAGCCTTTTGACCTCCTCCCTGGGGAGATGCTTTCGTCCTGCGGGCGAAGTCCGTTCTTGGCCAAGTCATCTTCCTCTCCCCGGGCGTATTTTTCCACGATCTCGAAGAGCTCATGGATCGTCCTCGGGGGATCTCTCCCGAGTGCGCGATTGAGTTCTCCCGGGAGCAGCCCTTCCTTGCACGCGTTGATGACTATGGAGTCC
This sequence comes from Phyllostachys edulis, assembly GCA_036346405.1. NCBI lineage: Eukaryota > Viridiplantae > Streptophyta > Magnoliopsida > Poales > Poaceae > Phyllostachys > Phyllostachys edulis. The sequence goes on along the minus strand of CM070556.1, from coordinate 68,400,924 downwards.
GGGGTGTCTGCTACTTGGCTTCTCACTTTCGAAAAGCGCTTAAGAAATTCTCTTGTGGATTCACCCTTTTGTTGCTTGACAGTAAAGAGCTGGTTGAGGAGCATGGGGCGCTCATAACTTCCTTGGAAATTTATACCGAACTCTTCCTCACCGTCCCAAGAATAGATGGAGCCTTTCTTTTGGTTGAAGAATCAGAACGCGTGCTTGCTCCGGAGAGGAACAATGGAGGCATTGCACATCTCTATTTCTCCACCTCCCCGCCCGAATCGCCATGGAGTATACTTCCAGAAATTGTATGGGGTCGAGTCCCCATCGAAGGCCCGAGGTTAGGCGGAACTTTGCTGGAAAGGAGTTTTGCAGATGTCTCTTGTGAGAGGATTTCCGATCTCGATGCCCTCGCCCTTCGTGCGCGGCGGTGATGTTGTCATCGAAGGTGCGACGATTTGTGGTGGCGGGCTCTCCCGAGTGGGAAGAGCTAGATGCTTGCCGGTGGCGGCGATGGTGCAAGCGATCGGCGAGTTGAGCGCCTGCGCCGACTTATAGCTTGATCCGTGGAGATTAGCGATTCAACTTCCATTTCTTCACAGAGGTGGCGACCATGCTCCCAGCCGGATCCGACAGGCACGGGACACGCCCATACCATGAGTACATGCCCTTCTAACCGCCTTGGCTACAACCTCCTTGATGTGAATTCCTGTGGCTTGGCGAGTGCCCTTGGGCTATGATGGGTGGAATGGTTCGCCCACCAAGGTGCCTTGGGGGCACCGGGAGCAATCTTTGGCCCCACTGCTCCATAGTCGCCCTGCCAAGTAACACCTTGGGGGTGGAGATGTGCATTAACTGGAGGGAGTTGGTTCACCATCTCCGGGTGCAGATTTGCCTAGGCGGAGGAGCTTGAAGAGGGGGCCGTGGAGCGCCCATTGTAGAGGGCACGAACTCAGGCCTCGGAGGTTGAGGCGACGGGATGAACTGTAGTGGAACGGGCTGAGCTCCTCCCCATCTAGTGTTAGGCGGGTGCATCGGCCAGTAAGGAGCCCCGTTCACCACTGCCGCGTGAGCAAGTGGAGGGAGGTTGAAATGGAGTCCCCCTTGCACCCCTCCGAGGAAAGCTCCCCGCGCAGCCGGGTCAGAGGCCACTTGAATTGAAGGTGGTGCTGGGAGCGGAGATACATGTTGAAGGCCATTGGGAGTACGATATGCGGCCATCATGTAGTCCACCACCTGCCTTGCGGTTGCCTCCACCATTGCTTGGCAATTAATGGCGCCGAGCCCTCAGAGCATGGACGAATGACCGAGCGCCGATGACACTCGGCCTCTTGCCTTTGGCCGACACTTCGCCAGCTTGGTGCGATGGATGGGAACGCTTGACATCCCAGGATGCGCAAGACATTGTCGCCGCCGGTGAACAGCCCCGATCTCCGAAGATAACCCGCGCCTTGGATTTTTTCGGAGAACGGGCCGATCGTCCGCGGGCTCCTCATGCTCTGGGGCGGGAGGAGGCCGCGCGGACTTAGAGTACTTCTTGGTAGGAGCCATAGCCTTTCGTTGATCAGCTACGATCCCCACGGTCGGCGCCAATGTTGATGGTGTAAAACCGAACACAAGTGAGCTAGCGGACGTCGGCCGTGCTACGGGCCTTCGTCCACGAGAGCGGGCGTACACGGGGATTTATACAGGTTCGGGGGTCCGAGAGGACCACCCTACTCCTGTCGGTGGCCTGTGGGGGCTGAGGGTTCCTCCCGAAGGCTCACCTAGCGTCTTCCTGTTATGTATTGCTAAAGAGAGCCCCCCTTGTGAGGAGGGATACACAGGGTATTTATATGCTCCCAAGCCTGTACAAATGACCAACATACCCCTTAGGGGTTGACTACTCTAAGGATACATTCGGGGGTATTATAGTCTTGTACAAGTGCAAACGAGAGATACAGATGGCCTTTGCCAGGTGATTACACTGTCAGACTCGATAAGTCGGTATCTGCCATAAGAAGCAGGTCCCACTGGCAAGGGGATAGAATATTTCTCCAACACTTGCCATGCCTACAAGCCGTACATATGGCATCCTTCACGACTTTGAGTTTAGGCAAACCTCTCATGAGATCAAGACCGCTAACTCGCAGATGATCAAAACCAATGTGCCCCAAACGTCGGTGCTAAAGCCAGATATCAGAAGAAGATGCAACTAAACATTTGAGAGATCCAGCAAGAGATTCAGAAAAATCAGCTCCAAAGATTATACCAACTCTAGAAATCCCAAAAACAAGCTCACCGGCAAAATCAAGCACACGACAAGTATTTTTCTAAAAACGAGTTTCAGAGCTATCATCAAGAAGTCATGCAAATGTAAAGCAAGTTGTACCTTAGTTTGTCCACAAGGGCGACGTCCTTCAAGATGAATCTGTCATTCACCTTGATTGATCCCGTTCCTCCAATTCACCCTTGTGTATCATCTCCAAAGGTGATGAAGTCATCACCCGTCGACCGCATGAAGGAAGTGAACCATCTTGAGTCTTCGGTCATGTGGCGTGAATAGCCGGAGTCGACGAGCCACGTGTTCTTCATCCTTCCGTGGCGATCCTGAAAATCAAGGCATAAAAGATCGATGTGTCTCAATACTGGGGTTAGTTAAACATGACTTGGGAACCCAATACTAAGACACATGTCTGCAAGTAGTATGCAAAGCAGAAATGCTATCCTTGATTTTATTTGAAGTTCTGTTATGAGCAATGGTTACACAAACATAAGAAGCATCCTGTCTAGGAACCTTACGATGATGAGCATGTGAAACAAATCCTAGTCCAGGTTTCTTCCTTTCTAAATGACCATGTCTCATAAAAGCTCTAGGTTGATTAGATGAAATTCTTGCAATATTTTTCTTAGCGTTCTTCAACCTACGCCAACAGAACTCAACCAAATGTCCACCCTTCTTGCAATAGGTGCAATGGTATTTGGTACCATTGGGAGAAGCACCTTTTGACTCAAAAGAAGGTTGGACAAAACTTGCAGATTTGAAAATTGTTTTTGCAGCTTGGGTTGTGAATTCAACTAAGTCATTTTCCAAGACTTGAATGACATTAGACTTGGATTTGTTCTGGGCAGAGTTGCATCCTAACCCTTGCTTCTTATAAAAGGAGTTTTAGACGTGTCTAGAACCATGTTTAACTATTTCTTACCTTTAGATAATTTTTCTAGTGTGTCCTTAAGGTAAGCATTTTCTTTTCCAAAGTTAACACATGAATCACAAGTCTTGGCCATAATGGCTCTAACATGTTTCTCCTTAAGAAAAATAACTTCAAGCTTATAGGCTGCACATGAGGCACAAGGTGTAGACTTAATTGTGTCCTTAAGCTTGGTATATTTAGCTTTAACTGCTTTTAGAATATCTTTAACTTCATGTTCACGTTCTAAGCAGAAAGAGCAAAAGCTAGATTTAACATTACCAAAGGCATCCAACTTGCTAAACTCTAAGCATATTTCACAGGGAGCAGATTTAACCTCAATTAGCTCTGTCCTAGCATTTTCAAGTTGGTGCAAAGCAATGTCATGAGTAGATTGCAATTTGGACAGTTCAGAATGTAAAGCATGGCAAGATGAGCATTCATCATTATCAAGAGTCTTAGCATTTGTAAGTTCTAATGTAAAATTATCTACTTGTGATTCTAAATCCTTGTTCCTAGCCATGGTAAACTCTAAGGCCTTATCCTGACTCATGAGTTGCTCAAACATGTCGTCGCATCTAGTAGAAAGAACATCATAGGAGGGAGGTACCTCATCTTGTCATTCATGTTGACGATATCGGCCATGAAGCACATGCCGGTGAAGTCCTTGGCCCTCCCTTTCTTGTCTTGAGGGAGCTCCTCCTCCTTGTCCTCCTCGCTCCCGGAGTTCACATCGCTCATGGATTGCTCTCCAAAAGCGGCAAGGACCCGGTGAGCAGCCTTCATGAGCTTGGCAGCATTGTACTTGGGCTTGTTCCTTGAGGCTTCTTCCAAGCTAGCTTTTCCTCCTTGTGGTTGCTCTTACCTTTCAGCTTGGGGCAATTTGTCCGAATGTGATAGAGCTCTCCACACTCATAGCACGTCACAGGGCCACCTCTCTTCTTGTTTCTAACATTGTTGTATGCCCGTGTAACTTTGTTGGCTAAAAGGACTAAATCAGCCTCAGGAAGACTCTCAAACTCTTCTTCTTGAATAGCAGATAAACATGCAAGAGAAAAACCAGAAGAAGACTCAGAAGAACCATCAGGAGTCCCTTTGAGGGGATCAGCCATCAAAGCCATGTTATCCTTCTTAGGAAGACTACCTCTCTTGATCTCATGAGTCTTGAGCTTGCTATAAAGCAGCTCCAAAGTGAGACTAGAGAGATTGACATTCTCCTCAATAGCAGTAGCTTTTATCTCCCACTCCTTGGTGTTGATTGCAGCCAAGAGGTAGGTGGCATTCTCAGATTGAGAGTACTCAATGTCAATAGCTCTCATCTGATTGATCACCTTGTTGAAGCGAGTAAAAACGCCATCGATGCTCTCACCAGGACGCATCTCGAATTTGTTATACTCTCACTTGTAGACCGTCTGGCGCACTTGCTTGATTTGAGACGATCCCTCATGGTAAGTTTCGAGGGTGTGCCAAATCTCATGTGCGGTCACAAGGTTACAAATCCTATCGTACTCCTGCCTACCAAGCCCAGCATATAGAAGGTTCTTTGCCTTATTGTTGTTAGCCAAGAGGGCTGCTGAAGCCGGCAAAGCAACTTCGGGCAAAACGAGCGGGGCTTGAACAACCTCCCATATAGCTTGTCCTTCACTCTCAGGGAAGACTCGCATGCGATTCTTCCAATAGGCATAGTCGAGCCCATCGAAGACGTGCGGCTTGGTCAAGTACTTATCCATCGCCAAGTTCAGTGATCGGTTAAGATCAAGATTGAACTAACCGGGCTCTGATACCACTTGTTGGACCGAAAAGGCGACTAGAGGGGGATTGAATAGGAGCACGCTCACTTTTTCATTTTGAACGGATTCAACACGAATCTCACTCCAATAGCTATGGAGGCTATGAAGATCAATCAACAAGTATAGCGGAAGACTTGTATTGAATCCAATCCAAAACCCCAAAGCAAAAGACCAGCATGAAGTTCAAACCCTAAAGGGGCGGTTTGACTGGCGTTGATTGCGCGGTCAGATCGACGGGTGGTCTGACCGGCGGCAAAAGAACGGTCTAACCAGGGTCTAGTCTAACCAGCGGTCTGACCGCGGCTGACACAGAACAGTGAAGAACAGCCCGTGTTCAAAACACAAATTGATCTAACTTTTGATTCACACCGCCAAACTCCAAGAAACTTGAACAACACCTTCTAAAAGATATTAGGAACCTATTCAAATCAAGGATCGCAGAGATCAATGCCAAAGTTCATATCTTTTTTAGTTTGAACAAAGTGTGCTCCAAAACTGAACCAAATATGAAATATGATCTAAAAACTTGCTCGTGGGTGATTGATGATCAAGATGATCCTAGATGGGTTCCCACATGTCACAGCAAGTTAGATCAAGGCAAGAAACCAAGCAAAAACTCGTTGATCATAGAAAGACTCAAAAACACCAAATAGAGAGAAGGAAAGCAAAAAGACACATCTTTGAGAAACTTTCCTTGGATTGATTTGATATGGTATTGGTTTACAGCCACTCCATCAATGGAGGACAAAGACTCAATACATGAGTACGAAATCAAATCCAACTCTCTAGAACCCTAACCTCCAACTATCTTCTCCCTAAGCACAAAAGCAAAATTAGGGTTTTCAATAATGAAAGGGTTGAAGAGAGGTGCAGCCACCTCCCTCCTCTATTTATAGTGGAGGCTTAGACCTTCTAGAAGCATTAACCCTAATGGGCTCCCGTTAAGGCCCACACACAAACGGGTCACACACGCACGTATTTTAAAGCACCATCTTCATCTCCTCTTGACCTAATCCGCTTCACCTTGCGCCATCTTGCGCCACGGGTTGGCAATAGGTCACCAAGGCGGTATTTGGTAAAATTATCAAAATACCCCTTCTCGATCTTTTTGCAAAGACCGAGTCCCATCTTCGTGAAGCACTTCCATGCTTCGCCACGTGTAGGTTGATCCAACGGCTCTCATCATATCAGCAAGTCTCTCCCATCCGGCTCCCATCGAAACCACCATGGCACTTGCACCGACCCCCACGCCGCTTGATCCAACCCGTCGTACTGAACTACCCGTTTGGTCACCTTTGTCCCTCTTGCGCCATGCTTGACTCCATTGACCTCTCCCGACATCCCCGATCATTCTGGACCTCAGCTCTCCAAGCTTAGTCACGATCATCCTCGCCGTTGACCGTCGTTAGCCTCCAAGCAACCTGCACAACAATAGACAAAGAAATCGATTCCGGGAACAAGTTCTTCACAACTTGACCCACGTTAGTCAAAACATGCATCATGCAACACATATGCACTGAAACCGATGAACTTGACCTAACCCAAACCTCATCGCCACTTTTGGCCGATGATTAGTAGCAAATTCAATCAGACCGCCATTCAATGGCCGGTCTAACCGCTGGCCGGTCTGACCGCGATTTGAACGCCGGCTCGACGGCTTGGCTCGGCTCGACTGCGTTTTGAACGCCTCGATCGACACATGACTCGACATAGTTCAACCTTTGACGAAAACTCGTGTTTCGACAAACCGTTAACGACATTGCCAATTGTAACATCATCATAAGATCATGAGCATATCCCCATGATATCCACAGAATGTATGTAATTTGAGTATATACATCATTCCTAAGGTCATCGAAGGTCACTTTAGTCGCAAGAGGAGTTACCGTAGCCTTCATATGCTCTGCAATTTCTCGTAGATAAGTTGAGATTCGAGAAAAGTTGTTTCCCATAACCGTAGTGATCTCCTTGCCAGCCTTCATCGAGGTATCCACCTTCTTTTCAAGTTCTTGCTCAACAGTGCAACTCCGTGTCTCCACTTCTTTCAAGTCTTGAATTTGAAGATCTTTGTTAGAGGAGGTCTTCTGAAGATCCTCTTTTACCTTTTCTAGTTCTAAGAAAGATCAAAAAAAGATAATAGAATTTACGCATTGCAAATAATAACAAGGTCAAATGCTCTGTAAAAAGAAAAGAGAAATTCCTTACCTTTCTTATCCTTAATGAGCACCTAGTTCTATTCAAAGAGGTTGTGGTTTTCTTTAGATTTTTTGCCCAGGATCTCTTGTAACTTTTCATTCTTTTGAGTTAAGAGGCGGATCTCTTCGGTTTTTTCTGCCACGGCCACCGCACTCCTCTTAGATCTTTTCTCCGCCTCAGACAATTTTCATCTAAGAGCGTGAAGTACAAACTCAGCCTTTTCTTAGCCGACTTTTGCCAATAAACATTCCGTATAGTGAAGACAAAAGCATAAATTACTTATTCAGTCGGAATCTTATGATTGAGTAATAGCTTTATATGCTTACTTCTATTTTTCCTCTGCGAAAGTTCTGATCTCCCCTATCATGTCAACATTGACTTTCTAGCACCTTTTGATAGATATCATGAGGTCCTACAGGTCCTTCTTTTCGGTTCTAGAAGGAGAACTTTCAAGAGGAACTTCATCCTTGAACTGATCCAATTGAACTAAATGGAAAACTCTTCTGGTTGGATCAGTCCTGGTATCTTGCGACTCCTAAGACATTCTATGAGTAAAAAATATAATGGTATATTCAAAAATGAAATTACCAGAATAAAAGTTACCAAGATAGGGTCGACTTCATCTTAGGGTTTCGATGGTCTCATGGACCACCCCCTGAAACTGTATGGTGTCATGGCCCCCTCCTGTTGTAGTGGACCCACGGACCACCTCTTCCATTTGATCCTCTTGGGAGGTCCTTTCTGTTTGGACCTCCGTGCCCTGCGACATCTCCTTAGATGTTTCAGTAGTTGTCGTCAAGACATCCTGGACCACTTCCTCAGTGGTCCTAGGAGGTATTTCTATTTGTAGAATCTCTTCTACTGGGGATTCCTCTGTCGCTGGGACAATTGGTGGTGAAGTTTGTTCTCGTGCTGTTAATTGTCCCCTTTTCGGGTCCGACGGTAAAGAAAGGCTAAAAGAAAAGAGAGAATTGGTAATTATAAGCTAAAATCATAAGGCTATCATCGAAGAACTTACTTGATGTCAAATCCACTCTCATTGAAGAGCGACATGAAGTCTTCATTCACAGTGAAAGTAGGATCTCTTGTTTGCTCTAGCGAACCGGGAACCAAGGCCATGGAAGTCCGTGACCTTGGAACCCGCTAAAGAGGAACCTCCTCTTCAGACTCTTCTGATGATCCTTCGCCTTGGATCACCCCAGCCAAGAAAGTTGATATAGAAGACGTTGGCTAGGGGTTAGAGACATATCAAGAAATTGGAATCTTGACTTTGGATTTCAATTCCTCGCATGTAGAAGGCCTTGAAGTAGCTAGGACCGGAGTTAGAATTGAAGCAAGAGGCTGACCAGAGTTAGAATTGAAGCAAGAGGCTTTGGTGGAACTAAGACTGAAGCCGGCGCGAGTTTCGTCTTCTTTGGCATAACAGGAGGTCTGGAGCTTATCCTTGCACTCTTTGCCAGAGGAAGAGCAGAGCTCGTACCGACATCTGAGATGGGACGTTTTTTCGGTGTCATCTGTTCAGAAACATACAAATTAGACATGAGTAGATTTACTTCTTATGTCTAGTTATTCCAATGAATGCTTACCACTTTGCGATCTTTCCTAAGTGATAAGGCAGCCCCAATCAAGCTTGGGGGCTGCGCTTCTACATCGAACGGTTCCCTTTCTGGAACTCGATCCTTCAACAAGACTGAGGCCCTAGCAAGGACCTCATCATCCGAAAAAGCTACAATATAATGGAAATTACTTTACACCAACTACAAAATTCAGTTTTAGTAAAAAAAAGGTAAATGGATTGTTACCATTTTCAGGGATGTCACAATTGCAGGATAGAATTTTCCTTTTCTGAAGGGGAAAAATCTTGTTCTTGAGAAAGTTATAGATGATCTTTCGTCCAGTCAGACCTCTCCTCACCAGGTCATTTATAATTAAGACCACATTCTTCTCATCATCGGAGATCTTGATCTCCTTGTCAGCAACTCAATTTTCTAAGGACCACTTTGGTGGTGCATCACGACTGTAAGTAATCCTACTCTCATTTGGGATAGTGGAAAAAAAACCATTCTTTGCTCCATGTTTTGCTGACATCCTTGGTAGCCAAGAAGGGAAACACCCTCTTGTTGGCATCTTGAAATTTAAAATAAAATGAGCCCAAGGCACCAGCAGCTTTCTTGTTACGAATGATTTGGTAATAAAACCTTAACAGACGTAGACTAGGGGCTATTCCTAAAAATGCCTCAAACATGTGGGCAAAGATACTAAATACCAGAATTGAATTTGGTACAAGATGAACTAATTATATTCCATAATGATTAAAAACTTCAATTAAAAAATCACTCTCGGGTAAACGAAGGCCTACCCAGAGATAAGGCACGAAGAGTACCGTGAAACCGGCTGGAGGGCATGGCTCAATCTCCCTCCCCGGTGCACGCCTCTCAACAATGGCCTTCTCCAGTACATTCCCATCTTGCTCTAGCCCTTTGAGCTCCTCCACGGATAACATTGACGATTTCCATCCTGCCATTGCCTTGGTTCAGTGGTGGATCGAGGGATTTTTCTCTTCGAAGGATTGAGAAAGACGAAGGGCTCTCGGCGAATGAGGAAAGTAAAAGCGGTTGGGGTAAATCATGATTAACGAAGGGTAAAAATCCATATATATACCTTTGGTCCATTTAAAACCCACTACCTTAAGGATGTAACAACTGCACCTCGACTAATGGAGATAGGACAACTCACATCTGGTCGAGCAAGTTATTCCGCGTGTAAGAGACGTGCAAGAAAAGGCAGTTGAAAAGGTTTTCCTTTTTTCCAAAGTTATCTTTGTCTTGTAATCATCACGAATAAAAATGAAAAAAAAAATCGCCTCGGTATATGCTTCGAAGAAGTGTCTACCTGGCCATTGAGATTTTTCTATTGATTTCTTGAAGATTTCACAGAATAAATTGACCACCTTGGAAGCCTAAAATCCAGAGATCATAACTTCAAGGTGGTCAAAAAGTCAATGTTATTCTATAAAGTCTGTCTTTTTTATGATCTCTGCTACCATGATACATCATCTACTGAAACTAAAGGAGTTTGAAGATAAGTGTTCTAAGACAAAGTAGAGGTAGGAACGATAGAAAGTTTGTGAAGGAATTTTTCTTAAGTTCTGCCCATCCTGACCAACAATTTGCTGGGAAATAAAGATGGAAGTCCAAAGGATAAGATTTTATCAGAATCTGTTCCTAATAAATCATTGGAAGTTAAAGCATGACCGTCTCTTTGAGAATTATTTTCATAAATGAAGACGGTTGATGCTCCTCTTCTTATCTTCTTAGAAAAAGGAGTTATGTTTTTACAACTCAAGTGAAATTACCTTATTGACCAAGTCAATTTCTAGTCAAATAGACTATGTCGGACCCGGGATTAACACTCCCAAATCCTTTGTGCACTTCTGAACTAGTCTCGTGATCAGTAGCTAGTCCACATAGTAAACAGATATGGTAACATCCATAAATCGCACAATTATATTAATAATCAACAGAGTTTATTACAAAAGAGGCTTACAAGCCAACAATAAAGAACACAGCGGAAGACAAAGAAGTAGTAGAGTCCAGCTGATCTGCCACAGGCAATCGACTAGGGTAGCGGTCTAGTCGTCGAGATCCACACCGATGATGAAGTCCTTCTCCTCTAACTAGGGTAGCGGGGATTGTGGAGCTTGGTTGGGTGCCAATGGCGGGCAGCTTGGGCGCGTCATGCGAAGAAGAAGGGGTAGTGGAAGACGGTCGGGCGGGCCCATTGTCGGTGACGGCTGGAAATGGAACGGAGGCAAGGCGCGGCTAGCCGTCGAATTTCAATCAGACAGTCGCAAATGGGCGTGTACGGTTGAGAAAGGGAGCAAGTGGTTACCGTCGGATTTCAATCCGACGGTAGCGATTAGATGAAGGAGGTGCGTGGGAGAGCAGGCCACATGGGCCGCGTGCACTGTGAAGACGGCTGCGTTCGCGCATGGAAAAGAATGGGCCAGGCGAGATTCGGCCCGAAAGGATTTTGGAAATTTAAATTGATTTAGCAATTAAATATTCTGGTTAATTCAAAAAGGCTTTAGAAAATAGCAAATAAAATCCAAAAATTCTTGAAAAATTCACATAAATTCCTAGAGTTATTTTGGACTTAAATAAAATAATTCCAACTTATAATTGGTAATAGTTTTTGCACATAAATTTATTTTGGCTTTAAAATAATTAGGAAAAGCTTTTAAAATTCCAGAAATTAATTAAATTTTTACTTTTCACTTTAAATCCAATAAAACTTCAAAGACTTTAATAAATTTTGATTTTGATAATTAAAAACTTCATAAATTGAAATAAAGCAATAAAACTCTTTCAAATTTCAAAAGATCCAATAAAATAATAACTTTTATTTTTATTTTGGTAACAGAACTTTGGGATGTTACAAACTACCCCCCTTAAAAGGAATCTCATCCTCGAGATTCGGAGAGGCTAGAAAGAAAGAATACGCACATAGGATAAATGAATTGAGAGATAGAAAGAGTCTATCTTCAAGTTGGCTTCACGTCCAAGGGTGTTGGGTTGTTCGAAGTTTTGAGGTATCAATCCGTCCTTCAAGTCTCAGATGCATCGATAGGTTAGAAGTCCAATGGATTGTTAGAGAAGAGCAAAAAGCAAAGGTTGAGAAAGAAAGCTATGAGGAGAGAAGTCTAACCATTTAAAGAAAACGTTGTACACAAGATCAAAAGATCTATGTACGACATACCAAAAGAAAATATACTATACAAATAAAGGAACAATACAACGTTCTACTCGATCGAGACTTTTAATCTAGTGAAACGATTCAGTACACAGAATGAGCCTTGGAAAGCTTAAGCTATATGGTTGGGCTGACAAAACGATCTTCGGTGGGTCTTGTCCGTTGTCCTTGGATGGTGGAGACGACGATACTTTCTCGATGGATCCATGTCTTATAGTCTTGAACGTAAGGGTTAAAAACGTGTTGACCATCTATAGAAATTTTTCAAGGGAAAGAGGATCCATTTAACATTACAAAATGGTGAAAGGAGAATAGGTTAAGAAAGAATTGCTATGAAGAAGCTAAAGATAGATAGATGACCAAGATGAGGACATAACAAATTGTTTTTCTTGTTATGTAAAATAATTTTTGAAGTTTTTCAACTAACAGCCATTCTAACTAGGTCACGACCTACAGTCAATATGGCTCTGATACCACTTCTGTCGGACCCGGGATTAACACCCCAAATCCCCTGTGCATTTTTGAACTAGTCCCACGATCAGTAGCTAGTTCACACCATAAACAGATATGGTAACATCCATAAATCGCACAATATTATTAATAATCAACCGAGTTTATAACAAAAGAGGCTTACAAGCCAACAATAAAGAACACAGCGGAAGACGAAGAAGTAGTGGAGTCCAGCTGATCTGCCGCAGGCAATCGACTGGGGTATAGGCCTAGTCGTCGAGATCCACACAGCGAAGTCCTTCTTCTCTGAAATTTATTTGCATAAAGCAAGGATGAGCACAACTACCGTGCTCGCAAGTTACACCCAAATAACAGAGTTAATGCATGCAAGGATATATCAAAGGAAGGCTTATTGGTTAATTTTGCATAAAGCAATGCTCTCTTTAAATACTTGTACTAAGTTCTAAAGCGGTTATTCTATAACTTAAAATTCATTTTATAAATTCTCAATTTTATAGTTAGATAACATTCACACAAGAATGGTGAAGGATACCCTCCTATCACATGGCTTCCTGCCCAATTCTCATTTGGATAGAAATCCAAAATCATTTGTGTCAAATCATTTTGAAATCAAAACCAAAGTCTAACTTTGAGTGGCTTTGCCAAGCATGTCCATGACCATATAGACACAGCTATTCGAATAGTTCTTAACACTCTGCAGAGGCTGTACAGCTTTACCCACAAGACATGAATTTTTTAGTTTGTTTGGCATCCATCGATACCACCGCTCACTACCTTAGGTAAGCAGTCTAGAGCACGTGTCAAGGCTTTTACAATGCGTCATTCCACCGTAGTCCCCCCCCTCGCTAAGGTTTCTCCCCCTTTGGATAGAAATTCACAGAGTTCCTAGCCCCCTCTTGCGCCAGGTGGGACTAACGTAGGTCATAAAATGACTACCCATCGCATCTGAAGGGAACGACCACGCTGGAACATTGCAAATTAGTCAGCCAGGTCCCGCCCATTTGAGACATGTGGTGGTACGATGTGGTTTAGCAAGATGCGGCTCGAAGACCAATCCTCAACTGACTTGGGCGACTTTAAAATAAAACTCATGGGCCTCGATCATAGAAATGACTCGATCTCGTGCATCAACATGCACCATCCAAACATCCATTTCGCCCAAGCACAAACCAACTTTTCCTTTTTTTTTCTTTTCAAAATCATTTACAAAATCTTCCATGACAAACCAATGCCATAGACTTTTAAACAATATTTGATTTTTGGCTGAAATTCCCAGATCAAATATTTTTGGTCTAAGCATGGCTAAGCCTAATTTTTCTCAAAATGTTCTAGTTCATGCTATTGCATAAACTAGATTTTCATCTAAGGTGACAAGGTATGAATATTTCAATGTCAAAATTGGCAGTACAAAGGAATTAGGCCTAACTATAATTTAAAACAGGAATTTAAATTAACTTGAGTATAAATAAGCATGCAATAAAAATTTAAAACAGAATTTAAACAATTTTAAATAATGGTCTCAAATATAATCAAAGGTATAACTTGCCTTGCTCAATTTATTGCTCTCAAACGACGTCGAAATCTAACTCTCTGAAGTCGTCGAAATCTATACACGAAAATAAGCCAAATTCAAACAAAATTCAAATGAAGATTCAAATGAACTCCAAATTAAATAATTTTAGTTTAGTTAGCTAGATCTTGAATTTATATGAATTTATAAATTTGAATCGATGAAATCGGAGTTCGTATGAAGGAGAACGAACCCCAGGAAGTTTCAAAATTACATGAAATGAAGGAATTAGGGTTTTTCGGAATTTCAGAATTATTTTTCCGAAGGAAAGTCGGATTATGACGTCAGCGCCCGAATTTTTGTGCGGTTAAGGAATGTGCCATGTTAGCGACACATGGGCGTGACAAAGCAGCCACATAGGCGAAAAATGACAACGTGGCCGTGAGGTGGAGGCGCCATGTCGGCAAAGGGAGGCATCGGTGTCAGGACCAAGCTTGCCAGTACATGGCACCATGGCGAGGTCCGGCGATGGGCTCATCGGCGAGAGGGGACGATGTGGAAGCTAGGGCTCACCTTGGACGCGAGCGGGTGCGACGGACTGACCGACGGTGAGGTAGAATGCGGCGGCGGTGGCGGCCTTATGGCGACGGCGGCGTTCCGGTGGCTCCTAGGGCAAACGGTTGAGCGCACGGGGTAGGCGTTGAGGCGGCGATGGCATCGGAGGTCGGGGTGGCGGGAAGGCTTGACGGCGCCGGAGAAGATGAAAAACAGAGTTTTGGCCGGCAGGGGAAAAACTCCAAAATTCGGTGAAACGAGGAGAGGAGGGGTGAGTGGAGGGGTTTGGATGCGTGAAGCATCACGCACCCGGTGCTCCCTTTTATAGGGGCAGGGAGGGGGGCACAGGAGAGAGAGATCAACGACGGTGAAGGCGGCAGCGGCCGATTCAAAATTCCGGTGTATGCTCACGCGGATTGAAAGGAAATGGCCGGGGAGAGGAGCGGCGTGATATGCGGGCTTTAATGCGCGCACGCATTCGAGGAACAGAGGTCTCCTTGGCGGGGATTGTGGAGCTTGGTTGGGCGCCAATGGCAAGCGGCTTGGGTGCGTCTGTGCGAAGAAGAAGGGCTGGCGGAAGACGGTCGGGCGGGCCCACTATCGGTGATGGCTGGAAATGGGACGGAGGCGGGGCGTGGCTGGCCGTCAGATTTCAATCCGATGGTCGCAAATGGGCGCGTGCGGTTGAGAGAGGGAGGGAGCGGCTGCCGTCGGATTTCAATCCCACAGTGGCGATTAGATGAAGAAAAGGGAGAAGCGAGCCATATGGGCAGCGTCTTGTATTGAAGTGGGCTGCGTTAGCATAAAAGGAAAAGAATGGGCTGGGTGAGATTTGGCCCGAAAGGATTTTGGAAATTTAAATTGATTTAGCAATTTAAATATTCTGGTTAATTAAAAAAGGCTTTCGAAAGTAGCAAATAAAATCCAAAAATCCTAGAAAAATTCACAAAAATTCCTAGAGTTATTTTGGACTTAAATAAAATAATTCCAACTTATAATTGGTAATAGTTTTTGCACATAAATTTATTTTGGCTTTAATATAATTAGGGAAAAGCTTTTAAAATTGTAGAAATTAATTAAATATTTATTTTTCACTTTAAATCCAATAAAACTTCAAAGACTTTAGTAAATTTTGATTTTGACTTTTAAAAACTTCAGAAATTCAAATAAAGCAACAAAACTCTTTCAAATTTCAGAAGATCCAATAAAATAATAACTTTATTTATTTTTATTTTGGTAACAGAACTTTGGGATGTTACATGCATCAACGTCCACCATCCATACAACCATTTCACCCAAGTACAAACCATCATTTTATTTCACTTTTCAAAGTCATTTATAAACTTCCATAACACACCAATGCTATGGATACAATTTAAACAATCATTTGATTTTTTGCCGAATTTCCCCAAATCAAACATTTTTGGTCTAAGCATGGCTACATAATGTTTCTCAAAATATTCTAGTTCATACTATTGCATAAACTAGATTTTCATCTAAGGTGACAAGGTATGAATATTTCAATGTCAAAATTGGCAGTACAAAGGAATTAGGCATAACTATAATTTAAAACAGGGGTTTAAATTAACTTGAGTATAAATAAGCATGCAATAATAGTTTAAAATGGAATTTAAATAATTTAAAAACTGGGCTCAAATATGATCAAAGGTATAACTTGTCTTGCTCAATTGGTGGCTCTCAAACGGCGTCGAAATCTGACTCTCCGAAGTTGTCGAAATCTATACGCGAAAATAAGCCAAATTCAAACAAAGATTCAAACGAACTCCAAATTAAATAATTTTAGCTTAGTTAGCTAGATATTAATTTTATATGAATTTAGAAATTTGAATCGACGAAATCGGAGTTCGTATGAAGGAGAACGAACCCCGGGAAGTTTACAATTCACATGAAATGATGAAAATAGGATTTTCCCGAATTTCGGAATTATTTTAATTCGAAAAAGAAAAAGGCGGAGCCGCTGACGCGTGGGGCCCGCGGCACAGTGACAGTGCCACGTGGATGTGACACCCATGCGTTCCACGCCGTGAATGGTCGAGTTGGCGCCAGTGGTGCGTCGCGGGCCACGAGGTGGCGCGCCACGTCGCCACCAGGCCAACGGCGATTAGGGCGTTAGCTTCGTCAACACGAGAGCGACAATGAAAGCTCCAGCGAGGGTGGCAAGAGGTAGAAGGGAATGAGTGGACCTCAGTGACTACCTTGGCGGCGGTCGGGTGCGAAGGGAACGGCGGCGGCGAAGTCGGGCTCACGACGGCGAGGTGTTCGGGCGGCGCTCCGACGAGGAAAACGTGCGCACCGGGTCATTGAGGTGGCAGCGATGCCAGGGCTACGGTCAGAGTTGCTGGGGAGCCATCGATGGTGGCGCAATCGCCAAAAGAAAAAACTTGCGGCCGGCGATGAAGAACTCAAATTCCGGCGAGATTACGAGGAAAGGGGAGGAGAGATCTTCGGGGAGAGATGAGGGAAGCATTGCGCTCCCGATGCTCCTACTTATAGGGCCAGAAAGGCACGGGAGAGGGAGGTAAGAGCGGTGAAGGTCACGGTGGCGATTTCGGTGGCGGTGCCTGATCCGGTGATTGCGTGCGCAATAAAGAGGGGAAAGGCCGAAAAGGGAGGCAACGAGAAGAGGGGATTTCAATGCGTGCGCGTGTGCGGAAAAAGGGGAAGGGATTGGCGGCGAGAATGGAGCTCGACTGTGTGCTAATTGCGGAAGGCACGGGCAGCTACGCGAGGAAGAAGGGAGTGGGGAAGAAGAAAGCGCGGGCGAGCCCACACGTCGAAGAGAGAAGAGGTAAAGGGGAGCGGCTACCGTCGGATTAAGATCCTACGGCTGGAATGAGCACGTTTTGAATGGCTAAGTGGGCCACACGTGGGAGATTGATTCGGGCCGGAAATGGTTTCGGCCCAAATATTGTTCACCGATTTTCTTTTGATTTCCAATTAAAATAATTCTAGTAATTCGTTTAAGCTTTAGAAAATAGCAAATAAAATCCAAAATTTCTAGAAAAATTCACAGAAATTCCTACTGATTATTTTGGACTTAAATAAAATATTTCAAACTTAAAATTGGTAATATTTTTTGCACATAATTTATTTTGGCTTTAAAATAATTAGGGAAAAGCTTTTAAAATTCTAGAAAATTCCAGAAATTAATTAAAGTTTTATTTTTCAACTTTAACTCAAATAAAACTTCAGTAAATTTTAATTTTAACTTTTAAAACTTTAGAAATTCAATTAAAGCAACAAAACTCTTTCAAATTTCAGAAAATCCAACAAGATAATAACTTTATTAATTTTATTTTGGTAACAACACTTTGGGATGTTACAGACTATTAGTCGGAAAGGCTTTACTTACGATCCCAATTTTATGACCTCCCCGCTCAACTAACTCATTTTTCACTTGAAGTTGAGGGGCTAGCTGATGAGGATTGTTGACCAGTCAATAATACGGGTATATCTTTATTTGCTTATTTATAAATAAACAGGATCCTTACTGGGCTCAAGTTAGCTTGTTGGGGCCAAGATCAATAAAAGCGGTCAGAAGGTTTGCCCAAGAGTCTTTAGACCATCCTCAAATCCCTTCTATTGGACCTCCCATTTAGATTTCATCGGATCACTCCAGGACCTCTCCCCATTAGATTTCTTCGGATCACTCCAGGACCTCTCCCCCGCAGAGGTAGTCCTCGAAGGCGATTACCCACGCGTTGTTAATGATAACCACATGTGGAGAGAAGATATTGGCTGTCAAATCTGGAGATATAACGGTCATCATGAAAGGTCACAACGATTGGCTTGGAGGGATGCAACAATTGGCGCGAAGAGGCACCACTGTAACAATCTGCCAACATTTTGTAGACAATAAAAACCTAGCCTATATGCCTTTGTAATCCAGACCCTAATCCACGTTTATTCATAGTCAATCTCCGTGTAATCATAGCATACCCTTTGCAATATAAATCACCATTTTGAGTCTTTTGGCGAATAGATAGCAATCTCCATTTTTTTTATATTCTTGTTTGTCCGTTC
The DNA here is from genome assembly GCA_036346405.1 of Phyllostachys edulis. Lineage (NCBI taxonomy): Eukaryota > Viridiplantae > Streptophyta > Magnoliopsida > Poales > Poaceae > Phyllostachys > Phyllostachys edulis. The sequence goes on along the minus strand of CM070556.1, from coordinate 68,382,451 downwards.
TGTGACGAAAGTCTCAGATGTCGACAGGAACATTTAATCTAAAGTGTACATTTCTTTTTCGATGTCTTTCTTACCTCCAAGGAGCCACCCTCTTGAGTGATCATTGGGGCAAAACTGGTCGGAACATCGATTAGATCATAGCTCCCGATGAGCTCGTTGATCTCCAACCCGACCGACTGCGCATTAAGAAAAGTTATGGCATACCAATCGGAGAAATACACAAATGATGAAAGGAAGTTCTTTACCTTGAGCCTCTCTATTCTCTCAGCTAGAGAATAGGAAGCCAAGTTAAAGGGAACCACAACCTTGATATTAGGCTCCCAAACATGCATCATCTTGACTGTTCACGACTTCTTTAGCTTAAAAGGGTCAGAGAAAGAGAAAAGAGACTATAAGGTTACAAAATAATCATCCAAAATAAACAAAATTGTTCGGGATTTTGTAGAACTTACATTCTGCGGAATCAATGATCGTATTGTCACGACCAAGAAGTCAGTCCCCTGATGCTAAGGAGCTGGATGGATTCAATCCATCTCCCCACTCTTACCTCCTTCTTCGCTGAGGAATGCCATCTTGGGTTCTCGACCGCCACCTTGCTGGCGAAGCAGAGGTTGTCTTCTTTTGTGACCGTCATGTAGAACCAGTTTTCTTCTATGATGACCACGAGGACTTGGAATACATTCGGATGTACTCCTCAACCTTTCCGTCGTAGAGGCGTAGGGCGCACTCCCCAGGAGATGCTGCCGATTTCCCCAACTTCGACATCTTGTAGAAATACCCGAAGACTTCCAGATCTGGCGGAATCCACAGGTAGCTTCACAGAGGAAGATGAAGATGCTGATGTTGGCGATCAAGTTAGGAGCAAGATTCACTAGCTTCACTTCATAATACTCCAAATATCGACGATCGAGTCGCCAATCTTACGACATAAATAGAGAAAAATGGCTGGAGTTATTGGAGGAGAATAGGATTGCTCTTTATTGCAATGAACTAGATCTTTTACAGTGGGTGCCTTCCACAAGACAATAGACTAGCCCTAATTACACTTGGTGTACTAGTTGCCATGCTATCGCTTCAACAGTCTTGAGTTGCGATTGTAGAACGTGTATAGATCTTGTTCAATGTCCCCTCTCCTTCGGTTGTCTTCTCCTTTAAATAACTGTCAAGGTGGTGGCAGTTACTCCTGGAAGTGGCACCCTTTGGAAGTGCTGCTTTCGGTCGGAGAAACGGTGGCAGTTGGTATAAAGCCAACTGACCAGCGGTTGATGTCAGTGGGAGATAAACCATATGATGGTTATTGTCAGTGACTTAGGGCTATAAACATCGTGTGGTTTGGAACAAATTAGACACATGTTCCATTCATCACATGGAAGGGATATACTTGGAACCGGATCCAAGTGCCAGTTCAAAGCTCCTACGAGCAGTTGCATGGTCAGGGATAAGGTACAGGACATTGTCCGACCAGGTTACCGACAAGGTAACCTCTAGAATCCTTATGACCATGGGGGTTGTTAGTCTTAGGGGTTACGACCACGAAGGATGTGCGATCTTTAATTAAATAAAATAATATTTAGATATTTTAATCCTCGTTATCTAGCCCCCAAACTTTAAATGAATGTGAACCCTTCTCCAATGAAATCGTATCGGGTAGGCCCTCATTTAATGACGTAAAAAATGAGGTGGCTTGTATTCACTTTAAAGTTGAGGAACCGTCTGGAAAACCAAAGAGATTTCTGCCCATTTGGCTTCGGGCAACTCTACATTGCAATTAATGCTTGTGTGGCTATAAAAACCCCGTAGTGCATAGCTTTAGGTCTTTTACGCTCTCGTATTTTACTTTCACTCTTTACTTTTTGGCCAAGAACTTCCCCCAAACTCATTTCATCTTGTCGCCCGAGATCCAGTAATGTCGGACTCAATCACCAACTGGATGGTCTCTAATTTGAGCATGAAGAAGCTCAAGAGACTAGAGACGATCAGGATGCCTCCCGACCTGACAAGGATTAAAATCTCTATGTATTACTTTAATAAATAATTAAAGGCCATATATCTTCATGGTCGTAACCACTAAGGCTAATGACCCCCGTGGTCGTGAGGATTCCATAGGTCACATTATAGGTACTCTGGTCAGGTGAGGTCCTACGCCTTAACCCCGACCAAGTGACTGCTCGAAGAAGCAATGGACTCGCATTTGGATCTAACTCCAAGTATATTCCTTACTGTGTGATGAATTGAACACATGTCATACTTGCTCCATACCACGCGACGTTTCATGGTCCTAAGACACTAACAATAACCATTATATGGTTTACTGTCTCACAGACACCAACCGACGATTAGTTACTTTTTCACTGGCCGTAACTGACCCCCCCTGACCAGGCGCAACGATTCCAAGAGACGTCTTCTACAGGCATAACTGACACCTCTTCGATAGTTATTTAAAGATGGAGCACGGAGGAACAAAGGCATGGGATTGAAGCATTACAATCGGCATTACATTCATGTTTTAAGTCTGGTTCAACACAAGATAATATCATAGCAAGCAACACGCTTAGTGTAATTAGGATTAGTCCTCTGCCTTATCAAGGGCACCCCCTGTAAATGATTCAGCTCAGAGTAATAAAGAGCAATCACATTCTCTCCCAAGAACTCTTTGTCATTATTCTCTATTTATTTTGTAAGATTGGCGACTCGATCATCGACATGACTGGAACTTGATTCGTTGGAGATCAATGGTCGGGGGGCATTTTCCCAGTCGTGAAGAGGAAATCCATGTTATTATCGCATACGTCGAGTGCGGATTTAGATTACCAGTACACTCGTTCCTCCCAAAGTTTTGGAGTATTACGAAGTGGAGCTGATGAACCTTGCTCCTAACTCGATTGCCAACATCAGTATCTTCATCTTCCTCTGTGAAGCATACCTGAGGATTCTGCCAAATCTGGAAGTCTTCAGGTATTTCTACAAGATGTCGAGGTCGGGGAAATCAACGGCTGCACCCGGGGAATGCGCTCTGTGTCTCCACGACAAGAAGGCTGAGGAGTACATCCACATGTACCCTAAGTCCTCATAGTCGTCATGGAAGAAAATCTGGTTCTACATGACGGTCACCAAAGAAGATTGCCTCTGCTTCGCCGGCAAGGTTGCGGTCGAGAAGCAAAGGAGGGAAAAGTGGGGAGTTGGATTGAATCCATCAAGCTCCATAGCATAAGAGGACTAACTTCTTGGCATGTGGTGAGTGATTTCCTCACATACCGGATAAGTCCTCTGAAGCTCCAATCACGTACCTCGCTCTGGTACCTTGGTCGTGACGATATGATCATCAATACTGCAAATCATAAGTCCTAAAAATTCCGACCAGTTTTGTTTGTTTTGGTTAGTTATTTTGTAAACCTTATAGTCTCTCTTCTCATTTGACAGCGCTTTCCGTTGAAGAAATCAGGGAACAGATCAAGATGATCTGTATCGGGGAGCTTGGTGTAACATCCCAACTGTGTAATTAGGGTTAATCAAGTATAATTATATGTGTAGAAATTAAAACTTTTTCTCACAACTTGAAAACCCCTAAAATCTCATGTAATTCTTGTCCAAGAGTTGTGTAATCCAAAAACACAAAGCTCTTGTTGACCAAAAGTCGAATTCCTCTTCCAATTATTTTAAATCTTGTGCCAAACAATTGAAAGTATTTTCCTTGGTCCCAAAACTGATATGGGACCCTCTGAAAAATATCACAAGTTGTAAAACTAGTTTGATAAATTTTGGAGGTAAAACAATCCTTTAAACAACCTTAACAAATTTCCTGAGAAAAATGCATTGCATAATAACCTCTGGAAATTTTATGCAAGGTTGATCTCATTGTCAGCAAGCTCCAGTCAAAATTTCATCAAATTTGGAGTTCATTTGCTATCTCAAATAATTCTGCTAAGTTTCATTTGTTAAAACTAAATTTAAAAGCCTACACTGCTCCTTGGGCTAGCCACTTTGCAAATTTGGTCCAAATTTCAACCCCATCGACCTCCTTCCTCATTTGATGAGGTCGTGGCCGTTGGATCCAATCCAAAGGCCACGACCTCCCCTCAACCAACGCACCCAGACCTCCCTTCAAGTCCTTCGATCGCGTGGACCTCCGTCAACGGGCGCCACGACCTCCTCCGCGGTCAACACCGACAAAGCTTTCCCACCTCATCAGTCAGAACCGCTGGATCAAAGATCCACGGTCATGACCTCCCGTGTGTTAAACCTCAAAGACCTCCTCGAGTTTGTTAAACCATCGCAGTGAGGTCATCCCATTTGTTGAGGTCGAGCCGCTGGATCAAATCCAACAGCCCACGACCTCCTCCTCAACATACTCAGTCAGGTCTTCCCACCTACGTGAGGTCATAGCCCTTAGATCTAAATCTAACGGCCCTGACCTCCCTTGTGCGCTATGCAAGCTCAGACCTCCACCTCTTTTGATCGGAACCCTTAGATCTAAATCTAACGGTCCCGACCTCCCTTGCCTGCTATGCATCATATCGACCTCCCCGGTCATTGTGTGCCCTTGATTTAAATCCAAAGGCCATGACCTCCCTCATGTCTTTTTGATCGCGTGCGTTAAGTCCTCCTTGGAGGTCCGCACTGCTGGATGGAGATCCAACGCTTTGGACCTCCCCGCCCCTTTTCCTCACGTATGCTGCGATTAATGAAATCGGAGGGCCACGACCTCCCCATCCTTGATCGTGTGGTGGGACCTCCTCCCACCACTTAAGACATAACGGTTCAAAAATTGATCCGATGGTTAGGACCTCTCCTGTGTCTTATCCAACGGTCACCAAAACCTCCCTGTTCTTCTCCTTCCTCTGGCGCATGCGTGCTCGAGCGGTGGAGCACGCGCCAGCCTCAGTGCACCTTTAATGACTCTCTCACGACCAAGATTTAATGTAGGTCACTTTCATTTTCAGTCAAGACAGCCTGCCCCTTGTCAACCTTTATGTCTTGTCCACCCCATGGACCAACCTGTGGGCTAAGCTCACCATGGAGCTTAGCCCCACTCATAACCATCACCTCAGCTATAATTATCCCTTGAAGCCTCCCTTGGCTTCCTTTGCACACAACCGACCTCACCTTGCACTTGTGCGTGGCCGAGCTCCTCACCCCAAACTCACCTCCCATCTTGGGCGCCATTGTTGAGGACCTTGAGCTTCTCAAGAGCTCAGAGTTCCAAAGTGGCTCCTCCTTCAAACCTTGCTCACTCTTGCTCCTAAAACCTCTTGGAAGTTAACCCTAACTTGAATTGTTTGGGCATTTTTCAGAGGTGGACAAAGTCGAGCTTGGGGGTGGAGCTTTGGGTGTGAAGCTTCACCGCCTTCCCCAACTCCGGCCATCACCTCCACGACCTCCCAAAGACCTTAGGACCTCCGTGTACACCCCCGTTAGTCCTTTAGATCTTGGCACCCGCTGAATGCATGTTGCGGAGCTTAAGTTTTGGCACACGCTGATTGTCGCTATGAGCTCCATTTTGCATTTTCGTAGTTTGGCCGTCTTTGGTCATCTTTTGACCTCTCCGGCCGACGGCGCTCAAGCCGCCGCCGCCGTTGAGAGGAGGACCATTGTGCGCATGGTTATTGCGGACCAACGGTATTATTGACCTCACCGCGGGCTCTACATCGCCGGCGAGGATCACTTCTTCCCGCCGATTTTGTCTGACGTCCCGAGCGTGTCATTGTCGTTTTAGGACATAAATTCACTGTTTTAATGCCCAATCATTGCAATCATGGGGTTAGCGAAAAATGCCATTAAACTTTTCTCTTGTGCGCATTTAAAACCTCCCTCGCGGACCTCCTCATGGTCCCGCACGCATTTATTCATGTCCTAGCGCGGCGCGAAGTTAAAGCGCTGGTGCAGGACGCCCGCACCTCCTCCGAGGAGATCTGGAGCGCCCAAAACCTCCCTTGCGCAATCGTGGCCGCCTGAGACCTCCTCGGAGGTCTGTGGACGTTAGGACCTCCCTTTAGACCTCCCTAGGTTATCGCAGCCTGCTCATGACCTCCCGGGTAGATCTTGACCGTCAAGGTCCTCCTCGACGATCTGAACCATCGAGGACCTCCCTTGGAACATCTGGATCGGCCCAGACCTCCCCGTGAGGTCTTGATGATGTAGATCTTCCTCGGGAGATCTTGGTAGTTTAGATCTTCCTTGGAAGATCTCACCGCTGAGGACCTCCCTTTGACCTGGTCCGCTCGGACCTCCCCATCGCTGTGGTCCGCTGATTTTCCATCTACGGCCACGACCTCTCCACACCTCATGCATGTGCGTTGCTAGGAGGTCCAGACCTCTCGACCTCCCGAGCGTGCAGGCAAGTTCACTGGGAGGTCTCGAGCCGTTAGATCTATGATCTCGTGGCTCACGCCCTCCCATGTCCTTATGGGTTTTAGAAATTCCGGTGAAGTCTTAGTTAAACTGAAATAAGGTATAGACTTTAGAATTTCATATCTCTTTCATTTTAATTCCAAATGAGGTCATTCAAATTGTGTTAGCTCTGTCTTGAACTTGACTTTAATCCAAAAATGATTGTAAGTTGAGTTCAGCTCCAGAGCACAGTTTTGCCATTAGATTTTAAAACTCACTTTAAATATACACTCAAATTAATGCTTAACTTGTAAAATACATAACTAATGCTCTATAGATTATTTTTGGGTGAGACCAACTTTGTTGGTTTCTCTCTTAGTGAACTCACTGTGAAAATTGGTTTTGAGCATGTTGCTGTTAGGAAATTGAGGACTTGTGCATTATAATTTTGTTCAAGTTCTTGTTTTGAAAAATGGTAGGAAGTGCATACTAGCTCCAAATGAGATGAACTCAATTGTGTTATTCATCTCATGAGGTGCTGGTTTTACAATAAAAATCTCAGCCTCACCACTTTTCTAGAAAATGTTGCCTCATAATTAAATTAGTGAATAGTGCAGTTTGGTAATTTTTAGGGCTGAGCAGAATTGTTTTTCTCATATCTTTTGCATTGAGAATCCAAATCCATTGGTTCTTGTTGCAAAATTTCCTAAAAATCATCCCCTTGCTTCTGTAGAAAATTCAGGGTATTTGGAGTTTGTTTGCTGTGCTGTCTTTGTTGCCTTTCATCGTTCTTATCGGTTCTTTATCGCTTCCGTTAGGGTTTCGACATTTGTGGTGATCCCGAGAGCGACCCTCCGCCACAACTTGGCCAGCAACAAGGCAAGCAGTTTGATCATTTCCATCATTGTCCCATTACTTTAAAGCTTAATATATCGTTTTACTTCTATGTATGCATGCTACTTTGTGTTAAATGTCGCTAGCAAGCCTATAGTTGCATAATCTGTAGGAATTGTTCATCCTCTACTACCATGAGCCTAGGTTATTTGCTGTGGTGGGAGCTCGTTGGATGAGCTCTTATCACTTAGTAGTTTCGATGTAAATTGCTTAGACATGCTTAGTTATCGGTAGAATGGGCGATCATCGACTTAGTCGATGGTCTTGATCACTCAAAACTGATTATTACTCCTATATGTCCAGCACTTGTGCTTTGATTAATTTGTAAAATCAAAAAATGAAAATAAAAGATTGATTTAGACTTGGGCATATTGGATGGATGGCGTGGTTTTTGGATGTGGTGGTATGCCTGGGTCCCTAAGGACCGAGTACTTGGGTCACTAAGTTGCGATTTGGCAGACTAACCACGCGAGGGCATATGGAACCCTCTTGACTAAGTACTCTAGGAGGTGTTAATTATGAGCGAGCTCGGTTGGTGTGTTTTCAAAACAAATGTATATGTATAGTGTGGGAGGGAGCATTAGCTTAGGGAAGGTTGTGTGATGTCTCCTTCTCCCGTGGGTTGTGCAACTCGTAATTAGCATTCATCCTTTGGAAAGGTCTCGAGGACTTAGCCGTGCACAAAGACACCTTCGGAAGTGTGCGTAAAGGAAAGGCGGCGGCGTGTGGGTACAGTGGTACACCCCGCAGGATAAAACTATTCAATAGCCTCGCCCTAGGTTATGGACATGCTTGGTAAGGTCGCTCAAGACTAGACTACAACCTTTAATTAAAACTTGACATGGTTGGTATGAACGGGAGTTCATGCTATTGTTGTGGTGACTTGGGTTAGTCACTTCCGTGATTGTTCTTGTTGTTGTTATTATGTTATTATCGCGTTGTTATTTCAACAATTAAAAATGCTTTGTCAAATTGCTTTCAATCTACTATGTTATTGCAAATGAAACTTGCTTTATGCTAAAATGAGTCCAAAGCCTCATCCACTTAAATAAAGCTTGCATGTAGCTAAATTATAGTTCTGTTATCTTACACGTCAGTTTTTGCAGTACAATAAACAAGTTATTGTACTCATTTGCTTTGCTTAACAACTTTGTTGCAAAGGAGGTAGAGCCCAAAGGGCTTTACTTTTTGTGAGTCGTATGGTGGTTGGGAGAGCGACTAGCTTGGCGGTCCGTCATTGCCTTGTGGGCTAAAGGCACACCGGTTGGTTTCTTATTTTGGGCCATCTTTATGGCACTTTTGCTTCCGCTGTTATCTTTTGTAATTATTGCTATTTGGCCTAAGGGCCTCTCTTTTGTAATATCTATTCCATATTAATGTTAACTTCGGTTTGTTGCTTATGTACTATGTGTTGTATGGAATTGATGCATTCTTTTGTTGTGAGGTATGTGTACTGATTCGGGAAGTATACATCTCTCGAGACCGAGTTTATTTGGTTGATAATACTAGGTCAATTGGATGACTAAGTATTATGAGCCTAATAAACCGTGCTCACAAAAGTTGGTATCGAGCCGTTATGACCGTAGTAACGCAAGCTTGGTCGTCCTTAGGATATTTTGAAAACCTATTTTCAAAGCATCAAATGAGTTTTGAAAGCTTAGGTAAAATTCTCGGATTTTATTCCTTACCTATCTTAGCTTTCTTCTCGCCCCACTCTAATTTAAGTTTTAAAAGTGTTTTCCTCTCTTCCTTCTACAAAATAGTTGTTATCGATTAACACTGGTTTTTGGGAGAACCAATGAGATTGGCAAATTGAAGTGTGAGCTGCCCACTATAAGGTTTTGAAGTTCGAGTCGGTGATTCGACAAGGAGCTTGGATGCTAAAACCCGACAGCAAGCATCAAATTTCCGGACAGCAGTCTCAAAGGTTTCTAATTAGGATAGATAATGAGAGGTTAATCAACTAAAACTTGTGGGAATAAAAGGGTAAGATGTGATACTAGTTAGCTAAGTATCTAACACTTATTTCGCTGCATTAACCTTGCTCTCTAATAGTTTTAGATCTCATCTTACAATCTGATTTTTGATCTTCTCGACCAATTACTCGTTCATTCAATACGGGTTAGTTGAGTTGAGAAGTTGAGCCTTGCGTTTGGTGTTTCTTGGCTGTTTTTAGAGTCTTTTAGAAGCAGTTAAGTGAGCTGCAAGAGAAGGGTTTCATTCGCCCTAGCTCATCTCCGTGGGGTTGTCCGGCAATCTTCGTAAAGAAGAAGGACGGTACTTTACGCGATGTAAGCGTTGATTACCGCCCACTTAATGAAGTGACGGTAAAGAACAAGTATCCTTTGCCCCAAGATCGACGATCTCTTCGATCAATTAACCGGAGCTCGAAGTTTCTCCAAGATTGATTCGAGTGGGATATCATCGAGTTCGGATTCGAATTCGAGGATATTCCAAAGACGGCGTTTCTACTCGCCACGGCTTGTATGAATACACCGTCATGTCATTCGCTTAACCAACGCCTCGCCTCGTTTCATGAACCTCATGAATTCGGTATTCATGGAGTATTTGGATAAGTTTGTCATGGTCTTCATCGATGATATTCTTATCTATTCCAAGAACGATGAGGAACATGCCGAGCATCTGAAGCTTGTGTTAGGCAAGCTACGTGAGCACCCCACAGACGCTGAAGTTCAGCAAGTGTGCGTTCTGGTTGAAGGAAGTGGCTTTCTTAGGCCATATTCTTTCAGCGGGAGGCGTAGCTATTGATCCTAGCAAGGTCACCGATGTTCTTTCATGGAGTCAACCTGCTTCGGTCACCGATGTGCGGAGTTTTCTTGGTTTAGCGGGATATTATCGCCGCTTTATCGAGAACTTCTCCAAGATCGCGAAGCCGATGACGGAGTTGCTCAAGAAGGACAAGAAGTTCTTGTGGTCTGATGCTTGCATGGCAAGTTTCCATATACTCAAGAAGCGTTTGACCACCGCTCCCGTTCTTGTTCTTCCTGATATCCATCGCAGCTTCGATGTCTTTTGCGATGCTTCTCGTCGAGGCCTCGGTTGTGTCCTTATGCAAGAAGGCAAGGTAGTGGCCTATGCATCAAGGCAATTGAGACCTCATGAACTCAACTACCCTACTCATGATTTGGAGTTGGCTGCTGTGATTCATGCACTTAAGATTTGGCGACATTACCTAATCGGTAATCGCTAGAAGTGTATTCGGATCACAAAGCCTCAAGTACTTGTTCACCCAACCCGACCTGAACCTCGTGCAAAGGAGATGGTTGGAGTTGATCAAGGATTATGATATGGGTATTCACTACCATCCGGCAAGGCTAATGTCGCTTCCGATGCGCTTTTAGTCAAAGCGCATTGTAATGCCTTAGTGCTCAAGGAGCATTCGCCTCTCTTCTCGAGGCATTCCAGGCGCCTCAACTTGGAGATAGTTGAGCATGGATCTCTCCGCCATGGTTGTGCAACCAACCTTGGTGGATCGGATCAAGTCCGCTCAGAATGGATTTGGGAGTGAGCCACATTAAGGCAAATGTCAAGAACGGAACGACCAAGTGCTTCTCGAGGATGAGCATGGCGTCGTGAGGTTCGGCAACGCCTTGTGGTTCCAAAGGACATGGAGTTGCGGAATTTGATCCTCCATGAAGCCCATGATTCGCTTTTATCCATTCATCCCGGCCACAAAGATGTATCAAGATCTCCGCCAGAGATTTTGGTGGACCCGAATGAAGAGGAGATCGCGGTTCGTTGTCGAAAAGCGACGTGTGTCGTCGTGTCAAGGCCGAGCATCGGCGCCCGCTGGATCGCTTGACCTTTGCCAATTCTCGAGTGGAAGTGGGATTCGATCGAATGGATTTTATCACCGGTCTACCCACGCCCCCAAGAAGAATGATGCCATTTGGGTCGCCATCGATCGATTGACTAAGGTGGCACATTTCCTTCCCGCCAAGACCGAACTCGGGTAGGTCTTTTGGCGGAACTCTATATCGCCCGCATCGTGAGTTTGCACGGTGTCAAGACGATTGTGTCGGATCGTGGATCCTTTTCACGCCTCGCTTTTGGCATAGCTTGCAAGAGGCTATAGGCACTCGTCTTACCTTTAGCACGGCATTTCACCCCAAACCGATGGTCGACCGAGAGGGTCAACCAGTTTTGGAGGACATGCTTCGTGCTTGTGTCCTTTCCTATGGGAAGCATTGGGAGAAATGCTTGCCATTCGCCGAAGTTTTCTTATAACAACAAATTTTCAAAGGCGGTCTCGGATGGCACCATTTGAGGCCTTGTACGGAGAAAGTGTAGAACCCGTTGATCTGGTCGAGACCGTGAGAGACCTCTCTTTGGCGGACTCAATCAATGAGGCCGAGCGCCAAGTCCAAATTTTATTCGTGAGCTGTTTGCGCCTTACCCAATCCAGCAAAAGAGCTATGCGGATCGCCGTCGACGTGAGTTACGTTTTGAGCCTAATGACTTTGTTTATCTCAAAGTCTCTCCTTTGAAGGGCCATCAACGTTTGGCCAAGGGCAAGTTAGCTCCTCGATATGTCGGTCCTTACCGCTGTTATCGAGAAGAAGGAGCCGTTGCCTATAAGTTGGAGTTGCTACTGCACTTGAGGGGTACATGATGTTTTCTATGTGTCCCGGCTTAAGAAGTGCCTCCGTGTTCCAACCGAGGAAGCTCCGTTGGAAACCCTCGATGTCCAGAAGATTTGACCTATCGCGAGCACCTGCTCGCAGACTCGATGAGTCTGAAAGAAGGACAAGGAATAAGACCATCAAGTTCCTTAAAGTTCAGTGGTCAAACCATTCCGAGGATGAGGCTACTTGGGAAAGAGAAGATCGTCTACGTGCAGACTATCCATCTTTCTTTACCGAGTGAGCCAAATCTCGGGACGAGATTTTTGTTAGGGGGGGGAGATTTTGTAACATCCCAACTGTGTAATTAGGGTTAATCAAGTATAATTATATGTGTAGAAATTAAAACTTTTTCTCACAACTTGAAAACCCCTAAAATCTCATGTAATTCTTGTCCAAGAGTTGTGTAATCCAAAAACACAAAGCTCTTGTTGACCAAAAGTCAAATTCTCTTCCAATTATTTTAAATCTTGTGCCAAACAATTGAAAGTATTTTCCTTGGTCCCAAAACTGATATGGGACCCTCTAAAAAATATCACAAGTTGTAAAACTAGTTTGATAAATTTTGGAGGTAAAACAATCCTTTAAACAACCTTAACAAATTTCCTGAGAAAATGCATTGCATAATAACCTCTGGAAATTTTATGCAAGGTTGATCTCATTGTCAGCAAGCTCCAGTCAAAATTTCATCAAATTTGGAGTTCATTTGCTATCTCAAATAATTCTGCTAAGTTTCATTGTTAAAAACTAAATTTAAAAGCCTACACTGCTCCTTGGGCTAGCCACTTTGCAAAGTTTGGTCCAGCCCAACCCCATCGACCTCCTTCCCTCATTTGATGAGGTCGAGCCGTTGGATCCAATCCAAAGGCCACGACCTCCCCCTCAACCAACGCACCCAGACCTCCCTTCAAGTCCTCTCGACCGCGTGGACCTCCTCGGGTCAACGTGGGCGCCACGACCTCCTCCGCGGTCAACACCAAGACAAAGCTTTTCCCACCTCATCAGTGAACTGTTGGATCAAAGATCCACGGTCATGACCTCCCGTGTGTTAAACCTCAAAGACCTCCTCGATTTGTTAAACCATCGCAGCCGAGGTCATCCCATTTGTTGAGGTCGTGAGCCGTTGGATCAAATCCAACAGCCACGACCTCCTCCTCAACATACTCAGTCAGGTCTTCCCACCTACGTGAGGTCATAGCCCTTAGATCTAAATCTAACGGCCCTGACCTCCCTTGTGCGTTGCGCAAGCTCAGGACCTCCACCTCTTTTGATCGGAACCCTTAGATCTAAATCTAACGGTCCTGACCTCCCTTGCCTGTTGCGCATCATATCAGACCTCCCCGGTCATTGTGTGCCCTTGGATTTAAATCCAAAGGCCATGACCTCCCTCATGTCTTTTTGATCGCGTGCGTTAAGTCCTCACCGAGGTCCAGACTGCTGGATGGAGATCCAACGCTTTGGACCTCTGTCCTTTTCCTCACGTGCATTTTGCGATTAATGAAATCGGAGGGCCACAACCTCCCCATCTTGATCGTGTGGTGGGACCTCCTCCCACCACTTAAGACATAACGGTTCAAAAATTGATCCGATGGTTAGGACCTCTCCTGTGTCTTATCCAACGGTCACCAAGACCTCCTCGTTCTTCTCCTTCCTCTGGCGCGCATGCGTGCTCGAGCGGTGGAGCATGCGCGCCAGCCTCAGTGCACCTTTTGACTCTCTCACGACCAAGATTTAATGCGTGGTCATTTTTCGCTTTCAGTCAAGACAGTGCCCGCCCCTTGTCAACCTTTATGTCTTGTCCACCCCATGGACCAACCCGTGGGCTAAGCTCACCATGGAGCTTAGCCCCACTCATAACCATCACCTCAGCTATAATTATCCCTTGAAGCCTCCCTTGGCTTCCTTTGCACACAACCGACCTCGGCCTTGCACTTGTGCGTGGTCGAGCTCCTCACCCCAAACTCACCTCCCATCTTGGCCGCCATTGTTGAGGACCTTGAGCTTCTCGGAGCTCAGAGTTCCAAGTGGCTCCTCCTTCAAACCTTGCTCACTCTTGCTCCTAAAACCTCTTGGAAGTTAACCCTAACTTGAATTGTTTGGGCATTTTTCAGAGGTGGACAAAGTCGAGCTTGGGGTGGAGCTTTGGGTCGTGAAGCTTCACCGCCTTCCCCAACTCCGGCCATCACCTCCACGACCTCCTCAAAGACCTTAGGACCTCCTGTACACCCCCGTTAGTCCTTTAGATGTTGGCACCCGCTGAATGCATGTTGCGGAGCTTAAGTTTTGGCACACGCTGATTGTCGCATGAGCTCCATTTTGCATTTTCGTAGTTTGGGCCTTGGTCATCTTTTGACCTCTCGGCCGACGGCGCTCAAGGCCGTCGCCGCCGTTGAGAGGAGGACCATTGAGTGCGCATGGTTATTGCGGACCAACGGTATTATTGACCTCACCGCGGGCTCTACATCGCCGGCGAGATCACTTCTTCCCGCCGATTTTGTCTGACGCCCCGAGCGTGTCATTGTCGTTTTAGGACATAAATTCACTGTTTTAATGCCCAATCATTGCAATCATGGGGTTAGCGATAAATGCCATTAAACCCGTCTCTTGTGCGCATTTAAAACCTCCCTCGCGGACCTCCTCATGGTCTGCGGCGCATTTATTCATGTCCTAGCGCTGTGCGCGAAGTTAAGGCGCTGGTCAGGGACGCCTAGACCTCCTCCGAGGAGATCCGAGCGCCCAAGACCTCCTCTTGCAATCGTGGCCGTCAGACCTCCCCGGAGGTCTGTGGACGTTAGGACCTCCCTTAGGACCTCCCTAGGTTATCTCACCGTTCATGACCTCCCTGTAGATCTTGACCGTCAAGGTCCTCCTCCTGACGATCCGAACCATCGAGGACCTCCTTGGAACATCTGGACCGTCCCAGACCTCCCTCGTGAGGTCTTGACGATGTAGATCTTCCTCGGGAGATCTTGGTAGTTTAGATCTTCCTTTGGAAGATCTCACCGCTGAGGACCTCCCTTTTGATCTGGTCCGCTCGACCTCCCCATCGTTAGGTCCGCTGGATTTTCCATCTACGGCCACGACCTCTCCACACCTCGCAAGCATGTGCGTTGCTAGGAGGTCCAGACCTCTGACCTCCTGAGCGCAGGCAAGTTGTTCACTGGGAGGTCTCGAGCCGTTAGATCTATGATCTGTGGCTCACGTCCTCCCATGTCCTTATGGGTTTTAGAAATTCCAGTGAAGTCTTAGTTAAACTGAAATAAGGTATAGACTTTAGAATTTCATATCTCTTTCATTTTAATTCCAAATGAGGTCATTCAAATTGTGTTAGCTCTGTCTTGAACTTGACTTTAATCCAAAAATGATTGTAAGTTGAGTTCAGCTCCAGAGCACAGTTTTGCCATTAGATTTTAAAACTCACTTTAAATATACACTCAAATTAATGCTTAACTTGTAAAATACATAACTAATGCTCTATAGATTATTTTTGGGTGAGACCAACTTTGTTGGTTTCCTCTCTTAGTGAACTCACTGTGAAAATTGGTTTTGAGCATGTTGCTGTTAGGAAATTGAGGACTTGTGCATTATAATTTTGTTCAAGTTCTTGTTTTGAAAAATGGTAGGAAGTGCATACTAGCTCCAAATGAGATGAACTCAATTGTGTTATTCATCTCATGAGGTGCTGGTTTTACAATAAAAATCTCAGCCTCACCACTTTTCTAGAAAATGTTGCCTCATAATTAAATTAGTGAATAGTGCAGTTTGGTAATTTTTAGGGCTGAGCAGAATTGTTTTGCTCATATCTTTTGCATTGAGAATCCAAATACATTGGTTCTTGTTGCAAAATTTCCTAAAAATCATCCCCTTGCTGCTGTAGAAAATTCAGGGTATTTGGAGTTTGTTTGCTGTGCTGTCTTTGTTGCCTTTCATCGTTCTTATCGGTTCTTTATCGCTTTTCCGTTAGGTTTCGACATTTGTGGTGATCCCGAGAGCGACCCTCTGCCACAACTTGGCCAGCAACAAGGCAAGCAGTTTGATCATTTCCATCATTGTCCCATTACTTTAAAGCTTAATATATCATTTTACTTCTATGTATGCATGCTACTTTGTGTTAAATGTCGCTAGCAAGCCTATAGTTGCATAATCTGTAGGAATTGTTCATCCTCTACTACCATGAGCCTAGGTTATTTGCTGTGGTGGGAGCTCGTTGGATGAGCTCTTATCACTTAGTAGTTTCGATGTAAATTGCTTAGACATGCTTAGTTATCGGTAGAAATGGGCGATCATCGACTTAGTCGATGGTCTTGATCACTCAAAACTGATTATTACTCCTATATGTCCAGCACTTGTGCTTTGATTAATTTGTAAAATCAAAAAATGAAAATAAAAGATTGATTTAGACTTGGGCATATTGGATGGATGGCGTGGTTTTTGGATGTGGTGGTATGCCTGGGTCCCTAAGGACCGAGTACTTGGGTCACTAAGCCAAGCGATTTCGCGTACTAACCACGCGAGGGGCATATGGAACCCCTCTTGACTAAGTACTCTAGGAGGTGTTAATTATGAGCGAGCTCGGTTGGTGTGTTTTCAAAACAAATGTATATGTATAGTGTGGGAGGGAGCATTAGCTTCCGGAAGGTTGTGTGATGTCTCCTTCTCCCGTGGGTTGTGCAGCTCGTAATTAGCATTCATCCTTTGGAAAGGTCTCAGAGGACTTAGCCGTGCAAAGACACCTTCTAAGTGTGCGTAAAGGAAAGGCGGTCTCGACGTGTGGGTACAAGTGGTACACCCCGCAGGATAAAACTATTCAATAGCCTCGCCCTAGGTTATGGACATGCTTGGTAAGGTCGTTCAAGACTAGACTACAACCTTTAATTAAAACTTGACATGGTTGGTATGAACGGGGAGTTCATGCTATTGTTGTGGTGACTTGGGTTAGTCACTTCCAGGATTGTTCTTGTTGTTGTTATTATGTTATTATCGCGTTGTTATTTCAACAATTAAAAATGCTTTGTCAAATTGCTTTCAATCTACTATGTTATTGCAAATGAAACTTGCTTTATGCTAAAATGAGTCCAAAGCCTCATCCACTTAAATAAAGCTTGCATGTAGCTAAATTATAGTTCTGTTATCTTACACGTCAGTCTTGCGAGTACAATAAACAAGTTATTGTACTCATTTGCTTTGCTTAACAACTTTGTTGCAGAGGAGGTAGAGCCCAAAGGGCTTTACTTTTGCGAGCTGTGCGGTGGTTGGGAGAGCGACTAGCTTGGCGGTCCGGTCAGTTGCCTTGTGGGCTAAAGGCACACTGGTTGGCTCTTATTTTGGGCCATCTTTATGGCACTTTTGCTTTCGCTGTTATCTTTTTGTAATTATTGCTATTTGGCCTAAGGGCCTCTCTTTTGTAATATCTATTCCATATTAATGTTAACTTCTGGTTTGTTGCTTATGTACTATGTGTTGTATGGAATTGATGCATTCTTTTGTTGTGAGGTATGTGTACTGCATTCTGGGAAGTATACATCTCTCGAGACCGAGTTTATTTGGTTGATAATACTAGGGTCAGTTGGATGACTAAGTATTATGAGCCTAATAAATCCGGGTGCTCACACTTGGTGTTGAGGTTGTGGTTCCCTTTCTACTGGCGTCCTGTTCACCAACGGAGAGAATAGAGAGGCTCAAGGTGAAAATAATTCCTTTCATCATTTATGTATTTTTCCGATCAGTATTCCATAACTTTTGTTTTTACATGCAGTCGGTCGGGTTGGAGATCAATGAGCTCACCGGGAGTTTTGATCCAATCGACATTCTGGCCACTCCTGCTCCAACGACCACTCAAGAGGGTGGCTCCTTGGAGGTAAGAAAGGCATCAAGAAGGAATTTACACTTTAGATGAAGTATTACATCGCCAAACTAACTTTGATGTATAATTAGGTAGGAGGAAAAGAAGATCCGCCGACCATAGTTACCATGGTCGCGGACTCTAAGGTGGTCGTGACTGACCAGGCAGTTGCTACTAAAGTAACTGTCTCAGATGTTGATGAAACCACCGCATCCGACTAGATGGTCAGGGAACTCCTTTCTGACCTCGGGGTCGGGGAGATTTCCTCGACCTCCGGTTGAAGGATGTGGGGGTCTAACCAACCCTACCGGTTCGGAACTAGTAAAATAGGTTGAAAAGAAAAGGAAGGCAAGCGCTCTAGATTTTGCTCCAGGGCGTTTCAAGATCAAGACCAAGAAGATGACCAGTTATGTATACATGAAAGGAACTTATGTAAATACATACCTTTAATATTTCTGGTGTTCTAAAATCTTGATCTTCTTTTCTTCTGTTTTTGTAGATCCTCTGGTGTTCCGATCTCCTCCGATAAGAGCACCCCTCAGAAGAAGACTCCTGAGGAAAGAGTGGTCGAGCTAGCCCCCGAGCAGGTGACGGCACCAGCGCCTTCTCAGGAACCTGTGGTGAGTTCGACCCCGCCTTTCGAGGTAAAGGTCCAAGAAGAGTCCCGACAGGTTCTTACCACTACTGGGACCATTAAAGAAAGGATTTATTCATTGTTAAAGAAGTCCCCCAATTGCCCTCGGATCTTCGATGATGAGAAGCTCGATGACGCTTGGAGTAGGATTTTGGATCGTCATTTAGAGACAGATCCGAGTGCTATCTACTATGAATATGCGGATATGGTGATCCAGGTATGCACCTATGACCACTCTTATAGTTCTTTCTTCAAAGCTTAAAGAAGTTTGCTATTTTTGTACCATATAGTGGAGAATTTTGCTATGGTCGGAGGACTGACCCACCGAAATAACTACTCTGGAGGAAAAAACACTAAACTAAAAAGTAAGAACCTCTTGACTTCTTCCCTTCTTGCTATTTTGTTCTTTTCTAAATTTTCCCCTTCGTCATACTTCACAGATCTGCAAAATTTTGAAAAAGAAACTAAGGCTAAGGAAGCCATTATAGCATCGCTTGAGAAGAGATGCCAGGAAAAGACGGATCGATCAAAAACTGGTCGACCAAGTTCAATGAAGCCTCCCTCAAGCACAAAGAAGCCATCGAGGCTTCCGAGAAGAAAACTCGAGGTAACTAGTCGTAAATCTGACCAGATTATTGTGTGTCATAATTATATTTCTTTAACTTTTGATCCACTCACGCAAAGCAAGTTCAAAAATTAGAAAAAGCTCATGAGTTCGAGCACAACAAAGAAGCAGAACTTGGGCAGAGTCTTGAAGAGAAAGTCAAGGCTCTCAACAAAATGCTCTTGGACATGGGATCGGGATCATGTCTGTCCACTTTAAGAGATCTGGTGGAGAAGATAAACTACCTTGGCCAACAACTCGAAGATCTCCAAAGTTTGCTCAAGACAACTCAGAAGAACCATGCATAGATCATGAAGGACGCCATTACTAACGGAGTCAGCCTTGCTTGGGCAAAGCTAAAAGCTTCTGATCCCTCTATTCACCTCCAAGCTATTGAAGCGGACTTCAACTGTTCGGAGGATGAAGCAGCCAAGTTATTCGAGGAAGTAATGCCTCTCGGAAACAAGGTGGTAGAGGAAATGGAGGTCGGATCTTCGTCTCGTAGCGACCAGTCTAATGGTCCTAAACAGTAGATGGTTGTAATGATTGAATTGTAAATATTAAAACTTACCTTTTGTCATCAGTAAAGTCTGTGTTTATCTTTTCACTTTTGTTGAATACTCATATATTTCCTAGCCCTCGACTACTTGTGTTAGTAGAAGAACTTACTAAAGTAGCAGTAGACCAAGAAAAAGAGCAAAAGTTATGATAATAGTACATAGTATATGTTGATTATGTTATAAAAATGATCTAATTAACACTATGAAATCAGTTTGGTCAGAAACAGCGTATGATTTCGACTAGCTTTAGATCTATTTTCATAATCGAAAATAATGTATAGTACATTACGCGGTCGTAAGATGTTATAAAACTTGTACTGATGAAAAGAAATCATGCAAAAATATATGCATAAACGATAAGTGATCTTGTTTATACACATTATCCAAACTCATCGTGAAGGTTGCTAAAAACCAAAGACATGATAAACACTTCACGAAACGTATTCATTCTCAAGTTTTGACTGGTAGCGAAGATCATAAGAAAATGACCATCACTAAGAAACTCCTTCTAGTGAGCAGGACCATATGTAGCGAGGGGAGATTTCGACTAGGAGGCTTTTCATGTCTCAACTAGTAGCCAAACAAGAGTAGAACAGAATGTTGAAATGAAGAAAATTAGTCTTCGAATTCTTAAGCATGTAAGTAACTATATCAAGTTGTTTGTGTTATGCTCCTTTACTTGTTTGCTTCTTTAAGAAAAGAGTGTATGGTCGCGCGTGGGAACCATCACTATGATTCATGACTAGGACCCTTATGGCTTGGGACAACTATGTCAAGGCCAAAAAAGTAAAAGTGACCCTTTAGAAGGATATCAGAAAGAAATGGTTCTTCTCCGACCAGTTTAACAAAAATAGTATGTGACCAGATAATGGATAACAGACATATAAACAATATCACTCATCAGAAAGTAAAGAAAGAATTAATCTTTATTGAAATTGAAATGATGTAAAAATTATACAAAGAACTTACGTAATTGATCAATGTTCCAAGAATTTGACAAAACACGCCCATCGAATATGGCTATTTGTACCGAACTAGGTCTGGTGACTTCGACCACAATGTATGGACCTTCCAATTTTGGCGAAAGTTTGTTGCGATTTGCTTGGCTCTGAATTTTTTTGAGAACCCGATCACCTACAACTAGGCTGCAAGGTTGCACCTTGCGACTGTGGTACCTTCGCATGGCTTGTTGTCAAATTGCCGATCGTATAAGGGCTTGGTTTCGTCTTTCTTCAAGGAAATTGATGTCGTCGAGCCTTCGTTCTGACTGATCATTCTCATTAAAACAATCAATTCAAGTAGATCCAATTTTCAGTTCCAGAGGAAGCATGGCTTCAGCACCGTAAACTAGAAAAAATAGTGTTTCACCTGTCGCACGACCGGTCGTGGATCGAACGGCCCATAACACAGAGGGAATATCCTGAGCCCAAGCTTCTGGCCATTTTGTTAACTAGTCGAATACTCAGTGTTTCACTCCTTGAATTATTATGCCATTAGCTCACTCGACTGCTCCGTTACTCTACGGATGAGCAAAGCAAGCGAAATATATTTTGATACCTAGATCTTCACAGAATTCCCGAAGATTTCTGCCCTAGAGCTGGGTACCATTATCTGTGATTACACGACTGGGTATACCAAATTGTGTGATCACGTTTTTTTAGGAACCACTTGGCAGCCTCAGTTGTTGTTTTAACAACTGGCTCGACTTCTATCCATTTCATGAATGAATCAATCATGACAAGGAATCCAAAGCCCCTGGGTGCCTTTGGGAAAGGTCCCATAATGTCTAGTCCCCGGGTTGCAAAAGGCCAAGAAAGAGGTATTGTTTGCAAAGCTTGTGCCGACCGATGTACTTGTCCACTATGAAATTGACAATGTATGCACTTCGTCACAAGTTTTTTTGCATCATGAAGGGCAGTTGGCCAGTAGTATCTGTGCTTGAAGGATTTACCGACCAGAGTTATGTAGGAATGATGTGCTTCACAGACTCCTCCATGTATGTTAGATAATAAATTAATACCATCCAATTGAGATATGCTTCTCATCAACACTCCGTGAGATCCCCGTTTGTAAAGGGTACTTTCGATCAGAGTGTGTGATTTGGCTTTTTGTAACATCCCGTTTGTCCTAGGGTTTCTGCCAGTTTTCAAAACCCAAAAGGAACCAATCGGCTATATTGATTCGCTCAAGCATAACTTGGAATTTTTGGAAATTTGGAGATTTAACTTGAATTAATCCAACTGCAATTAACCTCATCTGGTTTATCTTGAGTGTTGGTGTTCACTGGCATTTCCTTCTTAGACCTCCCTTGTGCTTCGTCTATCCTTTAACCCGGACCTCCCCCGTAGAACCAGACCTCTTGGTTTCTCCTTGGACCTCCCCTTGTGCCTTCTGTTTGGACTTCTTCTAAGGGTCCAGACCTCCCTTCGTGGTTTGGACCTCCCTCCCAGTTTAAACCACCCCTTTGGTTTGGTTTTCTTTTGGGTCACGACCAACCCAAAGGCGTTCTAGCTCGGGTATGTGTTTCAAGTATCCTTGAATTTTGAAGTTCAAATTCGGGATGGATTTCTCCCTACCGGATTTCTCTTTCTATTAATTGATCATCTTTCCTTCTCTGTTCAATTGGTCCTCCCTTGCGTTCATATGGACCTCCCTTGTGTTCATTTGGACTTCCCTGTGTTCATTTGGACCTTCCCTTGTCAGATCTTGACCGTCAGGATCTCCCCTTGGCTAATCTTGACCGTTAGGACCTCCCTTTGATTGATCTTGGCCGTCCAGACCTCCCCTCGTTTGGACCCCCTCGCTCTTTTGTTCTTTTTGCAGAAAAACCGCCCCCTTGGGCTACGACCTCCTTCTGAGGCCGCGACTTCTTCCTTTGTTGTTTTGCCACGACCTCCTCCCTGTGGTCTTTTCCCAAAGACCACCTTGGCGGTTGAGACCACCCTTGTTGGTCCCAATCTTCCCTTTGGTCGCGACTATCCCTTTGACCGATCTTTTACCTGAGTTTGACTGGCCCCACTTGCTGGTCTTACTCACTTTCTCAATTCCTCCGCCACAAAAAATCTGGGCGCATTAAATGCGGTTACTTACGTGGTCACTTGCGTGGCACCTTAATCTCCCTCCTTGTTCCTTTCTTTTCCAGCACATCATATTTTGGTTGTCCTTCACCAGTTCGGTCGTGACACTTGCCCTGACTCCTACCTACCTTTGACCTGTATGTCTCTAAGCCTCTCTGCGGCTCTCTTTTTGTTCTCTTCCATCTCCGGCTATAAAAATAGCCTAAGTAGGCCTCCTTTCATTATTCCTAGCCTCCTTGCCTAGTTTTCTTCGTGCCTGAAGCTTCACCAAGGAGCCCTTTGAAGCGATGTCGTCGCCTCCTCATCGTCAAGGGGGTCCCTCGGAGCCTCTGCAACAACCTCCCCGCCACCGCCAGCTGGTTGCCGTCCAGCCACTGGGTCAGCTCTTTCATCTTGTCCTGACTTTGAGCTAGTTCTCGGCCTTGGTGAGTTTCTTGGTGCCTATCTTTTCTTGTTCATGCGACCTCATCGCATGATCGTATCCTTTTTACGACTACATTACATGGTCGTGTCTCCTTCGCGACCATGTGGAGTAGTTGTGTCTTCCTCAGGAGCTCCTCCCCTGGATCTCCTCAGGACCCCTTTTTGCAAAGACCACCTTTGGGTCTTTGCTAGTCTTCTTGCGAAAATCACCCTTGTGGTCTTTTGGCAAAGACCACCCTCTCGGCCATAATCTCCTCCAAGTCATGACCACCTCTAAGTCTTTATAGCCTTTTTGCAAACACCACCTCTTGGACTTTTTGCAATGACCACCCTCTTTGGTTTGGATCTTGTGAGGACCCCGGTTTATTAGGCTTGTAATACTTAGTCATCCATTGACTCTAGCATTACAAACATAATAATCCGTGTCTTCGAAATATGTATACTTCCCAGAAAGCAGTATACATACCCCTTTACAAAATCATGCATCAATTCCATTCAAACATAGAACCAAAGCACGAACTAGAATAAAAGACATACAACATATAGAGTTATTACAAAAGGGGCCGACCGGCCAAATACAACAAATAAAAGTAACACAACAGAAGCAACATGCCATAAGATGGCGATAACGAAAGAGAGCCACAAGGTTTGCCTTTAGCCCACAAGGCAACCAACCAAGACGCCTAGCTCGATTCCCAACCGCCGCACATCTCACAAAAGTAAAGTCCTTTGGACCCTACCTCCTCTGCAACAAGGTTATTAAGCAAAGCAAATGAGTACAAAATGTACTGCAAGACCGACGGTAGTATAATGTAACTATAGTTTAACTACATGCAAGCTTTATTTAGTGGATGGGGCTTTGGACTTATTTTAGCATAAAGCAAGTTTTCATTTGCAATATTTAAACAATTTCCAAAGCAGATTTGCAATTCATTTTAATTTGCAAGAACAACGAGACAAGTAATAAAAGATAGACAACAACAATCCTGGAAGTGACTAACCCAATAGCCACTACAACAATAGCATGAACATTCATTCATACCAACCCATCAAGTTTTAATTAAATGTTGTAGTCTAGTTCTTGAGGGAAATCACCAAGCGTGTCCATAACCTAGGACGAGGCTATTCGAATAGTTTTAACCTCTCAGGGTGTACCAATGTACCCACACGCCAGACCGCCTTTTCGCCACATGATTAGCACACTTCCTTTGGTATGCCAAGACGGCTAAGTCCCACGAGGCATTTCCAATGAGCGATGCTAATTAAGAGTCGCGACAACCTGTAAGGTAGGAGACACCGCCCACCATAGCAACTGCAGTGCTCTTTCCCTTATAAAACAGTTTTACTCACCGCGACCCCAATTAACACCTCCCAAAGTACTTAGCCAAGAGAGGTCCCATATCCCCCTCGTGTGGTTAGCACGCATAAGTGCTTGGATCAGTGGCGCAAGTAACTCGGTCCTTGGGGACTTAGGCACCATTCCTTTCACACCCAACAAATCACACCAACATCCATTGTGCCCAAGTCAAACAGTTTTGTTTTCATTTTTATTTTATTTGTTTACAAAGTAACAAAGCACAAGATGGACAAAAAGGAATAAGAATTTTAGTGTGATCAAGGTCATCGACATAATGTCGACAACCGCCCATTTCTACCGGTATCTAAGCATTGCTAAGCATATCAAAACGTGATCTACTAAGTGATGAGAGATCATCCAACGAACTCCACATCACTGCAAGTAATCCTAGGCTTAGTAGTAGAGAATGGACATTTACCTACTGATTATGCATCTATAGGATCACTAGCGACATTTCAACACAAAGTAGCAATGCATAAATACAAGTAAAACAATATATTAGACCTTAAAGTAATGGGACAGTATGGGGATGATCAAACTGCTTGCCTTGCTGGTTTTGCTCAATATTTTGCTGAGGATCGCTCACGGGATCAACACACTCGTCAACACCTAATCGAAAAGACGAAAAGAATTGATAAGAACGACGAAAAACGACAAAGACAGCACAGCCACCAAACTCCAAATACTCTGAATTTTCTACAGCAGCAAGAGGATGATTTTTAGGGAATTTAGCAACAAGAACCAATTGATTTGGATTCTCAATGCAAAAGTTATGAGCAAAACAAATCTGCTCAGCCCTAAAAATACCAAACTGCCACTATTCTCTAATTTAATTATTAGGCAACATTTTCTAGAAGGGTGGTGATACTGAGATTTTTACTGTAAAACCAGCACCTCATGAGATGAATAACACAATTGAGTTCATCTCATTTGGAGCTATTATGCATTTTCTATAATTTTTCAAAAACAAGAACTTGAACAAAATTATAATGCACAAGTACTCTTTTGACAACAGCAACATGTTCAAAACTAATTTTCACAGTAAGTTCATTAATAGAGGAAACCAACAAAGTTGGATTCACTCAAAAATAATCTACAGAGCATTACCTATGCATTTTACAAGTTAAACACTATTTTATGTGTAACATTTAAAGTTAGTTTTAAAACCTATTGGCAAATCTATGTTCTGGAGCTGAACTCAACTTATAATCATTTTTAGATTAAAGTCTAGTCCAAGACAGAGCTGCAGAAATTTGAATCACTTTATTTGGATTTAAAATGAATTAGATATGAAATTTTGAAGTTATTACCTTTTCCAGTTTGCAAATAAAGAGTTTTCGGGGTTTCTAAAACCATCAGACTGTGGAGGACATGAGCCACAGATCTCAGATCTAACGGCTCAAGACCTCCCAGAGTTAACGATCCGCTGGCCATGAGGTCCAGAGGTCATGGGCCGTGGATCTTGGATCCAACGGTCCATGTCCTCCCAAAGAACAGGCATGAAAGCAGAGGGAGGTCGTGGGCCGCTGATGGTGCATCCAACGGACCACAACACCGGAGGGAGCTCCGAACGGGGATGAAGCGAGGGAGGTCTAAACGGTCTAGATGACCTCGAGGAGGTCCACGCGAGGTCTTATCGCCACAGCACCTCCGGGGAGGTCCGACGGCCACGATGCGCAAGGGAGGTCTGGACGCTCAAGATCTCCTGAGGAGGTCTTGGACGGCCGCATCCAACGCTTAACGCTATGCGCAGCACGCACGCTGCTGACATTGAGTTAATGCGCGCGGGACAACGAGGAGGTCCGCGCGAGACACAAGGAGGACCAGCGCTAAGACAAAGAAGAATGCCCCATCATTGGGAGCATTTATCGCCCCAAATCTTTGTCCTAACGACACGCGGGGTGGTGGCTTCGACAAAATGCTCACCGCAAAGACAAGGGCAATGCCGGCGATGCAGACCTCGCCGACGACCACCAAGGGTACCATTGTGTGCGCAATAGCATTGCGCACACAGTGGACCAACTCTCAACGGCGGCGACGGCTTTGAACGCCGACGAGCCGGAGATGGCCAAGGTGGCAAGCACGGCCAAACGACCAAAATGCGAAGTAAAGCTCCGCGACATCATTCAGCGTGTGCTCAAAGACTAAAGACTACCAGGAGGTTACCTGGACGTCGTGAAGGTGCTGAGGAGGTCGTGGAAGTGATGACCGGAGTTGGGGAAGACGAGAAGCTCCATTTCCCAAGCCCAAGCTCCAATGCTAAGCCTCCTCTGAAAATGTCAACCCAACATGTGTTAGGTTTAACTCTAGGAGGTTTAGGAAGCACCAATTGAGCAAGGGGTTGAAGAGGGAGTCATCGAACAAAGCCACCAAGGAGCTCCAAGGACTACAACAAAGGCAAACCAAAAGGGAGGTTAGGAGGACAAGCTCGCCAAGCACGTGCAAGGCCAAGCTCAAAGGTGTGTAAAAGAAGCCAAAGGAGCTCGAGGTGGTTTTATACCTAAGGCAGAGAGGTCTCAAGACCATGGGTTAAGCTCTTGGTGAGCTTAGCCCAGGAGGTCCACGGAGGTCCATGGAGTAGACAAGATGGAGGGACAGAGTAGGTAGTCGAGCATGGCCAAGTGGGCGGAAAGGGGGCTGACATGCATTTAATGCGCCCAGAGCAGAGCCGTTGGACAAGACTTGAGCTGACCTTCCCCTCTGCCATGGCTCGCACACGAGCCCAAGCTAGGAGAAGAACAGTCCTCAAGCCCATCGTTGATTAAGTGAATGAGGAGGTCTCGCCATCGGATGTTATTTTTGAACCGTTACGCTTAAAGTGATCGGGAGGAGGTCCCACCACACGATCTTGGACGGGAGGTCGTGGCCCCACGATTTTTTTAACGCGGATGCGACGAGGAAAAATGGGACAGAGGTCCAAGGATCGCAAGAACGCACAAGGGAGGTCATGGCCGTGAGATTCTCATCTAACGGCTACGACCTCACGTGCGCGGGGAGGTCTGACGCGCACCAGGCGAGGGGGAGGTCTTGGCTGCGATGGTTGGCAACGGAGGTTGTGGCCCTTGGATCTGAATCCAACGGCTACGACCTCCACAAGGTGGAGAGGAGGTCTGGTGGCTTGATTAGTGAGGGGAGGTCATGGCCATGGATCTTTGATCCAATGGCTATGACCTCGATGAGGTGGGGAGGTCCTTGCGGTGTTGACCGCAGAGGAGGTCTGGTGCACAAGATAAACCGAGGAGGTCGTGGCGGTTGGATGTTGATCCAACGGCCCCGACCTCGCAGTGGGAAGGAGGTCTCGATGAGTTGGTCAAGAGGAGGAGGTCGTGGCTGTTAGATAGGAATCCAACACCACGACATCATCAAGGTGGAGAGGAGGTCGCTTGAGCTGTGGCTGGCCGGGAGGAGGTCGTGATCTGGATCTTGATCCAACGGTTGCACCTCAAGTGGGTGGAGGGAGGTCTCGATGGGGCTGGCCGACCAGCTTTGCAAAGCTGTTCAGCCCAAGGAACAAGGCACCCTTTTTAAATTTAATTTTGACACTGAGACTTAGCAGTAATTGTTTGGGATAGCAATTCAACTCCAAAATTTATGAAATTTTAACTGAGCTTGCTGACATTAAGATTAACCTTATATAAAATTCCCAGAGGTTTTTATGCAATGCATTTTTCTCAGGAAATTCATGAAGGCTGTTCAAGGAATTGTCTTGCCTCCAAAAATTATCAAACAAGTTTGAAAACTCATGATAAGTCTCAAAGGGGTCCCACAACATTTCTAGGACCAAGGTAAAATATTTCCAAAGGTTTGGCACAAGATTTGTGGACAAGTTGAATGAGGGTGGACTTTAGTCCACAGGAGGTTTAGGTTTTTGAACTCCACCACTTTCGGTAAGAATTTTAGAGGAGTTCAAGAGTTTCAAGATGTAAGAAAATGTTTTAATTTCTACACATTTAATTACATTTGAAACACACACCTGTTTAGGTATTTGGGATGTTACAGATCTCTTTTCCGTCGGGACTTCTGGTTTTCTAGTTTTTGGATGAGTTCGTTTGAGTTCCTTTAAAGTCTTTTTAAGTTCTTTTTCGAGAGTTGTTTTGCTTATTTGATTCTTTGCGAACATGTAGATCCCGATTTCGTGGAGTACTTGGAACCAGCAGCCAGTACCGAAGCCTCGCCACCCTTCATCGAAGGCAAGTCGCAGACCTTTGATCATGTTGAACCCAGCGTTTTAAAAATATGTTGTTTTACATTATCATGTATGGCTACTTTTATAAGAAATGTTTTGGGCAGTAGCTATATCCCACTTGATATTATGCCTCCTTGAATGATTGTACTCAACATGTTGACATGATTCCCTTGGACACCTTAGAATGGGCAATTTTAGTTGGTATCGCTTGATATTGCCAACATGGGACCGTATGTTTATGCTTAGCCTTGCTTTAGAACCGTGGGTCTTGAGAATCATGCTTCATCATTAATAATCTTGACTAATTGAACTATGGAACTGTGGTTGGTGCCACTATTGAGCAGCTGAGGTGCTGATGCCGCAGCTGTATTGATTGTAGTGCGATGCCACTCTTGCTACAATTTGTTGTGCCAAGACTAGGGTGGTCTTTGGCCAGGTTGAACCTAAAATATTTTCACACTCGGGCAAGTGATCAAACAGTAAAGGGGGTGCCATGCGCACACTGGGATGAGGTTGTCTTGCCTGAGTGGATTAAGGACTTAACTTTGTGATCCATTGAACCAGGTATTCCCGTGCAACCACAAGACCATTTTATGGGGATTGTCTGAGCCAAATAATTAGCAATGGGCTGGCTTGGTTCTGTTGTGGTGGAGCGTGCTGATTCGCTGGCGCAAGAGGGGGCACCCAATAACCCAGCAGGGGGGATTTGCGAAACCTTAGTGGGCAGCTCCGAGCCAGTTCAAAGCTTTGTAAAGGCCTTGTCACGCTCTCTAGACTGCTCACCTTCGGAAGTGAGCAAAGGGTTTTCCCGGGAACCCATCCCGCTAGAGAGATCGTGAATTGTGGGTAAAGTTGTATACCTCTCTAGAGTGAAAAATCTATTCGAATAGCCAAGTCCTTGGTCATGGACATTGCCTGGTGAAATTACACAAGGGGTAGACTTTTATAAAAATTTGTGGTCCACAGTTGGCCGTGGGTATCTGCGAGTGTTTTGGGTGGCTCTGAATGCTCGTGATGTCCATGGTTTGTCGTGGTGGTCTTTTGAACCCTAGGGTGGTCCAAGATACTCCTGAGTGGGTGCTTAGAGGAGGTCTTGGTGCCCTAGGGAGGCCTTTGGGAGCTCTGGTGTTGGTGCCTAGAGTGGTCGTGGGAGAGGTCTTGGACGTGGGTGCGACCAGACCTCCCACGAGTGATCTTGGGAGTGAGTTGGTGCTCACCTCCCTCCTTTTCAAACAAATGTATTTATGTATTATTGTTTTAACTTGAGCCTTGCAATCTATTTATGTTTATTTCCTTTTAAATCTTGCTTTCTGCAAACTAACCTTACAGCTCTCCTTGGTCAAGCCATTGCATGAATATTATGTGCATTATTGTTCCCTATGATTTGCTGAGTACATTCAAACGTACTCATGGCTTTAAGCCCTCTGTTTGAGCAAAGGGCGTAAGAAGATTATGGTGTTCAGACTCTTCGAGGAGGAGTTCTTTGATGATCCAAATTGCCTAGGGACGCCCTCCACTGACAACTGTGGGCTTGCCGGATGGCCTTGCACGTTTTGGTGGTTCCGCTATAAAGTTTTGTTGTCAGTTTTTGTAAGCCTTGGTGGCGACCTCTGTAAGTAACCTTGACCATAAGGTCCTTGTTTAATATAAGCTAATTTGTTTGTTTCATCTTATTTCTTGTTGTGTGGTTGTGATTACACCTGCGTTGATCTGTGCAAGCTAGCTAGTGATCCTGGGACTAGCTCAGAGCACAGAAGCTGGGACCTCCGGGAGGTCTTTGAGATCTCCTGGGAGGTTCTGGAGGACCTCCTCTCAGGGTATTCTTGGAAGACCTTCCAGACCTTTGGGTGGTCCGGTCGGACCTCCTGGGAGATCTCTCTAGGGGCATTCCGAGAGAGTCCAGACAAAGGTGGTATCAGAACCAAGGTCGACTGTAGGACGTAACCTTAGTTAACATGGTCGTTTTAGTCAAGTCTCAAAAAGTTATTCTCTAAATCAAACCAACCTGATAATTTGCTTAGTGGTTTTTTTTTGTCTTGATCTATTCTAATCTCACCTTGTTTCGTCCTTTTCTCATCTTGATCTATTCTTCTCTTATCTCCTTCTCTAGTTCTTGCATCTTATCTCCTCTGGAACTTTGTTTTCAAGTATCAATTTGACCCTCTTATCTCAGAGACCTCTCCAGGATCGAGCCCTTAGTGCTTGTTGGGGGGTTTTAGTTGACCGTCAATATAAGATTAGACTGGTGGTGGTCCCTTCTAGTTTTAGCACCGTTTAGCTTGGTCAGTAGGACCCCTTGTTTGTGCCTTTGTGCCTCTTGTTAGTTTTCTGGTCGCTTTTTATCTTTCAAGTTGAACCGATTCACCCCTTGTAGGCACATCTATCTTTCTCCATTATTCTAAGCTCATCTTGGTGCTACTCCCTCTTATCTATTATGCTTTCTACTTCTCGTCTATTAAACTTGAGGAGTTATGTGCAGATGGATCAATCCCGTTCCTCAGCTAGCCAGGATGAGCTAGCAGAACAGTTACCTCCACCTCCACCTCCTTCAGCATCCATGGCAGACCAAGGATTGGGACAATTCATGGCAGCTCAAGCCCAGATGATGAATTCTATGATGAATAATATGAACCAGATGATGGCTCAGCAAAGCCAAACCGCCACCGCATTGCATGCCATGATGAGTCAAAATAGCCACCCAACAGTTGTGCCACCTCCCCTACCTCCTGTTCCTCCACAGTCACAGCTGTCTGAGTTCATGAAGACTCGCCCGACCACTTTGTCAAGCTCCCCTGAGCCTCTGGACGCAGATGATTGGTTGAAGGCCACAGAGAAGAAACTTGATATAGCCCGCTGTAGTGACCGTGAGAAGGTCTTGTTCGCCTCACACCAACTGGAAGGGGCTACTGCAGAATGGTGGGACACTTTTTGTGCCTCACATGAGGACCACCAGAGGATCACCTGGACCGAATTTTCAGCAGCATTTCGCCACTCACATGTCCCTTATGGGAAGGTTGAGATGAAGAAGAATGAATTTAGGGACCAAAAGCAAGGGAACATGACTGTGAGTGAGTATCTCACCAAGTTCACACAGCTGTCCCGTTATGCCCGTGAAGATGTAGCCATTGACGATGCCCGTCAAAAGCGCTTCAAGCGAGGTCTCCACCCTAGCTTGAAGGTTCAAGTGGTTGGCAATGACTACCCCGATTTTCAGCACATGGTGAACAAGGCTATGCTTATTGAAAAATCTCGCCGAGAGCTATCCAAGACTTACAAGAGGAAGATGTCTCATTCTAGTGCTCACTAAGGACCTCCTTAGCGCACTCAGATTTTCGTGGCAAAGATCGCCAAGGACCTCCTTGCATTCTCCCGGACCTGTGCCACGACCTCCCGCCCAGCTGCCTAGAGTCAGTGCCGCAACATCAGCACCAGCAACCAACAGCCCCGAGGCAATGTTAGCTCTGCAGCAGGGATCACGTGCTTCAGATGCCATCAAGTGGGGCAATATGCTAGTCAATGCCCCTAGAAGACAGGTCAAGCTCCAGCTGGGACTTCCTCTTCAGGACCTCCCCCTGCCAGGACCTCTCAGCCAGGAGTGAGTCGTGGAGCACCCCAGGCCGCAGGACCTCCCCAAGCCAAGACCTCCCAATCTTTTGGGAGAGGTCGTGTGACTCACGTCGCAGTGGAGGAAGCCCAGACCTCCCCAGACATTGTGCTAGGTAAGTTCCTAATCAATTCAGTGTCAGCTATTGTCTTGTTTGATTCTGGGGCTTCTCATTCTTTTATTTCTCGAAGTTTTGCCACCAAGTACCAGTTTAACGTTGCACCTCTTAAAGCTACCTTGTTGGTTCAATCCTGTAGGACCGGAAAGGTGACTATAGGGGGGGTGAATAGGAGCACTATCTATTTTTCACTTTGCTCGGATTCAAACATGATATTGACTCCAATAGCTATGAGAACTATGAAGATCAATATACATAAGCGTAGCGGAAGTCTTGTACTGAAGCCCCTTCAAATCCCCAAAAGAAACGACCAAAAACACAAAAATCAGACTGATGAACAGTACTGGTCGAACCGTATGAACAGTGCCGGTTGATCCGCTTTTCGGTACGACCGGATGAATAGTGCCGGTCGTTCCGCGTGAACAGTAAAATCAGGCGAATAAATAGTAAACAGCCTGAAAATGAAATCAAAAATTGACGTAACTTTTGATCCGTAACTCCAAATTTCACGAAACTTGAAACACACCTTCCTAATGATGTCAGGAACCTATTCCAAGCAACGATCATCCAGATCTATGTCAAAGTTTTGACCTTTTCCAGTTTTACCGAAGGAGGGTTCAAAAACGAGCAAAAACGAAAAACTTGATCCAAAACTTGCTCGTGGGAGATTGATGATCTAGATGATCCTAGATGTATTCCCACACATCACAGCAAGATAAATGAGGGCAAGAAACCAACTAAAATCCATAGGATCAAGGAAGCACCCAAAATCATCAAAAGAGAAGGAAGAACACAAGAAGGGAGCTCACTTTGAGAAATCATTCAAAGATTGATTCATGATGTTGCTGGTTACAGCCACTCCCTCAAGGAGGACAAGAGCTCAATCCATGAGCACACACTCAACTCATCTCTCTAGAGCCTAAGCCTCTCCTCTCCTCTCTAATCCCTAAGACAAACTAGGGTTTCTCCAAATGAAGTGCTTGAGGCTGCTGTGAACAACACCTCTCCTATTTATATGAGGCCTAGACCTTCTAGAAGACAAACCCTAATGGGCTCCCGTTAAGGCCTAATAC
This sequence comes from Phyllostachys edulis, assembly GCA_036346405.1. Lineage (NCBI taxonomy): Eukaryota > Viridiplantae > Streptophyta > Magnoliopsida > Poales > Poaceae > Phyllostachys > Phyllostachys edulis. Next base: position 68,349,109 of record CM070556.1, on the reverse strand, counting down.
AAACGGGTCACTCACGCATACATTTTAAAGCGCCGTCTTCACTTCTCTTGACCTAATCCACTTCTTGATGCACCGTCTTGCGCCACGGGTTGGTATTAGGTCACCAAGGTGGTATTTGGTGAAATTACTATTGGAAGAATAATTCGTCTATCATATTGACGAGGCCCGTCTCTCAGAAGGCACGCATACAGATCCGAGAAATGCCATTATGCTCATAAAAGACTGTAATACCCCTTGCTTGTACCCCTAGGCTAGCAATCCCACTGAAGGGTATTTCCGTCATTTGTACAGGCTTGGGAGCCTATAAATACCCCATGTATCCCTCCTTTCAGGGGAGGGGCTCTCTTGAGCAATAAAGAAGTATGTTCAAACTGGTGAGCCCTCGGGGCTCCTCTCCGAGGTAACCCCGCTGGCTCACCGACAGAGTTAGGCGGTCCTATCGACCCCAACTCAGATAAATCCTCGTGTCATTTCTTACTCGTGGACGAGGGCCCGTTAGGCAACCGACGCCCACCCTCACTCGTGTTTGGTTTTTACACCTACAACATTGGCGCCGACCGTGGGGACGAGCTAATCGATGAAAGGCTATGTCTCCTACCAAAAATACTCTAAGTCCACTTAAACCTCCTCCCGCCTCAAGGCAAGATCTCGTGGATGACCCATCCGCTCTTTGAAGGAGCCTCAAATGAGCACTCTTGTCGAGATCGGCCATCCACCTTGGGATGGCAACATCCTACATGCCCCGGGGTTCCCATGCGCGTCCTCCTCCCTTGTGCTGGGTCGATGCGAGGGCCCAGCCAAGGGCGCAGCGCCTAAGGGACCTCGCAGCCCGAAGGCTAAGGATTCAGGGCCAACCATCACCCCGGACGCATGACGTCCATGCGCACGAGCGATGAAGGTCGCCACGAGGCTCGCCCCTAACGCGCCATGTTAGGGGACGGTCCGACATATAAATCTCGTATGGGCTCTCAAGTCACTTTCTCCAAGGATTTCACCCCGTGGTGCATAGGGCGACAACCTCCGCGGTCTCCCTAGCAAAGTCCATGGTGACTGGGCGCCCATCGCCTCCACTATGGCGGCTCATGTCCCATCGACCTAGGGCATGAGCGACCACCCCATGGTGCATAGGGCGACGACCTCCGCGGTCTCCCCTAGCAAAGTCCATGGTGGCTCAGGCGCCCATCGCCTCCACCATGGCGGCTCAGGTCCCATCGCCCTAGGGCATGAGCGACCCCTCGTGGTGCATAGGGCGCGACCTAACAAAGTCCATAGTGGCTTGGGCATCCGCGCGCCCACCATGGCGGCTCGCCCTAGGGCATGAGCGACCACCTCGTGGTGCGTAGGGCGTACGACCTCCGCGGTCCCCCCTAACAAAAGTCTCATAGTGGCTTGGGCGTCCGTCGCCTCTCCCATGGCGGCTCGTGTCCTACTAGACCTAGGGCATGAGCGACAACTTTGGTCCAGTACCAAGTTGATGGATGTGCTGAGGACTCGTCCTCCTTAGACTCTAGGCCACGCGCTGAACGACCTCCGGGTCCCCATAAGCATAGCTCCATTGCTTCGCAAGGGTTAACCATTCTCATGCATTCCCGATCACCACAAAAAAAACCCACCTACAGGGTAAAAGGGCTTCATTGCCCTCATAGTTCGATGCCCCATGACTTAGCATCGTGGGCGGCACAGATGTGCCCGTGACTTACTATCAGGGGCACACGTCCAAGGTGCCCATGAGTTAGCCTCATGGGCACCTCCAAGTCCACTGGGGGCTACCACCCCTAGTGGCCATTCAGTGCCCTACGACTTAGCCTCGTGGACGGCACGGATGTGCCCGTGACTTACTGTCAGGGGCACACGTCTAAGGTGCCCATGAGTTAGCTTCATGAGCACCTCCAAGTCCACTGGGGGGCTACCATCCCTAGTGGCCATTCGGTGCCCCACGACTTAGTCTCGTGGCCACCCCTTTGATATGTCCATGACTCAGTCTCATTGGCAGCTCGAATCATGTACCATCTACTTGGCTCGAATATTGATCAAGGACCATCATGCTCGCATAAGGCTATCACCTCGGAGATCTTAGTATCGAAAGTGATGGGACTCTACTAGTCCCTCGGCAACGACTTCGATCAATGCTCATGTCAAACGAATGTTATCTTGCTACAAGAAATAAGTGTTGATCATTCTCTCTTTCCTGCAGAGACGCTCCTGTTTGGTTTTTACATTCTGAGGAGTTCTACTTCGACAACTCTCATCAAGCCACGGAGCAAGAGGAGGACAACTTCGCCTACATAGGCTTCGCTTCGACGCACCGCCGGCCTCGAAGGCTATGCCTCGACTCGGCGGCCTCGCGTCTAAGACTTCACCGACTTAGGTTTCGCTTCGACGCACCGCCGGCCTCGAAGGCTATGCCTAGGCTCGGCGGCCTCGCGTCCAAGACTCCGCCTACTTAGGCTTCGCTTCAACACACCATCGGCCTCGAAGGCTATGCCTCGGCTCGACGGCCTCGCGTCCAAGACTCCGCCTACTTAGGCTTCGCTTCAACACACCGTCGGCCTCGAAGGCTATGCCTCGGCTCGGCAGCCTTGCGTCCAAGACTTCGCCTACTTAGGCTTCGTTTCGACGCACCGCCGGCCTCGAAGGCTATGCCTCAGCTCGGCGGCCTTGCGTCCAAGACTTCGCCTACTTAGGCTTCACTTCGACGCACCGTCGGCCTCGAAGGCTATGCCTCGGCTCGGCAGCCTCGTGTCCAAGACTTCGCCTACACAGGCTTCTCTCCAACGCCGTCCTGGCCAAGTCTATGCTCGGCCGACGGCTCAAGGTCCACGACTTTGTCTATTAAAGCCAAGGCCGACAAGCGCCACCGCCTAGAAGGTCGAGCCGGTGGGCCGGTCTTAAGGTCCATGACTTTGCTCGCAGACAGTTTATTCGATGCACCCCCGCCTCGAGGGTTGTGCCTCTGGGTGCCTCAAAGATTCAAGACTTCGCCTTCAGAGATGGAGCAACAAAACCACCCCACACGAAGGGCTAACGAGAAGCGGCAATTTGGTACACGCTCAAGCGTGGAGCACTCACCCGATATGAAGTACAAAATAAGCATAAGTCTTTTGGGCACCCACGTGCCCACCAAGCCAAAATTGGCTAAGTCGCGGTGCCTTAAGATATTCCTTAGCTCGTGGCTCGCAGTAACCGAGTCGAATTTGGCAAAACCTCGAGCGTTACATTCTCGTCATATACCGAATTTGGCCAAGTCTTTGGCCAAGCGATTCGTCAATAGGATACAAGACCTCTAAGATTCTTCTTTGCCCCCAAGGCGCCCTGTGCACCCAAGGCGGGGGGCTAGAATGTTGGGGAATCCTACCAACTCACCTCCGCACAAGCTCGGTCCCCGGCACCCTCGCGGCGACTTTCAGGTGGCCGATGAGGGCTTCGCAGAAGCTTTCGTCGACATCGGCCACCTTGCCTCCTCGCATGCCTTCGCGTGTGCCCTCACGTCCGAGGCCCTCACGCACCTCTCGGCCTTCAAGTGTGCCTCACAAGATGCCCTCTCGCCCTGCCCTCAAGGTTCCCTCACGCGCACCCTCACACCCAAGATTCTTATTTGCCCTTGGGCGCCCTTACAAGTGCCCAAGGGACAGGGGGGCTACACTGTCGAGGAATCCGACCACCTCCAAATAAAATGATCTATACTTCGACAAGTCTACACAAAGGGGTGTACGTGAGCCCCTTGCCTCGAGCGCTTGGCCACCAACCCGCTAGAAGTAGTTTGAGGCCTGTTGGATACTCGCACACTACATGCGCGTGTTACACAGACATCCTTGACTACACCCGTGCCTGTGCTCTCATGGCGCCCAGCACTGGATGTCCGAGTGCCCTGGTGATGTGCATAGCGGTTCTCCAAGACTAGTCGCCAACCATGTCGCTTTCTCCGGCCAAGTCCTCGAGAAAAGAAAACATAGAAAGTTGGAGTTTTCAGTTTTGATCTTTGTATTATGCAGACAAGCTCAATCAAGACAAACGATCACATACATCCTGGGCCCTCATGGTGCCCGTGCCTCAGGCGCCAGACTCGTGGCGCGTGCCCTCACGGAGAGAGTGGCCTCGCGCCATCGGGGCCTGGGGCCTCATGACCTCGAGGCCTCGCGCGCCTCGCGGTGCCCTCAAGGCCTCGGCCCTCGTGGCCTCAAGGTTTTTTGCGGTGCCCCTCGAGGCCTCACGCCATCACGGTGCCCTCGAGGCCCGTTGGGCCTCGAGGCCTCACGCCGTGATCACGCCTCGTGCCCTCGAGGCCAGGCGCCAGACTTTGGGGCCTCGGGACCCTTCATGCCTCGTGCCCTGCCCTCGGGGCCTCGGATTCTCAAAGCCTCGCGCACTTCATGCCTCGTGCCTCGTGACTCGGGGCCTGATGCAGGCCTCGGGCCCTCGGCCTCATGCCTCAGGCTCTGCCCTCGGGGCCTCGGGGCCTCGCGAGAGCCTTATTTTTGTCGGGACCCAAAACTACGGTTCGGGACCCTCAGGTTTAACGACTAGCCGGGATCATGCTAGTGCACACAGGTCAACAAAGATGGCAATCGCCTCCATACAAGCTTAATAGTAACATAAACGGTTAACTTTGATAATCAAATAATGGTTTTGACCTTAAGGTCGAAGTTTACAAATATTGAGCCACGCAGGCTAACATAGGAAATAAAAGCAAGCCGGAAACATAAACGGTAGTGGCACCCCATCGATTCGCCACAGTGCAACCGATCGATCAAGACCTCGCGATCGAGCACCTTCGATGTACTCGCCCTCGTAAGTGGTGAAGACTCCTCCGCTTGATTCGTCAAAACAAGCGTGAGTACACGTACTACGCAAGCCACACCACGTAAATGCAATGTATACATGCGGGCTTATTACAAGAGAAAGGCATTTCAGGGCTCTTTTGCATAAATGCAACTTTTGCAATTGAATACAATTTAATAGATTAAAGACAGTAAAACAAATAGACGATAATAATTTTAACAAGTTATTTCACAAAGACACACACATGACTCTAACAGTTATTCACATAGCTAGATGATTTATTCACATAGCTCCCTTCCCACACAGCTTTATGAAAATCTACCCTAGTGTCAAATCTCGAGCATTGTCCATGATCATGACGCGCTATTCAATAGATTAAGTTACACTGCAGAGGTTTGTACACTTTACCCACAAGATACAATTAGTGTAGCTAACACTAATCATAACAAAGCATTTCAGATACCTTATCTTACTATGCTAGGCCTGCCTCAAAAACAGCATAAGTGGTCGACAGAAGCTCAGTTCTTTAGAGCACATGGTGAGGTCCTTAATTGACCAAGGCAAGACTTCCACAAGCTAACCAAACCACATAGACACACAGATTATTATAGTTCACAAAGTCCCACAGTTACACACAGTCCACCCTTTCACACGCTTTCCACCACTTGCCCCAGCTTCAAATCCTTTTACCACCCCATTGGTTTTAAGTGCAACACATGCCACAAAGACACATAGTACACACGACCTTTTATCACATAGTTGCATATTCACTTAGTCAAATTTATATAGCAATCTACATGACAAATGATTCGTGGCATGGCTAAGCAGCCTAATCAGATTAACCAACCCACGTTGGTGCTACAATATTAACCAACTAATTATCAACTAGGGTGACAAGGATCATGGCATAACAATTACACAAGGAGGCATATCAATTTGGATTTAACTATCGCACCCAAAAAGCTTTTAAATAAATACTTGAATTAAGATGCAGAATTTGAATTAAAATACTTTTATAAAACTCGAAGCAAAATGGTCAAGGGCATAGCTTGCCTTGAAAAGGATCTAGGAATTGATCTTGATCTTGGAAAGGTCCTCCTTCTTCTTCAACTCTTCCAAAGAAGTCATTAAGTCTACTCGCAAAACCACACAAACAAACAAACTAAATAAAAACCAGAAGCAAATAACTCCAATAAAATAAATAAAAGCTCCAATAGATAGATCTGGATTTTAGACGAATTTAGGAATTTGAATGGATGGATTTGGAGTTAGGATTCAAAAGATATGAATTTTACAAGTTTTAACCTAACTCTTGAAATTTAAATGAATTTCTAATTTTAAACAAAATCAAATTTAAAAATTTTGGTTTGATTAGCTAGATCTTAATTTTATATGAATTTAGAAATTTGAAACACCCAATTTGGAGTTTGGATGCAAAAGTTATGAATTTTACAAATTTCAAACCTAAATCTGTTATTTAACAATTTTCCTGAATTGTTTTTCTAAAGGAAATTCTAATTATTGCAAGGTGACTAGTAGATAAGGATTTCCGGAATTTAAAAGAATTAAAGACTAATCGACATGTGGGACCCACATGTCGCTGACCTACCACTCATGACCAAGTCCACCGAGCCACCGACCAGAGAGGGCCGAGGTGGCGCCTCAGACTTTCTGCGTGGCCGCCGTGATGACACGCAGACCCGTGGATGCCCACTCACGGACGCCTCGACGGCGCGCCTTTGGATTCGATGGTCGCGGCGAACGGGCGGCGATCCGTGGCGATGGGTGGCCTCAGAGGCTAAAGCGATCACGATGAGGTACCTCCGGTGGTCGAGGGTAGCTGTGGTGGCCTGCCAGGCGAGGCCTGGCGGAGGAGGGGTACGGGCTCGGCCGACGGCTCAGGCTCCTCCGGGCCTGGGCGAGGCGAGCACGGCCATGGGCGACCTCAACGGTGGCGGCGGCAGCCTCGGGGCCTGGAGGGCCTGGCCTCTAAGCCTGCCTACGCGGGCCTGGCGAAGAACACCAATTCCGGCGACGAGGAGCACGGGAGGAGTGAGTTGGGGTTTGAGAAAAGGAGGCGGGCGATCCCGGGGTGCCTTTATAGGCCGGAGCTCGAGGCGGCGGCTACGGGAGGTCGTGGCGGGCGGCAACATGAACGTGGGCGAACCCACCGATGGGATGAGGGAAGGGGTGTGGCGGTGGTCGCGAGGTCGTGGCGACTCGCGAGGAACGGGAGGTTGGAGGCGCCTGAAGTTTCGGGCGCTGACCGCTATGGCGGTTGCTTTCATGATTTAACGCTTAACTAAGACGGCGAAGCATTTAAGACGAAAGTGCCCACCACGAGAGAGAGAGGCAGCGGCATAGTGGAGATCGACCGCCGCCGCCGATCCAACGCGGAGGAGGGTTTAATGAGATGAACAGGATGGGCCAAGGAATTCGCCCGAATTCTATTTGGAGATTTGAGCTTTTTTCTTTTTAATAAAATACCAGAAATTCAAATAAGCAATGGAAAATAGCAAAAGACCTTGGAAAATTCAGAAAATTCTAGAAAATATATCCAAGCTCATAGAATCCAAATAAAATAGTTTTGACTATTGTTCATGTTGGAATTATTCATTTTAAATTGTTTTGTTACACAAGGTCCAATATTAAGCCTTAATTTTTCACCATTAAAAAGCAAACACAAGTTACACACAAACGAATAGATAATAGCCTCCAAGGCTTCCAGCTGCAAGCTAAGACATACACACAAGCAGAACACATCTGTGATCATTGTTCACACAAGAAAAAGAAATATGAGTCAAGGCGGCATTTCGTCAAACAGATGGTGTGCACCGCCGAAACAGGAAAGGGCTTGACGGGCCGGGTGTGGCCGACATCACTATGAAAGGCAAGCCCGACAACACAGGTCATGGTTCATCCGCCGGGACGAGAGCCCCACCCCGACGCCCGAGGAGCTCCCCTGCCGCTGTCAACATCGGGCGCGTTCTCTTGGGGGACCGCGCGCCGCCGCAGAGGTGACCCGACAGTGAGGAGGCGGCGAGCTGCACGACTTCTTCTAGGTGGTGAACCACGGATCAACGCGCTGCGGCAAGTGAGGCCCACCGCTGCGGACACCTTCTTCACGCTGCCACTCACGGAGAAGCAAGCACAGGCGGCTGGGCTTCACGAGAGCCGCGGTACGCGAAAGCCTTCACGGGGCAATTTTCGTGGCGACTCGATTTCGTTCCCCATCTTGCTGTCTTCCTCCTCCGAAGAGTCCTCCTCGCCGAGCTTTTGCACCAAGTAGTCGACAACGAGGTCGGGAGAGGAGGCCCAGCGTCACGGTGATGGCCGCCTTGGATGCCTTGTACCGGTGCAGGTTCTGCTCCTTGGTCGGAGGTGACGAGCGGAGGCTGCTTCACGGCTTCACGCCATCTTCGGCCTCCCTATGGGCGGTGGGTGTGGGGACGTGCGCCCATGACCGCTGCACTTCGAGAGCGATCACCATGAGGACTTGTCAAGACGGGCGGGCGTGCAGAGCAAGACGGCCGAGGGGAGCCACGCAGGGAGAGGCGCACCGCCGGCGGCAGCGGTGGCACAAAGCCGGCCAGAGGCGCCGGGCAAGCAGGGGGGAAGCGGCACCATGAACTGGGCAAGGCGGCGCCATGAGGCATTTCGACCAAAGCCGCCCAGTAGCCTGCACTGCTTCTCCCAAGACGCTATCCCCAGCCCCTTCCAGCACACCACCTTGGCCTCCCCTTCGCACCAGCCGGAGTGCTTTTGCTCCTCTCCACGATGGTGTTTCCCCTCTGCTGGTTCTGAAGATTAAGAGGGAGGCAGGTCAGGAAGAAAGGAAATAAGGCACATGGTGTGGTCTCCAAAAACAGCTGCTACTTTAATTGGTCTTTGCCAACCATTCTGGTCAGCAGCCGGCTGGGACCCTGACCACACAAGATGCTCCATTCGGTTGAAAAGATGAAGAGAAGCTCACAGAGATAAGAAGGAACCAGCAGGATGCTACACCCTTTTTAACTTCCTCATGAATGACAGCATGGGTAGCATGGTCAAAAGCTGGTGGAGAAAAGAAAAAGAGGCACATGCGTCCCTGTCATTTGTGTTGAAATGGTGGCCAAAGGAGAAGTGCCCCACATGAAAAAGCAAATGGCAGTTGCATCAAGTCGAAGGACACCTGCAGTGTTCTTGCCTCACAATGCCTCACGCTCATGTACCCTCAGGCCTTCGAGCGCCCAACGCCATCCTCAAGATGGCTCAAGGCCATGTGCCTCGCCTCAAGAGGCCTCGACCCTGCGCCTACTCGCCGGAGCGTCGCCTCAGCTGCCCTCAGCGTCTCCATTGCCTTGCGTGGTCCCGCGCGGCCCCTTGTCGGCCCCGCCAGGTATGCGCCCGCCACCAAACAAATCCTTACGACAGTGCTCGAGCCTCTCAAATTACAACCACATCGAATCTACATGCTCACAAAGAATCAAGAACAGGGAGGAGAAGCAAGACTAAAAGCCGCAGTGATTTCCTCGGAGGAGAAAGCGTCGATCTTCTTCGCCGGACTTGTGCCGCTTTCTTCGGCCAACATCGACTACCTCAATTCGGTCAAAAGCCAAGCTAGCCCATAACAAAGTGGAGCGATTCAAGACTGCCCCTCTAGCGTTCCCCCAAAACACCAAGGGGCAGGGGGGCTAGTGTTGGAAGAATAATTCGTCTATCATATTGACGAGGCCCGTCTCTCAGAAGGCACGCATACAGATCCGAGAAATGCCATTATGCTCATAAAAGACTGTAATACCCCTTGCTTGTACCCCTAGGCTAGCAATCCCACTGAAGGGTATTTCCGTCATTTGTACAGGCTTGGGAGCCTATAAATACCCCATGTATCCCTCCTTTCAAGGGAGGGGCTCTCTTGAGCAATAAAGAAGTATGTTCAAACCGGTGAGCCTCTGGCTCCTCTCCTGAGGTAACCCCCGCTGGCTCACCGACAGAGTAGGGCGGTCCCATCGACCCCCAACCTCAGATAAATCCTCGTGTCATTTTTACTCGTGGACGAGGGCCCGTTAGACGGCCGACGCCCACCCCTCACTCGTGGTTTGGTTTTACACCTACAACAATTACTAAAATACCCTTTCGATCTTTTTCCAAGACCGAATCCAAATCTGCTAAACACATCCATGCTTCGCCACGTGTGGGTTGATCCAGCGGCTCTCATCGTGTTGGCAAGTCTCTCCCATCCAGTTCCCACGAGACCACCTTGGCACTTGCACCGACCCCCGCACCGCTTGATCCAACCAACAGACCGAATCGCCTGCTCGGTCAACTTCATCCATTCTGCGCCAAGCTTGAGTCACTTGACCTCACCCGGCATCCTTGATCGTTCTGGACCTCAGCTCTCCAAGCTTAGTCCTAATCCTCCTCGCCGTTGACCGTCGTTGACCTCCAAGCTACATGCACAGCAATAGACAAGCAAACTCGAATCCGGGAACAAATTCTTCACAACTTGACCCACGTTAGCGAAAACATGCAATATGCAACACATATGCAAATATAAACAAGGATATGACCTATCCCAAAACCAAAACTCCAAAATGGCCGACAAACGCAACACAATCGGTATAATCGCCAGAAGTTACTGCAGATTACCGATCTTTGGTCAGACTGGCTCAATAATAATTAATGCCGTTCGATTTCCAATGAAGACCAGAACTCCCAAAACATCTTCTTCGAAATAAGCTACCGCCATCTACCAATTCCAGATAACCGCGATCCGTAGTACCACCACACAACTTGCGGTCGCATCTGCCCTTTAAACACCGGTTCTACCGAAAATCCTGACACTTTGCTGAAACTTTCTAAGAAACAGGAATTCCAACAAACCTTCAACCAAATTGCCAATTGTAACATCACTTAGGATCATGAGCATATCCTCATGATGTCCACAATCTCCCCCTTGATGAACACATTGGCAATTTCCAAAAAATGAATGTTTTGAGGTTTGAAAGAAAAAGAAAACAGTTTTTCGCACAAAGGCACAACTTGGTCCTAAAAGCAAATGAATGCAAGGAAATGACCAAGTTGGCTTCAGAAAGGCTTCAGCAAGAGAGATAAGGCAGAGAAAGTAAAGAGATCTTCAAATTCCAGAAAATCTCATTCAAGGTCCATATGAAAGAACAAGTTTTCTATTTGACCTTTCAGAAAATGCACAGAGAGCATCCAAAACAGCATTTTGTCCCATTTTTCTCCCCCTTTGACAATGAATTCATCAAGGTGCATGGAAGAAGATAGAGCATGAATGGAATGGAATGGCTGCAATTTTTCAATTTTTCAGTTTTTCAATTTTTTGTTTAATTTTAGCAGAAGGAGCCATGAAGATTATCCAAGAAGACTGTACAAGTATTACACGAAGCCATATTATGTGAAGAGACTATGTTCAATCATGGCAAAACATGTACAGCACAGCTAAGGCCAAAATAGCAATAATCTGAGATTAAATGAATTGAAGACATGACGAGGTGCTCAAGATCATAGTTTAACTAAAGGTATCCAAAAATGAGTCAGGCCATGTCTATAAGCAAAATGGAGCCAGAAGCTAGAAAATGAGTCAATTTTGAGCATTTTGAGATCACTTGTGAATCAATTTGTTCAAACATTTAGAATTTAGTACTTTGAGCACTTTGCTGAAAATGATTGGTTTTATCTTAGAAAAGCAAGTCCTGGACTAGGAGCCATCCACAACTGCCTCCTAAGCTTCAACCAATTGCCAATTTGTTTTCTTAGTATTGTGCTAGATCTCAAGCCTCACTACGACCATCCCAAGCAACAAAAGCTTAAGAGAGTGGTCTAGGTCATCCAAAACTCCTCCTGAGTTCATGCTTAGTGCAATGGCAAGTCGTCTCATAAGAGAGAATTGATGAGATCAATTTTTTCGCACAGAAAAGCTCATTTTTCATTTGCTTGACTTAAGAATTATCATAGCTCAATTTAAAACTCAGAATAAGTTCAAGACTCAATTAAGCCCATATGACATGGCATGAATCATGAAAGGATCACTAAAGCAAAACTAGTCACAAGATCCAACAAGTCATGTTTTGATTCAATTTTCTCACAGATAATAAAGCTAGCATGGCAAAAGCTAAGCTATACATAAAAAGCCATAAAGAAGTCTAGCAAACTAGCACAAGATATGGCAGGGTATAAAGCATGAAATCAAGTCATACAAGGATAATAATCAAAGCTCCACAAGTTTATATTACAATGCAAGTTGTTGAATTTAAAATGCATTATGATACAAATGAATGCAAAAAGAACAAACTCCCCCTCAAACCAGGCTAAGAGAACTAACAACCCCCAACTCTCCCCGCAAAGAAGCAAAACGAGAAGAATCAAGAGCTTTAGTGAAAATATCCGCAAGCTGCTGCTCGGACTCTACAAAGTGAAGCACAACATCACCCTTCTCAACATGGTCTCTAAGGAAATGATATCTAACGTCAATGTGCTTAGTCCTAGAATGTTGCACTGGGTTTTTGGCAATGTTAATGGCAGAAGTGTTGTCACAGAAAAGAGGAACACTACCCAAAGACAACCCATAGTCCCGCAGAGTAGACAAGATCCAGAGAACCTGAGAGCAACCATCGGGTCATAGCCTACATACTCGGCCTCTAAGAAGGATCGTGCAACAAAAGACTGTTTCCTAGATGACCAAGAGATAAGAGATGTGCCTAAGAAATGACAAGTGCCAGAAGTACTCTTCCTATCCACTCTACACCCGGTAAAATCAGCATCAGAAAAAGCCCGAATAGAGAGAGCAGAAGAAGAAGAATACCAAAGTCCAAAATCAAGAGTGTCCTGGAGGTACCTGAAAATGCGACGCACTGCTTGACGATGAGAAGCTCGAGGGGAAGCTCGAATCGAGCGCACAGACACACAGAGAATTGTATGTCCGGCCTCGACGCTGTGAGGTAGAGGAGGAGCCGATCATGTCATGCGGTACTCTTCCGTCCACGGGCTCTCCATCCTCATTAGGGTCCAAAGACGGTGGTCGTGGCAATGGAGAGACATTGGCCCATCGCTTCCCATGTCAAAGCGCCAAGAAGGTCCTTTGTATACTTACTTTGATGAATGAAGGTGTCTTCTTTCAGTTGCTTCACTTGAAGACCAAGGAAGAAGGTCAATTCGCCCATCATGCTCATCTCGAACTCCCTGCTCATAGAATCTAAAAATCTGGACACCAAAGCATGAGAGGAACCACCAAATATAATGTCATCCACATAAATCTGAACCAACAAAAAGTCACTGCCATGCTTGAGAGTGAACAAGGTTTTATCAACCAACCCTATTTTGAAATCATTTTTAAGTAGAAAACTCTTAAGCCTATCATACCAAGCTCTAGGGGCTTGCTTCAGACCATACAAGGCTTTGGAGAGTTTGAAAACATGGTTTGGGAACTTGGGATTTTCAAACCAGGAGGTTGCTTGACAAAGACCTCTTCTTCTATGAAACCATTCAGGAAAGCACTTTTGACATCCATTTGAAATAGCTTGAAGCCCTTGGATGCCGCAAATGCTAGCAAAATGCTAATGGCTTCTAATCTAGCTACAGAGCAAAGGTCTCCTCAAAGTCTAAGCCTCTATCCGAATAACCTTGAGCTACAAGCCTAGCCTTGTTGCGTAACTACCAACCCATCCTCACTTTGCTTATTTTTGAAAACCCATTTTGTTCCAATTACATTATGATTAGGTGGAGGTTCAACTAAGGTCCAGACTTTGTTTCTTTCAAAATTTTCAAGTTCTTCATGCATGGCATTGACCCAAGAGGCATCGAAAGAGCATGGGTAACATCTCGGGTTCAAAAGAAGCAACAAAAGGTAATGTGCATGAGAATCAGAGAATGAACTGGAGCGAGTGACTCGCTCATGTAGATCTCCAATCATCTACTCAGGTGGATGCCGTCGCTGAATATGAAGAGGAGCTCCTGGTGCAGAAATGGCCTCTACCTCACAGTCTGTGGAGGTAGGAACAAAGCCACTCTGATCGTCGGTGAAAGTAGGAAGAGGCTGCTCATCTGAAGCTGGTGAAGTAGAAGTAGGCTCTCCAATCAAGTCAAAAGGGACTTGAGGATGGATTGGGTCCTCATCCTCGAGTCATCATCGATTTAAGATGCTCTCGTAAACCTCGTGTACTCAGATCATCGGGTCTAGTACCAGGATTAGCCTCATCAAAAGTGACTTCGCAAGTCTCAACAACTTTGTTAGCGTCAAAATTAAATACACGATAGCCACGAGAATGAGCAGGATATCCAAGAAATATGCCATCAGAACATCTAGATTCAAATTTATTAAGGTTGCCATGTTTAAGAATGAAGCACTTGCAACCAAAAATCTTGAAATGAGAAACTTTGGGCTTATGACAAAATCTGAGCTCATAAGAAGTCTTGCCAATCACAGATCTCAAGAAAACCCTATTAGAGATATAACAAGCAGTAGAGATCGCCTCAGCCCAAAACCTCCTAGGTGTGGAATGCTCATCTAGCATGGTCCTAGCCATCTCTAAAAGGGTCCTATTCTTCCTTTCTACAACACCATTCTGCTGGGGAACTCTAGGTGAAGAAAATTGGTGCTCTAGCCCCCTATCAGAACAGAAGGTGGCAAAGGAAGAATTCTTGAATTCCGTCCCATTGTCACTCCTAATGGCTCTCAAAGCTCCAGGGAGCTCAACAGCAAGTCTAAGGACCAACTCTCTAAAGAAGCCAAATGCCTCGTCCTTAGAAACCAGAAAATAAACCCATGAATACTTGGAGAAATCATCCACAATCACAAGCACATATCATTTCCCACCGGCTGACTGAACTCTAGAAGGACCAACAGTGTCTAAGTGTAAGAGTTGACCAGGTCCATCTGTCATCACTAAGGTAAGAGGTGGATGAGAAGCAGAAACCATCTTACCATGTCTACAGGGTGTGCACACAAGGTCTCTAACAGCCTTCAGCCTAGGCAAACCTCTAATCAAATCCTTACTACTGACTCTAGTCAAGTGGTCGGGCCTATGTGACCAAGCCTCACGATGCCACAACACTAGATCATGGGAGTCGAAGCTACAAGACACCTAGGGCTAGAAGCGTAAGAGATATCAAATCAAGACAAAAGATCCTCTCAAACCTAGAGATCTCAAAGACAAGCTCACCGAGGAATCTAGAACTCTACACTCACCACTCTTAAATCTCACCTCTAGACCCTCATCAAGCAAATTGAGAAACAAATAGCAGATTATACCTCACCACTTACCAAAGCGACGCCCTTGAGCATGAACTTGTTGTTGACGCCAAGATCGTGCCCTTGGCTGTCACGGTCCCAGAGAAGCATCCCCAAATGTGATCAATTCATTGCGGATGCACGTGTGAGGGAGGAGAACCATCTAGAATCTCCAGTCATGTGTCGAGAACACCCGGAGTCAACAAGCCATATGTCCTCCTTCCTCGCATGACGGACCTACAAGGCACGAGCAGAAACATATGTGCCTCAAGATCAAGGGTTAGTGATAAAAGACTTGGGAATCCAAGATCGAGTCACACGATGCTTGGGCAAAGCAGTAGAAGCAGCAGTAAAATGGTTAGGAGCAAAATCATAAGAATGCACACGAGAACCACCTAGACCTCTCCGAATCGACCTACCAAAAGGTCGGTACTTCTGCCTAGATGCTACCCGTGGTCTCTCCTCACGATATCCTAAACCCAAACGCGCCTAGAACCACCAAAGGAGTCAAAGAAGTCATCTACGAACCTAGGCCTATGTCTAGCAGGAAAGACAGGCGCCTAGCTCTAGAGACTACATCAGGTGAAGAAACTCCTCTAATGGTTCTCAAAGCACTCATCCTCTCCTTCCTCTCAATCTTGGCTCTACGGAAGCAGAACTCAACAATGTGGCCATTCTTCTTGCAGAAGGTGCAATGGTACTTGACCTTTTGAGGGGTCTGACCTGATGAAGTAGAAGCACCTATCTTGCTAGAAGTGGTTTGGGCAAAACCAGCAGATTTGAAGACTATCTTGGATGGCTTAGAGGGTTCTACCTCAAACAAGTCACTCTCAACAGCTCTAACAACCTTAGGTGGATGATTCTTGGAATGCTCTAGAGAATTAAATCCTAGGCCACTATTATTCACACTCACCTTAGATTTGTCTAGAATCATGTTGAGGTACTTCTTCCCACCAATAAATCTCTCAAGAGTCCCTTTAAGGTAATCATTTTGTTTGGCTAGTTCATAACAAGAAGCACACTTATTTGACTTGCTAGCCCTATCATATTTTTCCTTATAGTGAGCTACCTCGGCTTTCAAAGCCTCACAAGACACACAATAGTTATCTCTAATCCTATCCAACTGCTCTTTGAACTTAACTCTAAATGCTTCTTGTATCTTATCTACATTATGCCCAAGTTCAATACAAATAGTACAAGAATCAGACTCAACAACGTTCTTGGAAGCAGTCATGGATATGGATTGTTCAATTTTAGCCTTTTCTTCTAGTGTCTTGTTTAAAGCATCATTCTCAATTGTGAGTTTAACACAGTTTTCACATGAAGCAGTTTTAGAATAAAGAACCATTTCAGTCATCTCCTTCATTTTAATCCTACTACCCTCACAATGAGAACACATGTGACTAGCATCAAATTTCTGCAATTCTCTAGTAGCACTATCCAATTTCAGCTCAAGTAATGCACAATTTGAACAAGGTAAAGGAATAGCATCTACAGCAGTCACATCAAGAGCAATGACATTCATGCAAGCAGGACTAGACTTGAGAGTCTCTAGTTCATCAAAAGCATCTTTCAATTGATTAGCAATAGAGGAATGAGCATATTTCAGATTTGCTAGTTCATTAAGCAAGCTAGAGCAAGAATCACAATCATCAGCAGGATTAATGGATTTGTGCCTATCAACTTTTAGGTTCAAGTCATAAATCATGGCATCCTGTTTCCTAATCGTTCTTTCTTGCTTATTCATTCTTTTTTCAGCAAAGGCTAAAGCACGTTTCATATTCGCAGGACGTACCTCATCGGGATCGCTGAAAATTTCATCGTCGTTGGAGGAGTCAACGTCATGGCTGTCTCTAGCCATGAAGAACATGCCGGTGAAGTCCTGGGCCTTCTTCTTGCCATGAGAGTCATCGTCGTCGTCCTCCGTCTCTGAGTCCACATCGCTCATGTCAACACTCTCAAGAGCGGCAAGGACTTGGCTGACGAACTCGCGATAGTTGGGCTTCTTGCTTTTCTTGTCTTTGGCTTGATGACGCCTCCGAGAGTCCTTCTCCACCTTGCCCTTCAGCTTGACGCACTTGGAGCGAATGTGGTTCGGCTCACCACACTCAAAACAAGTGACAGGGCTACCTCTCCTCCTGTTCCTCACCTTGTTGTAAACTCTCGAGAATTTGGTGGATAGGAGGGCTAAATCATCCTCGTAGTCTCTCTAGCGCTCATCGCTCAAAGAATGTAAAGCGGACAAAGAAAAGCCGATGAGCCAAAATCCAATGAATCGGAAGAACTACCTTTAGATGGGTCGACCACCAAAGCCATCGACTGTTTTAAGGAGACGCGAGATAAAGTCAATCTCATGCGTCTTCAACCTCGAGTAGAGCTTATCCATGGTAAGCTCACCATGACAAGGTGTCATTGATGGATGTGATCTTCATCCCCCAGACCTTCACATCAAGAGCACCCAAAAGCTGGCGTGCGTTCTCAGACTCGGTGAAAACAAGATTAACAGCCGAAGATCATGAAGAATCTTGGAGAACCTCCCCCACAGCTTATCTAAAGACTCATCAGGCCTTTGCTTGATCTTTGAGTATTCTTTCTTGAGCTGGTTCTGTCTCACTTTCTTGATCGCGGTAGAACCCTCGTGGTAATCACAGAGAGTCCTCCAGATCTCGTGAGTAGACCTCAAATGAGCCACGCTCAAACTCAGATCGACTAAGACCTTGGATCAGAAAGTTCCGAGCCTTGCTATTAGCCTCAACATCTAGAGTGATCACATCGTCATTGGCTAGCACAACATATGGATTTTTGACCTTAAGCCAAATAGCGTGCCCTTGAGCCTCGATGTAGGCATGCATGCGTGCCTTCCAGTAAGCAAAATCAACTCCATCAAAAACAGGTGGTTTGGTGGAATACTTATCAGTCGCCATGGCTCCAAAGACCGGTTAAGATCTATGAGAAGAGCTAACCGAGCTCTGATACCAATTGTAGGACCGGAAAGGCGACTAGAGGGGGGTGAATAGGAGCACTATCTATTTTTCGCTTTGCTCGGATTCAAACATGATATTGACTCCAATAGCTATGAGAACTATGAAGATCAATATACACAAGCGTAGCGGAAGTCTTGTACTGAAGCCCATTCAAATCCCCAAAAGAAACGACCAAAAACACAAAATCACCGATTTAACAAGACGGTCGAACCGATGAGCAGTGCCGCTTGATCCGCTGCACGACCGATGAACAAGACCGGTCGCTCGCGTGAACAAAGAAAATCAAGCGAATGAATAGTAAACAGCCTAAAAACGAAATCAAAAATTGACGTAACTTTTGATCCGTAACTCCAAACTTCACGAAACTTGAAACACACCTTCCTAATGATGTCAGGAACCTATTCCAAGCAACGATCGTCCAGATCTACGTCAAAGTTTTGACCTTTTTCAGTTTTACCGAAGGAGGGTTCAAAAACGAGCAAAAACGAAAAACTTGATCCAAAACTTGCTCGTGGGAGATTGATGATCTAGATGATCCGAGATGTATTCCCACACATCACAGCAAGGTAAATGAGGGCAAGAAACCAACCAAAAACCATAGGATCAAGGAAGCACCCAAAATCATCAAAAGAGAAGGAAGAACACAAGAAGGGAGCTCACTTTGAGAAATCATTCAAAGATTGATTCATGATGTTGCTGGTTACAGCCACTCCCTCAAGGAGGACAAGAGCTCAATCCATGAGCACACACTCAACTCATCTCTCTAGAGCCTAAGCCTCTCCTCTCCTCTCTAATCCCTAAGACAAACTAGGGTTTCTCCAAATAAAGTGCTTGAGGCTGCTGTGAACAGCACCCCTCCTATTCATATGAGGCCTAGACCTTCTAGAAGACAAACCCTAATGGGCTCCCGTTAAGGCCCAATACAAACGGGTCACTCACGCACGCATTTTAAAGCGCCGTCTTCACTTCTCTTGACCTAATCCACTTCTTGACGCACCGTCTTGCGTCGCGGGTTGGTATTAGGTCACCAAGGTGGTATTTGGTGAAATTACCACAATACCCCTTTCGATCTTTTCCGAAGACCGAGTCCAAACTACGCGAAACACATCCATGCTTCGCCACGTGTGGGTTGATCCAGTGGCTCTCATCGTGTCGGCAAGTCTCTCCCATCCGGTTCCCACAGGACCACCTTGGCACTTGCACCGACCTTCGCACCGCTTGATCCAACCAACAGACCAATCGTCTGCTCGTCATCTTCATCCATTTCTGCGCCATGCTTGAGTCACTTGACCTCACCCGCATCCTTGATCGTTCTAGACCTCGGCTCTCCAAGCTTAGTCCCGATCCTCTCGCCGCTGACCGTCGTTGACCTCCAAGCTACATGCACAAAGAATAGACAAGCAAACTCGAATCCGGGAACAAATTCTTCACAACTTGACCCACGTTATTTAAAACATGCAATATGCAACACATATGCAAATATAAACAAGGATATGACCTATCCCAAAACCAAAACTCCAAAATGGCCGACAAACGCAACACAATCGGTACAACCGCTGTGTTACCAAAGAAGATTACCAATCTTGGTCGCATCGCCCAATAATCTGGGTCGCTCCAATTTCCAATGAAGACCGAACTCCCAAAACATCTTCTCCGGAAATAAGCTACCACTATCTACCAATCGGTATAACCGCGATCCCAGATTACCGCCACACAACTTGCAACAGACTGCGTTCTACAACAGACGATCCTTTAAACACTGGTTCTACCGAAAATCCTGACACTTTGTTGAAACTTTCTGAAAAACAGGAATTCCAACAAACCTTCAACCAAATTGCCAATTGTAACATCACTTAGGATCATGAGCATATCCTCATGATGTCCACAAATCCCCCGGTTCAGAGTTAAGAACGAATCAGGGTTGCCCACAAGTTAGAGTGGTCATAGAAGGGATAGAATTCCTAGCCAATCACATTCTCCTCGATACCCAGTCTCTGGATGTGATCTTGGGTATGGATTGGCTTGCGGACCACCATGCCATTTTGGACTGTAATGGTCGGAGCATCACTTTGACTAGTCCAGTTGGAGCCCAAGTAAAGTTTGAAGCTTTCTCAGAAAAGCTTGATGGAGCTCTAGCCTGCAGTGCTCAAGATGTGTCTTTGGACGGTATCCCAGTGGTTCGAGAGTTCCCCGATGTCTTTCCTGAAGACCTTCCGGGAATGCTGCCAGTTAGAGACCTTGAGCTTGTCATTACTCTAGTTACAGGGACCTCCCCTATTTCCAAGAGACCTTACCGGCTGCCTGTTGATGGTCTAGTAGAGCTGAAGCAGCAGATTGAAGATATGTTAGCCAAAGGCTTCATTAGACCTAGTTCTTCACCATGGGGAGCTCCAGTGATCTTTGTTCCCAAGAAGGATGGTACTCAGCGTATGTGTGTGGACTACCATGCTCTTAATGAAGTCACCATTAGGAATAAGTATCCTCTGCCAAGGATTAACGACTTGGTTGATCAACTGAAGGGAGCTGGAGTATTCTCGAAGATAGATTTAAGGTCAGGGTATCACCAACTGAGAATTCGCCAAGAGAACATCCCCAAGACAGCTTTCTCTACCCGTTATGGGCTATTTGAGTTCACTGTCATGTCCTTTGGGCTAACCAATACCCCTGCTTATTTTATGAACTTGATGAATAGAGTGTTCATGGAGTATCTAGACAAGTTGTCATTGTCTTTATTGATGACATTCTTGTGTACTCAAAAAGTGAAGAAGAGCATGCAGAGCACCTCTATTTGGTTCTAGAGAAGCTCAGAGCCCACCAACTCTTTGCCAAATTTAGTAAGTGTGAGTTTTGGTTGAAGGAAGTGATCTTTTTAGGACATGTCCTGTCTGAGAAAGGAGTCTCTGTCAACCCCAGTAAGGTCTAAGATGTGCTTAATTGGGAGTCCCCTAAATCAATACCTAAGATTCAAAGTTTCCTTGGAATGGCAGGGTATTATAGAAGGTTCATTGAAGGTTTCTCCCGAATAGCAAGACCACTTACTCAATTATTAAAGAAGGAAAAGAAGTTCTCTTGGACCTTCGAGTGTGAGCAAAGCTTTCAAGAACTCAAGAAGCATTTGACCACTTCTCTAGTCTTAATTCTACCAGACGTCCGAAAGGACTTTGAGGTCTATTGCGATGCATCTCGACAAGGTCTTAGTTGCGTCCTGATGCAAGAAAGGAGGGTGGTAGCTTATGCCTCACGACAGTTAAATCCTCATGAAGCAAACTACCATACTCATGACCTAGAGCTAACTGCTGTAGTGCATGCTTTGAAGCTATGGCGGCACTACCTCATTGGTAACCGCTGTGAAGTCTACACCGACCACAGGAGCTTAAAGTACATCTTTACTCAAGCTAACTTGAACATGAGGCAAAGGAGATGGTTGAAACTGATCAAGTACTACAATTTGGGAATTCACTATCACCCCAGCAAGACCAACGTGGTAGCTGAAGCTCTGAGCAGAAAAGTATACAGCAGCACATTGATGGTCAAAGAAAGTCAACCAATCTTATATAAGGAATTCCAGAAGCTTAAGCTGGAAATAGTTGAGGAAGGGTTTTGGCAAAGATGGAGGTGCAAACTTACCTTGCAAAGTCGATCAGGCGACTCAAGTAGATGATGCTGACATTCAAGAGATCAAGAGCAACATGAGAAAAGGGAGATCCTTGAGGTTTTCGGAAGATGATCAGGGGACTATCTGGTTCGACAAGAGGCTATGTGTGCTGAACCACCTGGAGATCAAGAAGGTGATTCTCAAAGAAGCTCATGAAGCCTTGTATTCCATTCACCCTAGGAGTACAAAAATGTACCAAGACATCAAACAATTGTACTGGTGGCCTAGTATGAAACGAGAGATTGCGGAGTATGTGGCCAAGTGTAATATTTGTCAAAGAGTTAAGGCCGTGCACCAAAGACCTGGAGGTCTTTTGGTACCCTTACCTATACCAGAATGGAAATGGGAAGAGATTGGAATTGATTTTATAACTGGTCTGCCTAGAACTCAAGTTGGTTTTGACTCCATTTGGGTGATTATAGATCATCTAACCAAGGTTGCGCATTTTATCCCTGTCAAGACCACCTATTCTGGAGACAAGTTAGCAGAGCTCTACATGGCCAAGATGGTGTGTCAACATGGTGTGCCAAAGAAGATAGTGTCGGATCGAGGATCCCAATTCACCTCCAAGTTTTGGCAAAAGCTACATGAAGTCCTGGGTACAGACTGATGCGGGGGAGAATGCCCGATCTTCACGACGTAGGATCGTAGATAACTTTGGATTTGTGCAACCTGACGAACCGATGGCGCCAACCATCGCCAAAACAAAGAACTCGCGATAAAAAAATTCGTCCAACCACACGCCGGATCCCGCTTCACCGACCACACACAGAGACGGTCGATGCTCCCGCAAAACACAAGGAATCACAAGAACAACGGGGTTGAGAACGCCCAATTCCCCTCTAGGTTGCACTGTATGTCAAACCCTAGGAAGAACAAGCGTATAGCTCTCTCTCAAAATAGTAGATTCATATTCGTGGTAGCCTCCTTAAAAAATCTGTGAAGTATTTAAAGGCACGAGTGCCGACACCTATTTTGTTCGGCCTTCGGAACAACAGACTCAAAGCCGATAAAGAAAAACCAAATCAAATATTGATTCGGTGGGCCACCGAAACCTGCAATGTGCAACCGAAACCTTATCTCTCTTCTCCTTCATCCATGCATGAGGCAAAGTCCTACTAACCCGTGCACAATTTTGTGTGCATGCATGCTCATGAATAGTCCATGCAACACATCCATTACTTATGTGCAGCGGGCTGCACCTCATCCACTCATTTATTTTATTCTCCTCATGCATGCACCCTCACGTGTATTCTTTAATCCCTCATGCATGCACCCTCACATGGTTTCTTTAATCCACATGTATGCTTCATACATGCAGCAGCTCATGTGAAGTTGTTTTAATTCTTTTATTCCTTGTCGCATGCATGCATGAACGGTACTTGATATTTGTACACATCATCAAACACATATTTGCATTAGCAGCAGCTTCTTCGCTCCTTTGGCCTGATACAGTCTCTCATGCTTTCATACGTATAAAACTGCACACACACAATATGAGAATATTAGGCAGTAGTATATATTCATTAGAATCAAGATTAAAACTAATTAGGAGCGAGTTCACCTGTTGATTAATCTTTTTAGCTCTTGCTCGTGTAATAGGTCCAATCGGGATGTCCTCATCATAGACCTCAATTTCAGCATAGCCTATCACCCTCAGACCGATGGTCAGACCGAAAGAGTTAACCAAATATTGGAAGACATGCCGAGAGCCTGTGCTCTGGAAAAGCAAGCTAGTTGGGATCGGATGCTACCTTATGCCGAGTTCTCCTACAATAATAGTTACCAAGCAAGCCTTCAGATGTCCCCTTTTGAAGCTCTTTATGGAAGGAAGTGTAGAACACATTTGTATTGGACAGAATCAGGTAAAGGACAGGTGCTCGGGCCAGACCTCCTGAAAGAAGCTGAAGACCAAATGAGATCCATTAGAGAGAAGTTGAAGACTGCTCAGTCCAGGCAAAAGAGCTATGCAGACAA
Organism: Phyllostachys edulis; assembly: GCA_036346405.1. Lineage (NCBI taxonomy): Eukaryota > Viridiplantae > Streptophyta > Magnoliopsida > Poales > Poaceae > Phyllostachys > Phyllostachys edulis. Next base: position 68,325,483 of record CM070556.1, on the reverse strand, counting down.
CCGTCGTCGGGATCTAACCTTTGCACCAGAGACCAAGTGTACCTTAAGGTGTCACCTCTTAAGGGAATGTACCAATTTAGAGTTAGTGGGAAGCTTGCACCCAGATTCATTGGACCTTTTCCCATTCTAGCCCGAAGAGGAGAAGTTGCCTATAAGATAGATCTTCCCCCTCAGCTGTTTGGAGTGCACAATGTCTTCCATGTGTCCCAGTTGAAGAAGTGCTTGCAGGTGCCAGAAGAGCAAATGTCTTTAGAAGCAGTGGATCTCCAAGAAGACCTCACCTACAAGGAGCGACCCATCAAAATCCTGGGAGTGTCCGAGCGGGTGACAAGGACCAAAACTGTTTGTCCTCTGCAAGGTTCAATGGAGCAACCATACCGAAGCAGAAGCAACTTGGGAGCGTGAAGAGTACCTCCAGGCAGAGTTATCGCACCTATTCTCTAGTCAACCCAAATCTCGAGGTCGAGATTCTCTTTAAGGGGTGAAGGTTTGTAACGTCCCGTTTGTCCTAGGGTTTCTGCCAGTTTTCAAAACCCAAAAGGAACCAATCGGCTTTATTGATTCGCTCAAGCTTAACTTGGAATTTTGGAAATTTGGACATTTAACTTCAATTAATCCAACTGCAATTAACCTCATCTGGTTTATCGTGAGTGTTGGTGTTCACTGGCTTTTCCTTCTTAGACCTCCCTTGTGCTTGGTCTATCCTTTAAGCCGGACCTCCCCCGTAGAACCAGACCTCTCTTGGCTTCTCCTTGGACCTCCCCTTGTGCCTTCTGTTTGGACTTCTTCTAAGGGTCCAGACCTCCCTTCGTGGTTTGGACCTCCCTCCTAGTTTAAACCACCCCTTTGGTTTGGCTTTCTTTTGGGTCACGACCACCCCCGAGGCGTTCTAGCTCGGGTATGTGTTTCAAGTATCCTTGAATTTTGAAGTTCAAATTCAGGATGGATTTCTCCCTACCGGATTTCTCTTTCTATCAATTGATCATCTTTCCTTCTCTGTTCATTTGGACCTCCCTTGCGTTCATATGGACCTCCCTTGTGTTCATTTGGACTTCCCTGTGTTCATTTGGACCTTCCCTTGTCAGATCTTGACCGTCAGGATCTCCCCTTGGCTAACCTTGACCGTTAGGACCTCCCTTTGATTGATTTTGGCCGTCCAGACCTCCCCTCGTTTGGACCCCCTCGCTCTTTTGTTCTTTTTTTTTAGAAAAATCGCCCCCTTGGGCTACGACCTCCCTCTGAGGCCGCGACTTCTTCCTTTGTTGTTTTGCCACGACCTCCTCCCTGTGGTCTTTTCCCAAAGACCACCTTGGCGGTTGAGACCACCCTTGTTGGTCCCAATCTTCCCTTTGGTCGCGACTATCCCTTTGACCGATCTTTTACCTGAGTTTGATTGGCCCCACTTGCCGGTCTTACTCACTTTCTCAATTCCTCCGCCACAAAAATCTGGGTGCATTAATGCGGTTACTTACGTGGTCACTTGCGTGGCACCTTAATCTCCCTCCTTGTTCCCTTCTTTTCCAGCACATCATATTTTGGTTGTCCTTCACCAGTTCGGTCGTGACACTTGCCTTGACTCCTACCAACCTTTGACCCGTATGTCTCTAAGCCTCTCTGCAGCTCTCTTTTTCGTTCTCTTCCATCTTCGGCTATAAAAATAGCCTAAGTAAGCCTCCTTTCAATATTCCTAGCCTCCTTGCCTAGTTTTGTCCGTGCCTGAAGCTTCGCCAAGGAGTCCTTTGAAGCGACGTTGTAGCCTCCTCGTCGTCAAGGGGGTCCCTCGGAGCCTCTGCAACGACCTCACCGCCACCACCAGCTGATTGTCGTCCAGCCACTGGGTCAGCTCTTTCATCTTGTCCTGACCTTGAGCTAGTTCTCGGCCTTGGTGAGTTTCTTGGTGCCTATCTTTTCTTGTTCAAGCGACCTCATCGCGTGATCGTATCCTTTTTACGACTACATTATGTGGTCGTGTCTCCTTCGTGACCACGTGGAGTAGTTTTGTCTTCCTCAGGATCTCCTCCCCTTGATCTCCTTAGGACCCCTTTTTGCAAAGACCACCTTTGGGTCTTTGCTGGTCTTCTTGCGAAAACCACCCTTGTGGTCTTTTTCCGAAGACCACCCTCTCGGCCATAATCTCCTCCCAGTCATGACCACCTCTAAGTCTTTGTAGCCTTTTTGCAAAGACCACCCTCTCTTGTTTGGATCTTTTTTCCGTCGGGACTTCCGTTTTCTAGTTTTTGGATGAGTTCGTTTAAGTTCCTTTAAAGTCTTAAGTCTTTTTAAGTTCTTTTTCGAGAGTTGTTTTGCTTATTTGATTCTTTGTGAACGTGTAGATCTCGATTTCGTGGAGGAGTACTCGGAACCAGCAGCCACTGTCGAAGCCTCGCCACCCTTCATCGAAGGCAAGTCGCAGACCTTTGATCATGTTGAACCTAGCGTTTCAAAAATATATTGTTTTACATTATCATGCATGGCTACTTTTATAAGAAATGTTTTGGGCAGCAGCTATATCCCACTTGATATTATGCCTCCTTGAATGATTGTACTCAACATGTTGATATGATTCCCTTGGACACCTTAGAATGGGCAATTTTAGTTGTTATCGCTTGATATTGCCAACATGGGACCGTATGTTTATGCTTAGCCTTACTTTAGAACCGTGGGTCTTGAGAATCATGCTTCATCATTAATGATCTTGACTAATTGAACTATGGAACTGTGGTTGGTGCCACTATTGAGCCGAGGTGTCGATGATGCATGTTGTATTGATTGTGGTGCGATGCCACTCTTGCTAAAATTTGTTGCGCCAAGACCAGGGTGGTCTTTGGCCAGGTTGAACCTAAAATATTTTCACACTCGGGCAAGTGATCGAGCAGAAAATGGGGTGCCATGCGCACACTGGGATGAGGTTGTCTTGCCTGAGTGGATTAAGGACTTAACTTTGTGATCCATTGAGCCGGGTATTCCCGTGCAACCACAAGATCATTTTATGGGGATGGTCCGGGCCAAATAATTAGCAATGGGATGGCTTGGTTCTGTTGAGGTGGAGTGTGCTGATTCGCTGGCGCAAGAGGGGGCACCCAATAACCCGGCAGGGGGGATTTCCAAAACCTTAGCGGGCAGCTCCGGGCCAATTCAATGCTTTGTAAAGGCCTTGTCACGCTCTCTAGACTGCTCACCTTCGGAAGTGGGCAAAGGGTTTTCCCGGGAACCCGTCCCGCTAGAGAGATCATGAATTGTGGGTAAAGTTGTACACCTCTGCAGAGTGAAAAATCTATTCGAATAGCCAAGTCCTTGGTCATGGACATTGCCTGGTGAAATTGCGCAAGGGGTAGACTTTTATAAAAATTTGTGGTCCACGGTTGGCCGTGGGTATCTGCGAGTGTTCTGGGTGGCTCCAAATGCTCGTGATGTCCATGGTTGGTCGTGGTGGTCTTCTAAACCCTACGGTGGTCCAAGATACTCCTGAGTGGGTGCTCAGAGGAGGTCTTGGTGCCCTAGGGAGGTCTTTGGGAGCTCTGGTGTTGGTGCCCAGAGTGGTCATGGGAGAGGTCTTGGACGTGGGTGCGGCCAGACCTCCCACGAGTGATCTTGGGAGTGAGTTGGTGCTCACCTCCCTCCTTTTCAAACAAATGTATTTATGTATTATTGTTTTAACTTGAGCCTTGCAATCTATTTATGTTTATTTCCTTTTAAATCTTGCTTTCTGCAAACTAACCTTACAGCTCTCCTTGGCCAAGCCATTGCATGAATATTATGTGCATTATTGTTCCCTGCGATTTGTTGAGTACATTCAAATGTACTCATGGATTTAAGCCCTCTATTTGAGCAGTGGCAGAAGAAGATCAAGGGTGTTCAGACCTCGTCGAGGAGGAGTTCTTTGATGATCCAGCCGTCTAGGGACGTCCTCCACCCGACAGCCTGTGGGCTTGCCGGATGGCCTCGCACGTTTTGGTGGTTCCACTGTAAGGTTTTGTTGTCAGTTTTTGTAAGCCTTGGTGGCGACCTCTGTAAGCAACCTTGACCATAAGGTCCTTGTTTAATATAACCTAATTTGTCTGTTTCATCTTATTTCTTGTTGTGTGGTTGTGATTACACCTGCGTTGATCTGTGCAAGCTAGCTAGTGATCCTGGGACTAGCTCAGAGCACAGAGGCTGGGACCTCCGGGTGGTCTTTGAGATCTCCTGGGAGGTTCTGGCGGACCTCCTCTCAGGGTATTCTTGGAGGACCTTCCAAACCTTTGGGTGGTCCGGTCGGACCTCCTGGGAGGTCTGGGAGATCTCTCCAGGGGCTTTCCGAGAGAATCCTGACACTTTTCGAGCTGTATGATCAGCCTCTACATCTTCTTCAGGAATTATGTCTTGCTGAAGATAATTGTAGATCGATGTTATCCAATCACTACTGGGATCGAGCTGTACGACCTCTAGTGGAGCATCTAAGTCCTTGGAATGCTCGACCACCGAGGGTGAATCGGGTTGCTCGAAGAAAACTCCGAGCGGGATAGGTGACCTTGTTGAGGCCATCTGTACCAACTGGTCTGCCAAAAAGTTTTCCTTTGTAGGAATGTGTTGGATCTGGAACCCAAAGAGGTGCTTTTCGAGTTTTCGTACTTCGCCAAATAAGATGACATCTTGGGACTGGAACATGGATATTCCTTCCCGACTTGATTCGCTACTAGTTGAGAATCGCCTTTCACTAGTAATCTGCGAATCCCGAACGCTGGCTGCTCGGAGTCCTACAGTAAACCTTTTGTATTCTGCTACATTGTTTGTAGCAGGAAAGTTTAGCTGAATGGCGTATTTGATGTGTTCTCTAGTAGGGGATATCAAGATAACTCTAGCCCCCGAGCCTTTGAGCATCAAGGAACTGTCAAAGTACATTCTCCACTCTTCGTGGTGTTCATACTCGGGCCCTTGGGTGGTTTCAGGGTTCGTCCATTCAGCAATGAATTTTGCTAAAGCTTGGGACTTGATTGTTGTCCGTGAGATGAAATGGAGGTCAAACGCCCTAAGCTCGATCACCCATTTTGCTATTCGTCATGATGATTCCCTGTTTTTTAGAACTTGACCAAGGGGATATCCAGTAGGTATGACCACTCCATGGTCCTGAAAGTAATGCCTTAGTTTCCTTCAAGCCATAAGGAGACCGTATAGCAACTTTTGCACTAGTGGGTATCGTTCCTTTAGTCTATGTAAGACTTCGTTTACATAATATAATGATTGTTGGATGTTGTCACGCTCAACAACCAGCACAACACTAACCACTTGTGGTGTTGCAGCCACGTATATCAGTAATGTTTCTCCTGATCTTGGTGACACTAATTCCGGGGCACTCGTAAGATACTTGTCGGTGTTTTAGAACCGAACTTACGTAAAGATTGTTTGATTTGGGGGGTCTCCTAGAATGGAATCACGCAGAGAGATTGACACGGGGATTTTTATACAGGTTCAGGCCTTCTCCGGAGAGAATAACAACCCTACTCCTGTGTGTGTATGGTATTGAGTATATTCTGAACAATCAGGGGAAAAACTAAGACTATTACAGATAGTGCTTGTATTCCTGATGGCCCGATTGCCCCTCCTCCTTTCTCTGATTGTTGCCTTTTTATAGTACGTGAAGGAGCGGCAGTTACTCCACGTGAAACGGCGCCTCATCACATCCCGTAACGGACGCACGTTGATAATAATCACCGGTGTATTAACTCCTCCACGTCGCTCAACAGCTATATACCAGAGATAATGGAGTATTACGTGCCATTACTTCGCAGAGTAACAACAGATGATGATATTTGAATCCTTTAATCAATAAGGCCCGCTTGTTTGTAGGTTTAATTGATCATAAGGTGGTCGTAGCTGACCTAGTCGTAGAAGAACCTACGACTATGAGATAGTCGTAGCAAGACTTACGACTATGGGGTGGTCGTAGAAGAACTTACGACCACCCATTAGGCTCTTCCCTCATAACATTAAGGGGTATACTCAGAGTCCACATGACGTCATATTTACCTATAATAAGAATTATAGATAAAAGATAAAATGAGGATTATTCAGATGTTCACTCGGTCCTCATGGCCGTTGTGGAGGAAGAGGTGGTTTTACTCGAAAGTCACCTCAAAGCAGTCTTACCTTGAAGGAAAATTCTAAAAGAAAGCTTCACAGGATTCGACTCCCGGGATATCGGTAATTGCCCCTATATTCAAGCTATCAAGGATTTGAAAGTAGAGGGGTTGATGGATGGCATGTGGTGAAGGATTTCATCACCGTCGAATTAGTCCTTTGAAGAAGCGAGTGCCTCCTATGTAGAGGTACACGGGCCAAAAGACCACCGGGGACTACGATGGAGGTAAGTAGTTTTTCGACTTAGCTCTCAGTTTGGTCTTCTTCAAAATTGTCTAATTTAATATCCTTATCTGTTTTATACAGATCTTTCACAGACAGAGATTGACGTTCGAGTCAAACTTGTTTGTGAGAAGTCCCCGCCACCTAGTGTGGCGGTTCCTCAAATTCTTGCGGTTTTATCCGAAGAAGAAAAGGTTGAGCGCCTAAAGGTAATCAAAAGTTGATTTCATCCTTAGGACTTCATAGTCATAGAAAGAACTTACGACTAGGTAGTGATCGTAGAAAATCTTACGATCAGGGATATGTCGTAGAAAAGCTTACGACTAGGTAATCGGTGGTAGAAAAACTTCGACTAGCAATTGATTCTTCTTTCTTTTTACGTAAAGTAGGCATGGAAAATCGCCAGAACTGACGAAGAAGTCGAGCAGGTAACCATTGGCGCGAGGGCAACAAGTGGACAAGGGCTCATCTCCTCCGATTTAAAAGGCGTCGACTTACAAGAGTCGCCGACAAGGAGGATCAAGCTCAAGTTCCTTTATTTCGACGAGGTCCTCAAAGCAAAATCTGCAAAGACACACGCCGCAACAATAGCCGAGGTCGAAGCAATTTGAAATTGAGGAGGATGAAGAACCTCTTGCGCAAGGCCCGTAAGGGCAAGGGCACGTCTTCAACGGAAGCCGAGGGCGAGCGGCCGCAGCTAAGGAGACCAAGAGGTTGAAGAACCTCCTAGGCATAAAGTCCACAAGGCCAAGGTACCTTTTTATTATGACAAGAAAGCTTTCATAGTTTCTGCCACTTCTAGATTTGTCAAGCAACTAGAAAAGGAGAACTAGAAGGAGTTTATGTCTTTTGTGAAGGACAACGTTGATCCAGCCGAGCTTACCGTTGAGGGTAGCGCTGCTCTTGGAGTGATCGAGACCGATGTCGGCCCTCCGGAAAGTCAGGAGACTAGAGAGATGGTCCCTATTCAAGACTCACGACCAGACGTGGTCGTAACTGAACCTATTCCCCAACTTGAACTACGACCAGACGTGGTCGTAGAAAAGAAGCCAAAGAATTCTTCCAACGGGAAGATGGCTCCAAAGTTTCTGATTAAGTCCAGGACGCAGAGGTATGTGAAACAAGCTAAAGTGTAAAAACAGCATTTACCTTTTGCTTTCCACAATTTGACTTGCTATCCTTTTGTTTGTTTTAGCTCGACTCCTTCAGCCCCCGTAGTGGTTTCTATCGAGAAGCCCATTGCAGCCTCTCCAGCGATTGGAGAGATGACAGCAGAGATGGTCGAAGGATCATCCACATCTCGGGTTGTGGAAGAAGTCGTGGCCCCTAAAGCGGTTGTCACGACCGCTGAAGTTGTAGCTATGGCCACTGAGGCAGTGGCCATAGTTACCAAGGTGGCGTCTACAAACCCTGAGGTAGCTGCCATGACCACTGAGGTTGCAGCTACTACTACTGAGGTAGCGGCTACAACCATCGAGGTAGCGGCTACAACAACCGAGATAGCCACCATGACCACTGATGTGGTCGCAGGACCAGCAGAGGCAGTTGTAGAAGCTTCTGCCTAAGGTGGTGATGTGCCAGACCACCGTGCGGGGAAGGAAATCGTTGCAGACCTCCTTCCTGGTACCCAAAGAGAATTTACAATTTGAGAATCGGAAGATGAGGAATACTTCAACCATTACGATTTCTTTGGCCCTTCCATAGTGGGGTCTTCGCCTTTAGATCTCGCCACCGAAGTCCCCACCCCAAAGACATTCCCAATAGAGGGAACACTTTTGATAATGGCGCCTTGAGAAGGTTTGGTGGGACCAAGTTGAGAGAGTGGGCGTGAAGCACCAGAGTTGGTTTACTCGATATTTGCTCGATCAACCATGAGTGTAAGTATTTGATGATACTTATGCATACAGTATAATCTTCTCTTGTTTCTCCACCGTCTTTTCTTTTGCGAGAAAGCCATAGAACAAATCGTCGTTGTCGGTGAGTATCATCGACAACTTCTAGAACTATGACGAGGAAAAAGAGGAACTCGCAAGCAGCGAGAGGTGGTAAGTTACTATTTTTCATAGTCGTTTTCGACTTGACTACTTATATAGTGCTTACAGGGTTTGTCGTGGAAAAACTCACGACTATATGCTAGTCGTAAAAGACTTACGACCGGATGTTTAGTCGTAGAAGAACTTACGACTAGATCCATAGTCGTAGAAGAACTTACAACTAGATCAATGGTTGTAGGAAAGCTTACAACCGATTTAATAATGTTCATGTCCACTTTTAACCTAAAGTTAAACAAACAATGAAAAGACTCTGGCCGACTCGCTCGATTATCAAAAAGAGGAGTCGAGAAAGTTACAGGAGAAAGTAGAATTTCTCCTGAGGAAGCTTAAAGAAGCTAACTCTGCAACCGAAAGGGTGCAGGAAAGGATAAACAGTAAGTGCTGAACTTAAGACTGCTTATGTTTTCGATCTTTGCCTGACTGTTACTTCTTTAGGAAAAGAAGATGATATGAGAAAGCTCCAGAATGAAGTCCAAAATAAAACTTTGGTCATTCACGAGATTTCTCGTATCTCCAGAGAGAAAGATGAAGAAATTACAAGACTAAAATCCCGAAGATCAGGTAAGCAACTCTTTACCTGCAATCTTTTACGAGCTCTTTCCATATTCTCACTCTCATTTCTTTTCTAGAAATGGAACTCGAATAGGAAGGCTCGGCCGAGCTCGAGGACAAAACCATGATTTACACGAGAGGTATCGCATTGCCAAAGAAAATGCGGAGGAGATTACATCATGGGAGAAGAAGCATCTTTGAGGCTGTTACCTCCATGATGAAGAAATCAAGAAATTGGATTCTCGACTTGCGGTAAGGAAATCTTTTACCGTAATTATTTTTGTTTTCTTTTCCTCTAGAAGTTTATTTTTGCTTGACCGGTCTTATTCTTTTGAGCAAGCGGTGAAAACAAACAACTCCGCGAGGCTTCAACTCGTACCCAACAGGAGATGGAGACAATGAAGATTAATCTTCAAAGCAGTGTCACGCTCCCGAACAACGTACTTAGTGAGCTACATACTAAGGGAAAAGCTCCTCAAGATGATACGATGGCTGCTCACGTAAGTACAATTGGGGAACAAGTCAGGGCTTTACAAGAACTGGTGACCACTCTGAAGACCAACCAAACTGAATCGATAAAGGAGGCGGTCAAAGTTGCAGTAAGTTATGCATTAGCAAAACTTAAAGCTCATGACCCCAACCTTAATGTTCAACCAATCGGAGCCGACTTCGATTGCCCTGAAGCAGAAGCAAGTCGTCTGATTGAAGAAATGCAATCAGTTGGCCGGAAGGTTTCAGAGGAAATGCAACTGGGCTCTCCCTCTTCAGAGTAGTTTGTAACAAACCTGAAAAACAATCTTTTGTTGATGTATTATATAATACATCTTGTTTCCTGCAAATCATCTTGTCGAGTAGTTAGTAACTCAAAAGATAATTAACGAAATGAAAGACTAAGAATTGAAGTCAAATTAATAACTTTATCCTAGCCCTTGACTATTTGCTTAGTTTGTTTAGACGAACTAAATAAATAGTGTTAAAAAGGGTTTCAAAGCAGAGAGGTTTGTTTAACTTGTTGTTTTTTATCACAACCGTCATGCACTGGTCGAAAAAGTGGAAACGAATCGACACTAGGAAGTTCCTTCTAGTGGGTAGGACCACGTGCAGAGAGGAAAGTCTTCGACTAGGTGATGTTACCTTCTCTGACTAGATTATTTAAGTCGAGAACACGACAACTTGAGTTAAACAAACATCCAGAGGACTTCAAAAATTCATTAGCCCTTCTTTGGAGGACTCAACAAGTCTGCATCCGATAGCAAGAGTAGGAAGCGAGCGATGCTAGGAAGTTCCTTCTAGTGGGCGGGACCACGTCGCGAGAGAGGAGAGACTTTGACTAGATATGTTTCTTCTTCCGACTTAGTTGAGACGAATCGAATACACCAAAGGCAGCTGAATAAATCTAAAAAAGTGCACTCTGTCTTAGAATATTTTTCAAAAGAACGGAAGAAATAATCTAAGGTGAAAGGAGTAGGCTTTCAAAAATTATTTCGACTAAATAGAACCCGAGCTCTTTGTGTTGGCGGCAAAAGTGAGTAACGAGTTGACACTAGGAAGTTCCTTCTAGTGGGCAGGACCACATGCAGAGAGGAGAGGCTTCGACTAGGTGATGTTACTGCCTTTCGACCCGGTAAAGGAAGCGGGTGTTTGGAATATAGTCGAAAGATTATGAAAGCACTACTCAAAAGTAAGACAATAGAGGTAGAGAGAACACGAGTCTTTATTATGCGAATGATGGGTTACACATAAAACTTATGTGAATCGGGTCGATGTTCCAAGAATTGAGAGAACACCGCCGTCTTCCATTGCCAATCGTCATCCGACCCTAGGCGAGTAACCCGACCTTTGTGTAAGGACCTTCCCACTTGGGAGAAAGTTTGTTCGATTAGACTTGGATTGGCAGAGTCTCAATACCAAGTCACCTACTGTGAGGTTGCGAGGTTGGACCTTACGATCGTAGTATCTTGAGGGGCTTGTTGATAGATTTGAATGAATTAGGGCTGGTTTCTCCTTTCTTCAAGTAGATTAATATCATCTGCTTTCGAAGTTGTTCTTGGTTGGAGTCTGTGAAAGTTTTGACTCGTGTTGACCGTATCTTTAGTTTCAAGGAAGCATGGCTTGACTCAAGACTAGAAAGAATGGTGTTTCATCTATAGCCGGTAGTCGCATTTAACAGCCCATATCTGTAGGGTAGCTCTTGTACCCAAGCCCCGGCGTTTGATGAGTGGTCAAGACTCGAGTCTTAATTCCTCTCATTATTTGGCCGTTTGCACGTTAATTGCCCCATTACTTTGGGGATGGGCTCTGAAGCATAACATAACTTGGTACCCAACTCGTCATAAAATTCACGAAATTTTGCGCTCGAAAATTGCTTACCATTATCTCGTAATTATTCGACTCGGTACTCCAAATCGAGTAATTACGCATCTCATCATAAACCGTTTTTGCCGCTTCGTTGTTATCCCACAGGTTCGCTTCAATCCATTTGTGAGCGTATCAATAGCCACAAAAGAACTCGAAACCTCCGGAGCTTTGGGGAGCGGTCCTAGGATATCGAGACCCTGTGTCGCAAAAGGCCAAGATAGAGGTATTGTTTGTAATGCTTGAGCTGGTTGGTGTATCTGCCTGCTATGAAACTGGCACTGGACACACCTTTTAACCAACTCTTTAGCATCGTAAAGGGCTGTTGGCCAGTAAAAACCTTGTCGAAAGGCCTTACCGACCAGCGTCCTGTAGGAAGCATGATTTCCACAGATGCCATCATGTATGTCGTGAAGAAGTGTTAATCCCTCGCTCTGCGGAATGCATCGCATGAGCACCCCTTGAGTACCTCGTTTATAGAGGACTCCTTCCACCAAAGTATACATTTTGGCTTTTCGGGATAAGCGATCTGCCTCGAGATCGTCTTGGTCTGTAACCATACGAAGATATGCATAGATGGGTGTCATCCATGTATCCTCGTATTCTAGAGAAATTTGTCTCAATAGGAGGTATTTACGGTTCATCGACTGAGACGGCTTCGAGTTGTTCCAAGAAGACTCCTTTTGGTATTTCAGATCGGGAAGAAGCTATTCGAGCAAAATTTGGTCTAAGAGAAATTATCCTTCGAGGATGAATTGTGCCTCGAAACCTAAAAATGCTTTTCTAGCTTCGCACTTCCGATAAGTGTCGAGACATTGTCGGGTTAGAAACCTTGGTACTTTTGCCGACTTGATTCACGACTAGTTGAGAGTCTCTCTCACGAGTAGTCGGCGAATCGAGCGCTTTCATTGCTTTCGTATACCGACTAGCAAACCTTCAGATACGCCACATTATTAGCGGCACGAAAGTTTAATTGTATGGCATACTTTAAGGTCTCTCGGTAGGAGATACGGAGACCACCTGACCCACGAGCCACTTAAAGTAAGCTACCGAGTCAAAGTACATAAATCCCTTTGGTGGTGGGAATCGTCTTGGGGATCTGAGCGAGTTCAGATTTGTCCATTCGGCGACAAAGTCCGCCAAGATCTGGGATTTAACGACGTTCGGGACACGAAATGGATGTCGAACTCCCCATGTTCGACCGTGACCATTTTGCCATCTTATTGTTTCCCTAATACGGAGGATCGCTCCCAAAGGAAACTCGGGACAGCCTGACTAGTTTGTCGCTGAAAATAATGCCGTAGTTTCCTCGAAGACATGAGGAGGGCATATAGAAGCTTTTGGACTGAGGTAACTCTCCTTAGGTCCGTGCAAAACTTCACTTACGTAGTAAAGCTGGTCGTTGTACATTTTCACGTTCTACAACCCGATCTTTGCGCTTCTTGCTCTGTGGCGTGGCGAGCTAGGTAAACTAAGAGCGTTTCTTACGGCCTCGGAGAGACCGAAATAGGAGCACTCGTAAGGTACCTCTTGACATCCTCAAAGGCGGCGTTTGCCTCTTTCGACCACTCAAAACCTTCGTGTTTCCTTAGAAGTTTAAAGAAAGGTAGTCCCTTTTCTCCCGATCGTGCGATGAAGCGACTTAAAGCCGCCATGCACCCGGTGAGTTTCGGACTTCTTTCCATGTAGTTGGAGGCGCATTTGTAAAATGGCTTTTATCTTTTAGGGATTTGCTTGATTCCTCGTATAGATACTAGGAATCCAAGCAATTTCACTGAAGAGATTCAAATACACACTTCTCGGGATTAAGTTTTAGCGATGTTTTACGAGATTGTCGAATGTTTCTTCTTGGTCGATAATATGATTAAGTCTCTTGATGCTTTTAACAACTAGATCATCAACATAGGCCTCTAGATTTCAGCCTAATTGAGATGAAAAAGTTGCTTGCATCAAGCGTTGAAAAAGAAGCCGGCATTTTTTAGACCAAATGGCATTTTGACATAGCAAAATATACCAAATGGTGTAATAAATGCGGTCTTTTCTTCATCGTCTAGACACATATTGATCTGGTGGTATCCGAATATGCATCTAAAAACTTAACATTTCACAACTGCGGTAGAGTCAACCAACCGATCGTCTGAGGTAAAGGAAAATCGTCTTTTGGACAAGCTTTATTAAGATCGGTAAAGTCTACACACATCGCCATTTGCCGTTTGACTTTCTAACCATTACGAGGTTAGCCAACCATTACGGGTGGTTGACCTCTCTTATAAAGCCCTTTAAGTAGCTTATCTAATTACGATTTAATAGCATCTCGTCGATCGGGGCAAATCTCCATAATTTTTGTTTCTGGTACTTTGTCGGTAGTAAAAGCTAGCTTTGCTTTCGATCACCACCACAGGGACTCGGGCATATCGGATGCTTGCCACGAATACATCTGCGTTAGCTCGGAGGAAGGTGATGAGGCGTCTTCCTATTTGGGGTCGGAAGTATCCCGATCTGAGCGATCTTCGAGGGCTCCCTGCGTCGGAGGAACCTCTTTGACTTTGTCGTTCGGCTTTGGTGCAGCTTTAGGCTTCGATTTGCTAGTTGAAGGCTGACTTTCTTCTTGAGTTAGTATTTGTCCAACCATCTCGAGGGATCGGCGGTCGCGGTATCGCCATCTTCTTGTCACAATGTATTGTGATTACTCCTTTGGGACTGGCATCTTAATACATTGATATCCATAATGAGTAGCCATTAGGAAATTTGCCAAAGTTGGTCGTCCGAGTATGGCGTTATATCTTAAGATCGAAATCGACCACATCAAAGGAGATTTTCTACGTCACGAAATTACTTGGTGAACCAAATGTTAAAGGAAGAGAAACTTGACCAATTGGTTTGGCGAAGATCCCGATGCGATCCATGGAAAGAATGTCGTCTGGGTCTTACTTTGGTCTGGGTACTTGCATGTCATCGAGCACTCGTAAATAAAATATTTAACGAGCTACCACCATCAACCAAAACTCGATTGACGACAATTGTTGATGGTGGGTTCGACCACGATTAGTATCGACACGTCGAAGTCGAAGGAATCGGGCGATCACCCTTCTCGAAAGAGATGGTGACTTCCACCACTTGATAATTTATTGACGAGAGGAGGATCTATGGAGTTTACCTCACGTTCAGGCACCTTAAGCTGTCGCTTTGATTCATATGCCGATGATCCCCCGTAGATGTGTTCGACGGTGTGTTGCGGATCCTAGAACGGCATCTCCTCTTCGTCATCTGAAGATTTATGACCACTCGTTTGACCTACCTGTTCGAGAGTGGGAAGTGGTCCTTTGCCGTTGTAGTAGTCTTCAAGCTTTCGTTGGAAGACCGGCGATTCTTGAAGGTCATGCCCTTCCTTTTTATGGAAAGGACACCACCTAGGCTTATCATTTTTTCCGATCGGGCGCTTACCTTTGCCTCTGTCGGAGTGCGGCTTGGATGTGTGTGGCTCTTTATCATTCACAGCCAATACCTCCTTGGAACCGCTGGCTTGGAGTTTTTGACCCTTCGCCTTGTTCTTGGACTTTTTTGCTTTTTTATCCTTCTTCTTACCAATATCGCTGGCTCTCGAAAGTATTGTCTTCTCGATCTATTATATTGTTCCACTCGACCGCCTCGAGGCGATAGCATATCGATCACCATCTCGAAGAGTTCGCAACAGTAGTAGGTGGGTTTAAAGCAATGTCTTACATTATTCTTCAACTACGGACTCCTGCTTGAATGCCCTGATGACAGATGAATCGAAACTTCGAAATTGAGTTACTGAACTGACTAAAGCACTTGATGAATTGGCGTAAGGTCTCGTTGTCGTTCTGTCTCATCGGTGCAAGTCATCCTCCTTTAGGGACGATTGTAAGTGCCTTGAAATTTGCCGATGAAAGGTCGCGAGAGGTGTTGCCAAGAGTAAATCGACTCAAGTGGTTGGTTCAATAACCACGATCGGCGGATCCTCGAGACGCAGTTGGAAGGTAATTTGCCATCACATGCTCTCCTCCTCCCTCTTGCTCGGACGGTGTGGTATAGATCTAAAGGAATTCGATGGGATTTTGGGAACCATCAAACTTCTCCATGTTCCTTTGGTCGAAATCGAGGTGGCGGCGAACAACTCGGAGATCGGCGAGAATGCGGACATCGATGATGACTTCTTGGCGCCTCCTTTGCGGGAAAGAAGGGTTTATATCATCGGTGGTCGTACTCGGCGATACCCGATAATAGGTTGACCGGACCTACGATAGATCTCGATCCTCTGAGGAATACTCCTCGTAGTTCATCTCTTCCGCAGATTCTCATGTCGGAATGGTGGCGATCACCTCTCAGGGAGTTTCTTGATCATCAATCATTGAAAGATATTTCTCGAATAGGAGATCGATCGACTTCTTGTTGCGTCGATTCCTCAAATGGTGATATGTTCGATCATTGGTAGTGAAGAAGTCGTATTGTTATGACTTCTGAGTGATCGGCGAGGTGCTTCGACCTTGCCATCGTGTTCGAAGCCTTTGTGCGATCTCCTCAGCGAAGAGGTCGAACTTTGGCCTTCGGGCTAGCTCTTGAGTTGGATTCTCGAGCAAGTCATTGATGTCTTTGGAGTTCTCGAGCTTCCTCGATTGATATTGAATCGCCGAGCAAATTCTTACAGGCTTCAATTTTCTTCGTCAGGCGACCTCAAGAGCTTCCATGTCGGACTCTTGAGATCGCCTCGATGAAGCGAGAATGTTGAGGATTTCCTTCGCATTCATGAAGGTGTTGGTCGTGTCACTTGATGGTGGTGTCCTTGCCATTGCCACGAGGGGCGCGGTGTGTGATTTTCAGGAGAGTCTCCATCTCGGTCTCTAGGAGAGTGACCTTGATCAGGGAAGGGCGAAGACCTCCAGTTGATGATTTTCACTTGCGCTCGAGGCCTCCCCGCTGAGGAGTCGTCGAGAGACACCATCTGCGACTTGGAGTAATCCCCTCGGTGGGGAAGTCAGGGTTATACTTGAGTCTCCGTCGGAGGTATGACTGCGAGAGATGGTCGAATTGCGAGAAAAGCATCTTGGATCATTGTCTCTCGATATCATCGAGAGAGATGATTACCAGATCTTTGGTGAAGTCCGGAATTGTGGCTTCAGAGCTTGCCTCACTAAGTCGGACCGTCTTAGGGGACTCGGACACCGAGGAAAAACTCTCGTTGTGTTGTGAGTCCACAGGTGTGGTCTGGTCAAATTGACCCTTGTCCTTTGAGAGGGTAGATTCCTCTCTCGGACGCGTCTTGTTGTGGGGATAAGGATCCTCCTCAACTCCATCACGACATTGTCTCTCCACGGATGCGTGGGAAGATCACCGGGCGGCGATACTCATCGGATGAGTCATCACTTGGCTCATAATCGAAAGCCGCATCCATGTCGGCGTCGCATAATCTGCCAAGTCGAACCAGTTCTCCTCGTTCCATTCTCCGCCATGAGTGCATGAGATTTGGAAAAGCGAGAGAATGTTGACAAGAGATTACGGAAGATCCCCACAGTCGGCGCCAAGCGCCGGTGTTTTAGAACCGAACTTACGTAAAGATTGTTTGATTCGGGGGTCTCCTAGAATGGAATCACGCAGAGAGATTGACACGGAGATTTTTATACGAGTTCAGCCTTCTCAGGAGAGAATAACAACCCTACTCTGTGTGTGTATGGTATTGAGTATATTACGAACAATGGGGAAAAACTAAGACTATTACAGATAGTGCTTGTATTCTGATGGCAGATTGCCCTCCTCCTTTCTCTCGATTGTTGCCTTTTATAATGCGTGAAGGAAGCGGCGATTACTCCAGTGAAAGCGGTGCCTCATCACATCAGAAGCAGACGACGTTGATAATAATCAGGTGTATTAACTCCTCCACGTCGCTCAATGACTATATACGAGAGATAATGGAGTATTACGTGCCATTACTTCATGAGAGTAACAATATGATGATTTATTTGAATCCCTTAATCAATAAGGCCCGCTTATCTATAGGTTTAATTGATCATAAGGTGGTCGTAGAGTGACCTAGTCGTAGAAGAACCTACGACTATAAGATAGTCGTAGCAAGACTTACGACTATGGGATATTCGTAGCATAACTTACGACTATGGGGGTGGTCGTAGAAGAACTTACGACCACCCATTAGGCTCTTCCCTCATAACATTAAGGGGTATACTCAGAGTCCACATGACGTCATATTTACCTATAATAAGAATTATAGATAAAAGATAAAATGAGGATTATTATATCCTCGTCAATACTTCTTAAGCTCTTTAAAGGCATCGTTTGCCTCTTTAGTCCATTCGAAACTCCCATGTTTCCGAAAAAGCTTGAAGAAAGGTCATCCTTTTTCAACTCACTGTGCTATGAAACAACTCAGCGCTGCCATACAATCGGTTAGTTTTTGGACTTCTTTCTTTGTGGCTAGAGGGTATATCTGGTCGATGGCCGATATATTTGCTATGTTTGCTTCAATTCCTCTAGCCGAAATAAGGAATCCAAGAAGCTTTCCAGAGAAAACTCTGAACACACACTTTTCTAGATTTAACTTAAGATTATGTCTTCTTGAGTTATTGAAAATCTCGTGTAGGTTCGAAATGTGGTCGCCAGCATTGATGCATTTCACAACCAAGTCATCAACGTAGGTTTCTAGATTTCGACCTATTTGAGGATTAAAGGTTTTTTTGCATCAACCTCTGAAAAGTTGCTGTAACGCTCCGATTTTCAGAGCCTTTTTGAAAATTTTTAAAATAAAAAGAACCATTTGGTTTTGGTGATAATTACAAGCTTAACTTTGAAGTTTTGAATTTGAAGAATTTAAAATGACTTAACTAAACCTCAACTAAATCAAAGTTTGGTTCTTTTGATGTAGCTCTAGCTCTCTGGAGCTATCTCCCTTTCTTGATAGGTTTCCTCTCCTTCATCTGTTTGGACATTTTTATATGTCGAGACCGTCCCCTTGTTTGACCTCTGTTGTTATGCGGATCTCTTGATCCTAGACCACAATCTTCAGTTGGGCATATTCTTGTGCCAGGCCTCCCTCTAGGTTGATCTAGCAGGACCTCCCTCACATCTTTTGCTTGAGTATCCCTCTTGCTTCTTTGGAATGCTCGATAATTCACTTGAACCTACATGGCCAATTAGATCTTCTTTGCATTGATTGAACCACCTTTGTGCTCAATTGGACCCCTTGATTTCCCTCAGGCCATCGGACCTCCCATGTGAAGGCTGAACCGTTCGGACCTATTGTGATCATCATCTAAGGATCCAGGACCTCTTTAGGTCTAGATCTTCTAAGTGCTTGGACCTTCCTGGTCGAGATCTCCTTCTCGGCTTAGACCTCCTCAGGGTTTAGGTCTCCCTTTTATAACCACTTGAGTTCCTTCCATGCTCTGGTGAACCTCTTGGTGATCACTTGGACTCCTTTTAGCCCCGATCCTTGTAGCCCTCTCTTTGGAAAGGTCCTTCTAGTGCGATCCGGTATTGCCACCCCAATTCACGGTAATACCATTCTTTAGGACCTCTTTCCCATTCGCTCAGACCTTTCTCTTTAAGTTTGATTACTTTGAATTTCTTTGTTGGTTTGAATCTCTTTGGATCAGACCTCTTTTCTGTTCAGACTTCTCTTAAGTCTAGACCTTTTGTCACCTGGGCACTTCTCAATGCCCAGACTTCTTTATTCGGACCTCCTTGTAACCTCGTGGATTTCTTACATGCCTTGATCCTCTGAATTCATTTGAAACCCCTTGGCATTCCTTCTTGGCCAAAGGACCTCTTTAGGGTTCATCGTAATTGCCAAGGCTTTGATCTCACCTTGGCGGGTGGAAACCTCTTTTGAGTTGCCGACACACGAGTTTATTTGGACCTCCTCTTTGTTACGAATCTAACGGTTTGGACCTCCCTTACTTTGAATCGAAGGCCCAGACCTCCCGTGCGTTATACTACCTTGCGGACCTCTCCATGTTTGATCTTGGCCGTTGGACCTCCCTTTGGAGATCCAACCGCCCGAGACCTCAACGTGTTATTAATTTCAACCACGGGACCTCTTGGTAGTTCTTGGACCTCTGTCCAAGACCTCTCAAGGCCTTTTAAACACCGGCTCTGGACCTCCTTGCTAGACCTCCCTTGTAGAGATCTGGCCGTCGGGACCTCCCCATGTCGAGACCTCCTCGCATCTCTGGACCTCCTCCACTTCAGACCTCCTTGAGTCGCGGGACCTCCTTTGATGAAGTCCTGGTTGTCAGAACCTCGATCCGTGGACCTCCTCCATGTGTATTTGGACCTCCCCATGTTCGGACCTCCTTTGTGTATCTCGGGACCTCTTAGTTTCTTAGACCTCCTCGAGGACCTCTCTTGAGGCAAGACCTCCCCCCTTTGACCCATTGTTTCTAATTTGACCAGCCCCACTGCCGGTCTTAACCATTCTCAATTCCTCATACGTTATTATATTGAGCATTTAATGCGGGTCTTGTCACATTAAATGCATCCATATCGTGGTGTTTTACTGAATTGGGTCCTTAACCGTACCGACGACATTTTCTTAGTCCTTCCCAAAGCAACCTAAAATTTGTCCTTTCTCGTACTTTTTAACGAGGGGTGGTAGTGACACTGCTCTGCCACTCACCCATCTTTGACCTACTTCCATACTTATCCTTGACATATGTATTTCTAGTTTTCTTCACCCTTTTTGTCTATAATTAGTCGAGGAGCTCTCCCATTTTACCCTTTTCACATTCACCATCACGGCTTTACGTCCGGTGGCTTTCGAGGAAGACCTTGTGTTCACAGGACCTCCCTCACTCCATTGTTCTTCCTTGTCTCTGGTAAGTTCTCTCGGTGGTCGCTTCACTCTTATTTTGGTCCTTTGCATTGGCGGGTCGTGTCCTTCACAGGACCTCCACTGGTGGACACTATACGGATTTCTATGGCCCTTATTTGAGGACCTCCTCTCTGGACCTCGCCCAAGAACTACTTCCCGGGACCTCTCTGTGTGTTGTTTAGGTCACTCCTTGGGGTCTTTTGCTAAAGACCACCCTCCTCTGAGTAAGCTTAGACCTCCTCCTAAGAACCTAATCTGAAATTTGGACCTCTCTGTTGGTTGAGTGTTGAGGTTCCTCTGAAGTTCTTTTGGTTCTTTATTTGGAGCTCTGTTGGTTCTTTATTTGATCGTTGTTTGAATCTGTTCTCTTAGTGTAGATCTTGGCGTTCTGAGAGAGCAGGCGGTGAGAAAATAGAATCTTAAGCTACCAAGCAAGAGGCAAGTTACACTTTTGATCATATTGCACCCGATATTTCAATTTATTTATGTTACTGTTTCAAAGTATTATGCATGCCTATTTCTACCAAGTTATTTCAATACCTGTCTTTAAACACATAGTTATACCACTTTCTCTCATATGGCCAACTTTGACATTGAACCAAATTTGTTGTCACCTTAGGCAAAATCTGGTTGACCCAATAATGTGAACCAGGAATCATTTGAAAAACTCATGCTTAGTTAAGCTTAGACCAAAAGTATTGATTTGGGAAATCTTTACCAACATGACCAGCTGTTTCTCTTAAATGTTTTAACCATGACATTGGGTTGTCATGGAGGTATGAAAATATTGCTAGGGAAGCAAAAAAAAGAAATGGATTTAGGCTAGGCGAATTGGTTGGCTTGGTTGGTGCAAGTTTATGCAGGGATCGTGTCGTTATGATAGATCGATGCCCTTGGGTTTGTGGAAGTCGCCCTAGTCATTTGAGGACCGGTCTTTGAGCGACCAATGCCATGCCTATAATGGGCTATGCCAAAACCGTGCAACCACATGTCTCCAGTGTGGGGCGTGGGACTGGTGATTAATTTGCAAAACTCTACCATATCTTTGCTCCATTGGAGGTGTGGGAGGTCTTGTTTGGCCAATGGTCTTTTATAACCCTCTTTGTTCCCCTTTGGTGCAAGAGGGGCTTCCATTGGATTGCTATCCATAGGGGTGAAACCTTAGCAAGGAAAGGCTATGGTGGAGCAATGCATTGTAAAGGCCTTGTCATGAACTCTAGACCTCTTACCTTGGCGGTGAGAGGTGGCACTTTCGCGCATGCCAAACAAACTAGAGTACTCATGTCGTGTGGGTAAAGTGCACAACCTCTGCGAGTTAAATCTATTGAATAGCCGTGTCGCGGTCATGGGCGTCTTGGCAAAAGGCCACTTGAAGTTATTTGTTGACTTTGGGAATTTAAAATGATTTTCAAATCTGTTTTGGGGCTAGTCCCATGGGTTTAGGCGAGGAGCCTAATGTCGGGAGGTATCCTTCACCATCTTATGATGAATGTTATCCAAGCGAAAAAGCGATTTGATGAAATGAATTTTATTATTGTATTCTTGCCTTAGAACTTAATACATGTATTTGAAAGAAACATGGCTTTATGCAAATCAACCATATTAAGCCTTCCATTGTGATATCCATTATGCATGTCATCTTGTTATCGGCGGGTGTAACTTGCGAGCACGGTTGTTGTGCTCACTCTTGTGATGCTATCTTTTAGCGAGAATTGAGAGCTTTAAGGTGATCGCTCGGTGGACCAAATGGTCGGATCGACTAAGATTAAGCCCTCGGTAGGTTACTGTGGTGTGTCGGGTGGCTCGGTGTTCTTTTGTTATGTTTTGCTGGCGGCTTGTAAGATCTCTTGTAAACAACTCCTTTGGTTATTAATAAAGCTTATGTTCTTTGCTATGTTATCCTTTGTTGTTCTTTGTGAAGAGCTAGCCATGATCCTTGGGACTAGTTAGGGTTTCACGAGGAACCTGGAGTATCTTGGACCTCCATGTCCACACAGTGGAGTGAATCACGAGGAGAGTCTTGGGGTGGTCCCAGATCTCCACGACCTCCTCGGAGGGTCATGGGAGGTCTTAGGAATGCTCTCGGACATCCTCATCCTTCTCTGTTTGGCCGTGGTAAGGCCCTCGGGTGCTCCACGGTTCCTAGGCTCACTCTCGGGTCACGTTCTCCTGGACCTCCGGGAGGTCTCGTTGGACCTCATGGGAGGTCTTGGTGGACTGCCCGAGAGGTCCTTTATGGACCTCTGGGAGGTCTGGTGGTTTCGGAGGTCATGGAGGATCTCTCGGTGCCCTAGAGTTGGAGTCGTTACAAAAGTGGTATCGAGCATCACATTGCAGTCGCAACCTAGTAGAATGGGCGTTAGTGAAGATTTCAAAATTTATTTTACAACAAAAGAAATAACTTGTTCTTTCCTTACGAGTCATCTTTCTATTCTTATCCCTTCTCTGTATCTTTTCTTACCCTATTTCTCCTTATCATTTTGCTTGCCTCAACGTTTCTGAGAGGTAAATGAATTCTCTTTCCTCTGGAAAATCCTATAGGACCGAGCCTTTGAGTTCGAGCCTGGATGCCTCGGGAAGGCTGGAACCGACCAACATTACGAGCTCCTGGAAGCTGCCCTTGTGAGCTTATCGGGACATCTGGGTGCCAAGTTAGGTAGCTCTGAAGTCGGAGGTGTAGGCTGAAATTGAGAAGCAAAGTTTTGAGGATTTGTTGGGATTATTGGAAGTTTTATGAATCTTTGGGGCATGTTGGTGTGTGTGTCGATTGTAATGGATTAAAGAGGATATGAATAGTGGGTATGCGATTTGAGCAAATAAAAGTTAATCTGAAGAAAACTTTCGTTGGGTTATGAAAAGATAGGAATTGAAGTATTGATTCGATTACTAGGATAAATCGAATACCCCTAAAATCTGGAGTAGATTGCAATGTTGATTGGAAGCCCAGACTTGAATCTGCGGGATATACTGGACTTGGGTGGATACAATTAAATAGGAAATTCGGTTTTGGAAGGGATTTTGATTGAATTATAGGGATAAGTCTTGATCAGATCCTAGAATTGCATAACAGTCGTATTTCGAAAGGTGTGCTTGAAGGGTACCTTGTTGATATTAAGCTTGATCAATTAGCTGCTGGCTAGTTGTGGATGTAGTAATTTATTGCATCAGATTTAAATTTGGACCTAGGAGATCTTTTATTCCGAGAATGGGATTTGTGGATTGTGGGATCTTCCCCACTGATCAGGACCTAGACTGAATAATTGAGTCCTCCTAATTGGGTGGTCCTAGGGGATGAGGAATGGTGAATCAAGTCTGAACTTGTAAATTATGATAAGATTCTTTGGGAGAACTTCTAATTCAAAAAGGATTTAAAGATTTTGTGATCTTGGAGTTACAGTTGAAGGATATGATTATAGATATTGGATTCTTATGGGATTGTGCAGAAGAGTAGTATGTAATTGAAGCAATAAATTTGTGGAATTATCTAAGTCCAGGCCTAGAAGGAATTTGTGAATTGTATTGTCTCCCAACGGAATATGAGATTAGTTAGAAGCTCAGATTTCTAATTGGATGACTATGAAACTTGTAGAGTGATAGATTCCAATGATAACCAGTTGGATTTAGTAAAAATAGGAAAGGCAGATCCTTGGACTCTGGCCAACACCCAGCATTGGGATATGACAAGTAGCTCTGAAGAGAACCGGGAAGAAAGAAGAGAAGCATTATCGTCCCTACCCTTCAAGGACTACATGTAAGACCTTAGGGGACCGTTCGTCATTAACCCCATAGCTTTAGTTGTCCACACTTCCTCTATATCGGGAGCCCTTTTCACGACTTAGTGTCTTTGATCGTTAGGCGTTCCTAGCTATTGAGTTTCTTTGGAGTAAGTGTTATTTGGGTTACGTGTTGGGTTGTTTCTTGATCTGTTCCTTTGGATCTCTTTTGTCCCTTCCTATCCTTGGTCCCATTCCTAACCCTCTGGAGCACCCGGCAGATGGACTCTAAGAATGGGAGCAATGTTAGTCGAAGCTTCTCGGAATGTTGGTGCCAAAGAGAACCAAGGATTGTCTGCGAAGTTCTTGAGAACCTAAATCAGTTTCTCATCACCCAGACCGGTGATGCAACAATTAATCACGGTGTTTAGATGGCAACAATGTTCCCTCGGCTCTGTCCTCCTGCGGCGCTGAAGGGCATGTCTGTGAAGAAATGTCTAGGGCAAGCCACGAAGTCCCTCATAATGAAGTAGTAAGCCATTTTCTCCCTAAAGACCACCATCCTTGGAAATCGTGCCTTTGCTACGGATGTGGTGGACAAGGGCATTTTGCTTCTGGATGTCCCCGAAAGGAAAGCGAGCAAGAAATTCTCTATGCAAGGCTGCGGCGACCTTTGGACACTATTTTATCGGTGTCCTAGAAGAAAAGAAACCAGTACCAAGTTTGCTACTATTGTGGCAAGGAGGGCCACTTTGCCAAGCAATGCCCTTTGCAAACTAAGGTGGTGCCCAAGCGACCTTGGTCCTAGGAGACCAGCAGAGAGGCTGGAGACATCATCTCAAGCGGTGTGAATCATCCCAGGTGAAGGCCAAGAGTACTTGAAAATATCTTTAGCCCTGCATTTCGGCATCAATGTGGCGGTGGTCACAAGAGGAAGATAAGCTCCAATGCGAGACATTGTGAAGACCTCCAAAACTTCGTGAGATGGTTGGACCATCTCTCGAGAACAAGACATCAAAGACAAAAATTGATTAGCTTCAAATGTGCGGATATAGGGCATTATGCCAATCGATGCCCTAGAAGGCGCTTGAGCTATTACTCAGGACAACCTTCGAAGTTGCTCTCATAGCAACAATAACTAATTGGCGGGAAGAAAGGCCAATGCAAGAATTATGTCGCAAGTGCAAAAATCTGAAGCATGGGCTTGCCAATGCCCCAAGATGAAGCGGAGAAGCATCAAGCCGCTCTAGCATCTCCAAGATATCTGCTCTAGGCCAACCCGAAGAAGTTCCTCCTATTGCAAATGTCACGTGCTTCTATTGCAAGGAGTTGGGACATTCATAATAAATGTCCAAAAAAGGCGAGAGAAGTTGGCAAATGGCGGTAGCTCGGTTGCCCTTCTTTGCCCACCTCTTTCTTTCTAGTCTTTTTGAATCTCGAAATTGAGATTCCCTTAAGGAGGTAGGTTTATAGCGCTCAGATTTTGAGCCTTTTGAAAATTTTAAAATAAAAAGAACCATTTGGTTTTGGTGATAATTACAAGCTTAACTTTGAAGTTTTGAGAATTTGAAGAATTTAAAATGACTTAACTAAACCTCAACTAAATCAAAGTTTGGTTCTTTTGATGTAGCTCTAGCTCTCTGGAGCTATCTCCCTTTTCTTGATAGGATTTCCTCTCCTTCATCCTGTTTGGACATTTTTATATGTCCAGACCGTCCCCCATGTT
Organism: Phyllostachys edulis; assembly: GCA_036346405.1. NCBI lineage: Eukaryota > Viridiplantae > Streptophyta > Magnoliopsida > Poales > Poaceae > Phyllostachys > Phyllostachys edulis. The sequence continues at coordinate 68,299,902 of CM070556.1, read as the reverse complement.
TGACCTCTGTTGTTGTCTGGATCTCTTCTGATCCTAGACCACAATCTTCGGTTGGGCATATTCTTGTGCCCAGCCTCCTCTAGGTTGATCTAGCGGACCTCCCTCACATCTTTTGCTTGAGTATCCCTCTTGCTTCTTGGAATGCTCGATAATTCACTTGAACCTACATGGCCAATTAGATCTTCTTTGCATTGATTGAACCACCTTTGTGCTCAATTGGACCCCTTGATTTCCCTCGAGTAGTCGGACCTCCCATGTGAAGGCCTGAACCGTTCAGACCTATTGTGATCATCATCTAAGGATCCGGACCTCTTTAGGTCTAGATCTTCTAAGTGCTTGGACCTTCCCTGGTCCAGATCTCCTTCTCTGGCTTAGACCTCCTCAGGGTTTAGGTCTCCCTTTTATAACCACTTGAGTTCCTTCCATGCTCTGGTGAACCTCTTGGTGATCACTTGGACTCCTTTTAGCCCCGATCCTTGTAGCCCTCTCTTTGGAAAGGTCCTTCTAGTGCGATCCGTATTGCCACCCCAATTCACGGTAATACCATTCTTTAGGACCTCTTTCCCATTCGCTCAGACCTTTCTCTTTAAGTTTGATTACTTTGAATTTCTTTGTTGGTTTGAATCTCTTTGGATCAGACCTCTTTTCTGTTCAGACTTCTCTTAAGTCTAGACCTTTTGTCACCTGGGCACTTCTCAATGCCCAGACTTCTTTTTATTCGGACCTCCTTGTAACCTCGTGGATTTCTTACATGCCTTCGATCCTCCTGAATTCATTTGAAACCCCTTGGCATTCCTTCTTGGCGAAGGACCTCTTTAGGGTTCATCGTAATTGCCAAGGCTTTGATCTCACCTTGAGCGGGTGGAAACCTCTTTTGAGTTGCTTCGACACACGAGTTTATTTGGACCTCCCCCTTTGTTCTGAATCTAACGGTTTGGACCTCCCCTTACTTTGAATCTGAAGGCCCAGACCTCCCCGTGCGTTATACTACCTTGCGGACCTCTCCCGCATGTTTGATCTTGGCCGTTGGACCTCCCTTTCGGAGATCCAACCGCCCAGACCTCAACGTGTTATTAATTTCAACCACGGGACCTCTTGGTAGTTCTTGGACCTCCTGTCCAAGACCTCTCCGAGGCCTTTTAAACCTGGCTCTGGACCTCCTTGCCAGACCTCCCTTGTAGAGATCCTGACCGTCAGGACCTCCCCATGTCCAGACCTCCTCCGCATCTCTGGACCTCCTCCACTTCAGACCTCCTTGAGTCGCGGGACCTCCTTTGATGAAGTCCTAGTTGTCCAGAACCTCGATCCGTGGACCTCCTCCATGTGTATTTGGACCTCCCCATGTTCGGACCTCCTTTGTGTATATCAGGGACCTCTTAGTTTCTTAGACCTCCTCGAGGACCTCTCTTCTTGGGCAAGACCTCCCCCTTGACCCATTGTTTCTAATTTGGCCGGCCCCCTTTGCCGGTCTTAACCATTCTCAATTCCTCATACGTTATTATATTGAGCATTTAATGCGGGTCTTGTCACATTAAATGCATCCATATCGTGGTGTTTTACTGAATTGGGTCACTTAACCGCATACTACGACATTTTCTTAGTCCTTCCCAAAGCAACCTAAGCTGTCCTTTCTCGTACTTTTTAACGGGGTGGTAGTGACACCGCTCCGCCACTCACCCATCTTTGACCTACTTCCATACTTATCCTTGACATATGTATTTCTAGTTTTCTTCACCCTTTTTGTCTATAATTAGTCGAGGGAGCTCTCCCATTTTACCCTTTTCACATTCACCATCCGGCTTTCGTCCGGTGGCTTTCGAGGAAGACCTTGTGTTCACAGGACCTCCCTCACTCCATTGTTCTTCCTTGTCTCTGGTAAGTTCTCACGGTGGTCCGCTTCACTCTTATTTTAGTCCTTTGCATTGGCGGGTCGTGTCCTTCACGGGACCTCCACAGTGGACACCTTACGGATTTCTATGGCCCTTATTTGAGGACCTCCTCTCTGGACCTCGCCCAAGAACTACTTCCCAGGACCTCTCTGTGTGTTGTTTAGGTCACTCCTTGGGGTCTTTTGCTAAAGACCACCCTCCTCTGGTAAGCTTAGACCTCCTCCCTAAGAACCTAATCTGAAATTTGGACCTCTCCTGTTGGTTGAGTGTTGAGGTTCCTCTGAAGTTCTTTTGGTTCTTTATTTGGAGCTCTGTTGGTTCTTTATTTGATCGTTGTTTGAATCTGTTCTCTTGCCGTGTAGATCTTGGCGTTCTGAGAGAGCAGGCGGTGAGAAAATAGAATCTTAAGCTACCAAGCAAGAGGCAAGTTACACTTTTGATCATATTGCACCCAGTATTTCAATTTATTTATGTTCTGTTTCAAAGTATTATGCATGCCTATTTCTACCAAGTTATTTCAATACCTGTCTTTAAACACATAGTTATACCACTTTCTCTCATATGGCCAACTTTGACATTGAACCAAATTTGTTGTCACCTTAGGCAAAATCTGGTTGACCCAATAATGTGAACCAGAATCATTTGAAAAACTCATGCTTAGTTAAGCTTAGACCAAAAGTATTGATTTGGGAAATCTTTACCAACATGACCAACTGTTTCTCTTAAATGTTTTAACCATGACATTGGGTTGTCATGGAGGTATGAAAATATTGCTAGGGAAGCAAAGAAAAGGAAATGGATTTAGGCTGGGCGAATTGGTTGGCTTGGTTGGTGCAAGTTTATGCATGGGATCGTGTCGTTATGATAGATCGATGCCCTTGGGTTTGTGGAAATCGCCCTAGTCATTTGAGGACCGGTCTTTGGCGACCAATGCCATGCCTATAATGGGCTATGCCAAAACCGTGCAACCACATGTCTCGAGTGTGGGGCGTGGGACTGGTGATTAATTTGCAAAACTCTACCATATCTTTGCTCCATTGGAGGTGTGGGAGGTCTTGTTTGGCCAATGGTCTTTTATAACCCATTGTTCCCCTTTGGTGCAAGAGGGGCTTCCACGGATTGCTATCCATAGGGGGTGAAACCTTAGCAAGGAAAGGCTATGGTGGAGCAATGCATTGTAAAGGCCTTGTCATGAACTCTAGACCTCTTACCTTGGCGGTGAGAGGTGGCACTTTCGCGCATGCCAAACAAACTAGAGTACTCATGTCGTGTGGGTAAAGTGCACAACCTCTGCGAGTTAAATCTATTGAATAGCCGTGTCATGGTCATGGGCGTCTTGGCAAAGGCCACTTGAAGTTAGTTTGTTGACTTTGGGAATTTAAAATGATTTTCAAATCTGTTTTGGGACTGCCGTCCCATGGGTTTAGGCGAGGAGCCTAATGTCGAGAGGTATCCTTCACCATCTTATGATGAATGTTATCCAAGCGAAAAACTGATTTGATGAAATGAATTTTTATTATTGTATTCGCCTTAGAACTTAATACATGTATTTGAAAGAAACATGGCTTTATGCAAATCAACCATATTAAGCCTTCCATTGTGATATCCATTATGCATGTCATCTTGTTATCGGCGGGTGTAACTTGCGAGCACGGTTGTTGTGCTCACTCTTGCTTGATGCTATCTTTTAGCGAGAATTGAGAGCTTTAAGGTGATCGCTTTCGGTGGACCAAATGGTCGGATCGACTAGGATTGCGCCCTCGGTAGGTTGCTGTGGTGTATCGGGTGGCTCAGTGTTCTTTTGTTATGTTTTGCCCTTTGGCTTGTAAGATCTCTTGTAAACAACTCCTTTGGTTATTAATAAAGCTTATGTTGTTGCTATGTTATCCTTTGTTGTTCTTTGTGAAGAGCTAGCCATGATCCTTGGGACTAGTTCGGGTTTCACGAGGAACCCTGAGTATGCTTGGACCTCCATGTCCACACAGGTGGAGTGAATCACGAGGAGGTCTTGGGGTGGTCCCAGATCTCCACGACCTCCTCTGGAGGGTCATGGGAGGTCTTGGGAATGCTCTCGAGACATCCTCATCCTTCTCTGTTTGGCCGTGGTAAGGCCCTCGGGTGCTCCACGGTTCCTAGGCTCACTCTCGGGTCACGTTCTCTGGACCTCCGGGAGGTCTCGTTGGACCTCATGGGAGGTCTTGGTGGACTGCCCGAGAGGTCCTTTATGGACCTCCTGGGAGGTCCTGGTGGACTTTCCAGAGGTCATGGAGGATCTCTCGGTGCCCTAGAGTTGGGTCGTTACAGTTGCACCACTATTTTTGAGACCAAATGGCATCTTAACAAAGCAATAAGTGCCATATGGTCTGATGAATAAAGTTTTCTCTTCATCATCTTTACTCATATTAATCTGGTGGTGCCCTGAATACGCATCTAAAAAACTTAATAACTCACACTCAGAAGTAGAGTATAAAAGTTGATCAATGCGTGGAAGAAGAAAAGCATCCTTCATACAAGCTTTATTAAGATCTGTGAAATAAATACACATTCGTCATTTCCCATTGCCTTTTCTAACCATTACAACATTGACGAGCCAGGCGAATACATCCAAGTTTGCTCTGAGAAATGAGACGAGCGACTCTTCCTATTTAGGATCGAGTCCTGCCCCGACCAGTACCTTTTGGGTAGATGCGTTAGCATTTCCTACTCAGACGGTGTTTTAACGCTTTCCAAAGAAGCGCCTTTATCGAGCGAAACCTCCTTGGTCTGGTCGGAGGGTTTTAGGGGCATCTTTGGTCTCGAGTGCATGACCTACATGGAAGGCGGATTAGTGTCCCTGGTCAGAAGTTCGTCGACCAGTTCTAGAGGTTTTCGATCGCATGCGTATGCCATCTTTCGATTCCATCGAACCGTGATTACCCCTTTTGGTCCTAGCATCCACCACATCAAATGGAATATTTTCTGTTCGAAGTTGTTAGGTCTTTCAAACGTAACCGGTAGGGATAGTTGCCCTATTGGTTTACAGTAGAACCAGGAACTATGCCATGCAAGGCATATTTCACATGTTTTACTTTCGACCTGGGAATTTGTATTTCTTCCAATGCTCCTGTAAATAAAATGTTTAGAGAACTATCTCCATCTATCAGGACTCGATTAACTTCGCAATTATTAATAGTAGGTTCAACAACAATATGAAACCTACCTGATCGAGTTAACGGGATGGGGTAGTCTTCTTTGCTGAAGGAAATAACTATCTCCGACCACCTGGATAGCTTGACAGTGATCGGAGATTCGACAAGGTTCACCTCCCGCTCCATGACCTTAAGATGGTGCCTTGACTCATACGAGGAAGATCCACCAAAGATCATATCCACTGTGTACTGCAGCTCCTGGTACTCCATTTATTCATCATCATCTTTGTCCTTCTTGGAGCTTGGCTCTCCAAGCTCTTGTATGGAGAGGAAGGGCCATTTACCTAAGTAATAGTCCTCCAGCTTCTTTTGCCAGGCTCGGCAAGTGCCCAGATCATGCCCCGCTACCTAGTGAAGTGGACACCACTTCTTGTTCTTCTTGTATTCGTCGGTACGAGCTTTCGCCTTGTTTCAACCGGAATAGTCTTTCTTGCCCTTGCAAAACTTTTTTGGAATTGCAAGAACCTCTTCGTTATCGGGCTTTCGATTCTTTTAACCCTTGAGAGCTTTTTTGTTTTTCTTCTCTGGTTTATCCAGGCTAGGTTGAGGGATCTTTTCTTTTCGATCATTGGCTTTTCTCTACTCGGCCGCTTCACTAGCGGCTGCATTTTTATGAGCCATGTCGAAAAGTTCGACGGTTGTTCGTGGAGGATTCATTGCAATGTCCTCTGTAAACCTTTGATTTCTTAGCCCTGCCTTAAAAGCCTGGATAACAGAAGAATCTGCGACCTCTGGAATAAAGTTACGGGCCTGGCTGAACCTTTTAATGTATTGGCACAGAGTTTTGTTAGGTTCCTGCCTCATCCGATGAAGATCATCCTACTTTCCGGGGTGGTCGTACATCCCTTGAAAGTTGACGATCAAAGTATCGCAGAGTTGCTCCTAAGTGTAGATTGACCCGACCGGTAGGTTGAGCAACTAGGACCAGGCGGATCCTTCAAGGACAGTGGGCAAGTAGTTTGCCATTACATTGTCATTACCACCAGCAGCTTAGATGGCGGTAGTATAGATCTAGAGAAATTCCAATGGGTTTTAAGTCCCATTGAACTTCTCTATGTTCACAGGTCCGAACCTTTCCGGCCAGCAAATAATTTGGAGCCCTGTCGAGGATGCTCAATAGCCCATAATAGAGTCGCGGTACCTTCTTTGAAAAGGAGCCGGATTATAGTCGGCTGGGGACCGATTCCTCATATTAGCATGCTGAGTTTCTGGTGTCCCAATCTGGCCGTGGACGTTAGTGTAACGTCTTTGACCACCTGCTTGGTTTAGATAATGTCGGAGATCATCCGAACCAAGTGGACGTTTCTCTTAACGAGGAGAAGGGGTGGCTGCTTGAAAGAGTCGTCTTCCTTCGTGACTCCCTGGTAGGAATCTACGATGAGATCTTGATATCGATCGGTCCACCATCCGACCATGTTGTCCTCTGCTGAGGGAGGAGTGTTGGTATGAAGTCATAGTGTGACTTTACGAGTTCCTTTGCTCCCGGTACATTTTCTGTACGCTGCATGGTTTGTTAGAGGATCTCTGATACCCCTCCGACCTTCCAGTTTGTCCTATCCGACCCCTTATTCACTGTGGGGTACAAACATGCAAATTAACTGATCGACGTCCATCAGTTCAATCGCCTCTGCCAGTTGGTGTTTGAGCGCCCGTACTATTTCCACCAACAAGTGGTGGTGGGACAAGCCGTGGAGGATTATGCACGGTATCTTGATTGGTATCTCCGATTGCATTAACCTCCTGCCTCCAACAGCGATCTTCTGATGAGTTCCCGTTGTAACTAAGGGAGAGCCTTCCAGTGCTTCTACAAGGAGCCACCACGACGGGAAGCGGTCAGAGATTACCACCTCCGGTGGGCCTTGTAGTGGACTCAGCCTGATCCGACGGATTGCTGACCGTATGCTGAGTTTTACTATATCCACATGGCCTATGATCGGTGATAGCTTCATTGATACCCTCATCAGATGCCAGTTGGCCCCCGAAATACGTAGGAGCCGTTGGCGAATACTAGTCGCCCATGACCATATCGAGAGTATATTGACCCTCTGATTACAGCGTTGAGCTTTTGTCGCTATTCTTGTCAGTCGGAAAGATCGGGCTTGCAGAGGTGTTCAGACATTCCAAACTAGTTAGAACGACCGATTCCTCTGGGAGCGCCACTGATGGTGAATCCTCCTCCATCCAGTCAATCTCGCTGGTCTCAGCGAGTGGCGAGCCGGCGACGGAAGAGGATAATGACGACATCCCATTTTCTTCCATGGCGCGGACGCATGCGTCCATGTCGAGATTGGAGTAGTCCGCCAAGTCGAACCAGTTTTTCTCATCCCAAGTCCCTGCCATGATTGCATGAGCGACAATGGGGCGAAGGAAAGTGAATGAGGATTGTTGGGCAAAGAAAGATTCAAGAACTCGACACCTTCATCCGCACAAACGGCGCCAGCTGTCGACGATCGAGTCACTAATCTTACAAAATAAATAGAGAAAAATGGCTAAGAGTTCTTAGAAGAGAATGATATTGCTCTTTATTACAATAAACTGAATCTTTTACAGGGGGTGCCTTCCACAAAGCAATGGACTAGCCCTAAGTACACTTTGTGTACTAGTTGCTATGCTATTGCTTCGACAGTCTTGAGTTGCGGTTGTAGATCGTATCGAGATCTTGTTCGATGTCCCCTCTCCTCCAGTTGTTTTCTCCTTTAAATAACTGTCGAAGTGGTGGCAGTTACTCCTGGAAATCGCGCCCTTTGGAAGTGTCGTGTCCGGTCGGAGAAATAGGGGCAGTTGGTAGAAAGCCAACTGACTAACGGTTGATGTCAGTGGGAGATAAACCATATGACGATTATTGTCAGTGACTTAGGGCTATAAACGTCGTGTGGTTTAGAACAAATTAGACACATGTTCCATTCGTCACACGGAAGGGATATACTTGGAACAGGATCCAAGTGCCAGTTCAAAGCTCCTATGGCGATTACAGTGGGGATAAGGTCTGAGACCTTGTCAGGCGAGTACCCACATTGTAACATTCGGAATCCTTACGACCACGGGGGTTGTTGGCCTTAGGGGTTACAACCAGGAAGGACGTGCGGACTTTAATTAAATAAAGTAATATTTAGAGATTTTAATCCTTGTCACCAGAACTTTGGAGAGGAACGAGTGAAATGGTAATATGAATCCGCAATCGATGTTTGCGAGGAAAACAGGGATTTCTCCCTCTTTGCCGTTGGGATAATGTTCCCTGGCCACTGATCTCCAACGGATCAAGTTTCGATCAAGAAGCATCACGATCTTCTCCAAGCTCTTGAGGTTCTTCATGCTCAAATCAGCAACAGGTCAGTTGATGATTGGGTCCGACATTGTTGGTTTTTGGGCGAGAAGATAAGAAGTGATTGAAGAAAGTTCTTAACGAAAGGATCAAGGGGCAAGAATTCTGAGAGCGTAAAACCTTAAGTCGGTGCATTCAAGGGATTTTATAGCCACACTTCATTAACTACAAAAGGGAGTTGTCCGAAAACCCAACGGGCACAAACTTCTTCATTTTCCCAGACAATTTCTCAACATTAAAGTGAATACGGACCACCTCGATAACTTCACCATTAAGATGACGGTTTTTCCCAAATAAGGATCTTCGTCGGAAGGGGTTCACATTACAAATTCACTTAAAGTTCGAGGGCTAGCTAACGAGGATTAAATTTTTAAATATTAATTAAAAGCCACATAGCTTGTGTGGTCGTAAACCTGGAGGCTAACGACCCCTGTGGTCGTTAGAATCCTAAGGGTTGCTCGATGGGTAACCTGGTCGGAGGGGTCCTGTACCTGCTGTCCGACCAGATAAATGCTCGTAGGAGCTTTGAACTGGCACTTGGATTCGGTTCCAAGTACATCCCTTCCGTGTGACGAATGGAACATATGTCTTAATTGTACCAAACCACACGACGCTTCTGGCCCTAAATTACTGACAATAACCATCATATGGTTATCTCCCATTGACATCAACCGCTAGTCAGTTGGCTTTTTACCAACTGCCACCGTTCCTCCAACCAGACACGACACTTCCAAAGGACGTCTCTTCTGGGAGTAACTGCCACCACTTCATCAGTTACCTAAAGGAGAACGACGAAGCAAACAACAACTGATGAGAGGCAATCTAACAGGCAACGGATTCGATGCAAGACCTAGCGATCCAAAGACTGTTGAAGCAATAGCATAGCAATCCAATACACCAAGTGTAATTAGGGCTAGTCCACTGTCTTGTCTAAGGCACCCCTTGTAAAGATCCAGTTCGTTGCAATAAAGAGCAATCTCATTCTCATCCAAGAACTTTTAGCCATTTTTCTCTATTTATTTCGTAAGATCGGCGACTCGATCGTCGACATTGACGGACTAAAGATCATATCCCAATAGCAATCCCATCAAACTATATCGTTTACAGGAAGCACACCGAGTTAGCCAGTAATTGCCGCAAAAACTACCAAAATAAAGCAGATCTTATGAAAGGTAAGGTGTTTTCCCTATTCAATCCCAGGCCTCCAAACACCAAAACCTAGCTAAATCAACCAAAAGCGGCACTAAAATCTCCAACAACCAATTCGATTCCCCAGTACACCACAAACCCACACGGCCTCTCAATCAACAACCCCTAAGCCCCAAGAGGACAGATCGAGGTGCGCACACGATTCGATGGGGACTTACAACTCGCAGATCTTGGAGTGGTCGCGCGTGAGGATGTTGTATCCGACAGAGAGGCGAGTGTCGGCGAGCCACCGTTGCCTCCGCAGCAGCAACGACGGCCGCTACCACCCCCTCCTCCTTTGCCTCATCCGCCGTCGCCTGCCCTGTCCGGCGGTTGCTGATCCTCATCAGCCTCCTTCCCCATACGGCACGATCGCCTTCCCCATGCCGCCGTCGAGGAGAGGAGGAGCCCCGCCATTGCCGCCAAGGAGACGGGGTGAATGGGGTGCGTTGGCGTGGAGGACGAGGGCAGAGACAGAGCGAGGAGGAGGCGTGTGTGCCTGATGAAGCAGAGGGCCGCAGTGGCGGCTGGACCGCTGGAGCTTGGAGGTCGGGGACTCAGGATGGGAGGAATGGAGATTGGGGATCGAGAGGAAGGGATCGGGAGGAATGGGGATCGGACGATTCGCCTGTCTGTGGGCTGCCTCCTGGCAAGGCCTCCCTCGGGCGAGTGGCGACTGGGCCTTCGTGGGCTCAAGTGGCTTGCGAGCGACTCAAGCTCGGCTCATTTTTTTGCGAGCTGGATAAGAGACTCGGCTCAAAAATTCACGAGCTCGAGCCAAACCAACTCGCAATTCTCGAGCTATTTTTCTAGTCCTAGCTACAGGTAATGGCATCACATCTTGCCTGTCCCGTGCAGTGCTATGAGTCGGTGACCATTGAGAGTGTTCTCTTTTTTTCCCTTCTACGTACAGCCGCTGTCAATGATCTGTTCTTGCGGCGCCCCTTCTCAGAGGGAAAATAAAAAGAAAAAAAACTTGAAGTGCATAATGCGAGGCCGGCATCGCTTTTGGGTTGTGCAGTTGTGCTGCACTAACCCCACGCACGTATGCCCATCGCCCACTCCACAACAGGACTTTCCATCTCCATTTCCATTACGGGGAATGCGGCCCAAATCTCCGGTCCCCGGAGCCGAAGAAGAAAGCAAAACGTCGGCGTCAAAGGCTGCGTTGACCACCAAACCTTCAAACCCCAACCACTCACTCGTTCCCAATCGACCGGTGCATGCCGGTGCTTAATTAGTTTGACCTGCACGGCAAGAAGCCAAGAAACAGCAATGGAAGCCGGTGTTTGACTTTGACACTACTTTTTTTCTTTTAGTAAAAAAAATTACAAAATTATTATATTATGAAAATATTTATGTTGACAAATCTAATGATACTATTCACTCATGATCAATCTAAATAGTTTTTCATATATTATTAGTCAAATTTAGATAAGTTTGACTGCACGTTTGGTCAAACGTCATGTATTTAAAAAACGGAGGAGTAACACATGCATGGATCAGATGTTTTGGTCGTTGGTCACCCCTGCTGTGCATGCAAGCATGCTTGGCCACACCATGAAAAGCCTATATATTCGTGGGCTAGCGTTGACCTCCCAAGGGTCAGGAGCAGCTAGCACGTATATACTGTTGAAATTGACCCGTTGTGAACCTTGGAAATTAATGTGCATGTTTATGGCCGTAAGAAAGTCAACCCCGGAAAAGGGAAAAATCCAAATGATTTTGTGTCAACTGTCCTGGTACGGTGCCTAACGTCAAACGGCTCAAGAAAGCTTCAAATGCTCCTACCAAATTTCGTCGATTCTCTTCTCCAAAAAATAGGGTCGATTCTTCGTTAGCTCTCAATTTAATGGTTCTTCTCCTCTGAAACATTCTGAGATTCTGCCATGTGCTACAAACCACGGAGCCTGGGTCTTTGAATTGAACGATTATGGCAATGGCTCTCGCAGAATAAAGAAATCACTTAACCTGCTCTTAATTTTTTTTCTCAAATTTTTTTTTAGCGGCACGCTTAATGCCTCAGAGTTACAGAGTACTTGAGATTGCCAACATGCTTATACATGAATAGATGAGAAAATGTTCAAGATTTGGCATGCATTATGACCATCGAACCTTTGCCTTGCGAGGCAGGCGACCGGCCTGCTCCAATTGCGATCAACGGCAGGTCAGCTTTTGAATTGGCCTAACTTACTACTAAACTTTTACAATAATCATCTCCTTATCTTAATTAACCGATTTCAATAGTGGTATAGGTATATATGGCCTAGTGCTAGGCACCAAAAAGAAATGGAATCTTTTCATCCCGGTCTAACCAAACCAATTTTGTTTCTCTCTTATCCCTTTCATGTTTCAATTGTGTAACATGTTCGCCACGCGCGCAACACTTCCAAACGTGATAGAACTGTACTGGAGTTAAGTAGCACACTAGCAGTAGCATGTGCGTCTTCATAACTAGCACGTGAAGCACGAGTTTCACGTGCTCCATCGAAGAGGCCGGGGAAGGCACAGGACTAAGCGAGAATCTCCGTGTGTGTTCATCGTGGCTGTTATTAAAGCAGAGTTAGCTTTGCCGATCGGTACGGATTGATACTGTTTAATGCATATAATATGCCTTTGTTTAGGGACACACGTCCGAATATACGATAGGAGACTTCTGACTTTAAATAGTTGATCTCAGCTATACGAAAAGGTGTAACAAAAATCGGCGAGACGTAACAATTATTTAGAAAACCTGCAACAAAAATCTCATCCAATGCAACATAAACACAACAGATTCCCAACTCGAAGAAACAAGCACATGTCCCTCGGTTGCAACAAATAGACATCCATACCTCAACAAAATATTCACTCTTGTGCAACAAAACAAAAACACCATTACAACAAAAATACCTCTTTGACGCAACATTTGATGCAACAATACCACAACAATAAAAAAAACACTTCATGCAACATTTCTAGCCAATTGTTCCAACAAATTTAGCAAGCGCCTACAACAAATCGTACCTGGGTGAAGCTAGTGTGGTGCCCGGAGATGGCGTCTAAGGCCTACATCGATGGCGTTAGGGCGCTCGCCGACCACAACCTCGCGGGGGTTGGCGAATGTCGCTAAGCTCCTCTCCGCCATGGCGGGCAGATGGAACACACGGCTCGTCGTCGAGGCGTTGGACATTTCGGTTTTCTCCTCCTCCTCGGACCTCCCCGCCGCTACGAGCCTCGCCCTCGCCCCCGCCGTCGCCACGTGGCACAAGGGAGGGTGCTACGCGTGCTTGTTCCTGGATGAGGGCTCCATGGCGATGGCGGGGAGGCAGACGAGGCGATGTCAGGGCTGAAGGGCGTGGACCTCCTAGTGATCGACGCACGGTCGTGGGACGAGGCAGCGGTGCTGGGGGCAGCCAGTCGCGGGGCGATGGGATGGTGGTGGTGCGCCACACGGCGGCGGGAGACAGTGCGGTGAGACAACGCTAGCGGCCGGGACAAGGTGATGATGGGGCTAGAGATACAAAGATCAAAGAGAGATCCAGAGATAAGAGATAAGAGATAGAGGTGGATAAGGACGTCTGTTTTTTTTTTATTCTCTCTAGTGTGTTTTCAATGGACAAAACATACGATGAGAGGGAAGACATCGGACATAGTACACTGATCATTATGCGAATTATCCTTGTTTATGTATCATACCGGCACCAACTAACTAACCAGAAAAGAACAATACATGAAGCATCACAGCCGGATGCCGATGTCATGGCGTATGCTACTACATATATCCATGATTATCTTGCTTGTTCTTCATTATATCGCATGATAGCACGTGCGTCCTTGCTAGTTGTAGTCGAGGCATTGTAACACCCCTAAAATCTAGAACAGTTAAACTCTTCACAACCGTTTAAGATGTGCAATTGCAAAGCAAGCACCGTCTCAAGCAAGCTTCTGTTTACAACAAAAACCAAACTTTTATTACACAAGACTAAGGCTTGTCAATCTGTTTTAACCTGACATGGGCATTTGAAGTTTTAAAGCAATTTAACTTTAAAACAGTAAAACAATAATAAATATAGCATTAGGGGTTTCTCAACACTTGCAATTACCAACTTAATATCTCAAAAGCTCTACTTATGCCTCATGTATTGGAATCACCCATGAACACAGCTTCATTAACCGGAAGCACAGTGTATTCGAATACCGTTGATTATACACTCTTCAGAGTTGCCCAACTTTACCCACAAGATATCTCAAACTCATACTATCATACAATATACACGCAACACGATAGCGTGCGATTGAGATGAGATAACAAGACTGTTAAGGTGAATATGGCTTACAAAGGATGTATACTTGTCAAGGTGAATATGGCCTACAAGTGCTAGGTGGGTTTGTCTGTGGGGTAGTAGGATTTATCTAATTATCATGGTATTCAAAAGTATTATTTCAATATTTAAAGTAATTTGGCACAAATACAATAATGAAAGTAATAATATAAATATATGAATTATAGGCTCAAAATGATCAAGGAATACGACTTGCCTCCTTGTACAAAGTCTTCTAGATATTGATCTTGTCTGGCGTCTTCTGGAGTCTGGTCGTCGAAGTCGTGACCTAACACAAAAAGAAATGAAATAATCCAAATAAAATCCGACTCAACAAAGAATGAGCTGGGAACAATATGCAAGTAAAGAAATTCGGGAAAGAAACACAAAGAAAATATGGTGTGGAGTGGGTAGGTTTTTTTTCGGTGTTTAATTGGACTAACAGAGTGGAGAAATGGATTCACGGGCTCGAAACGGTCGAAATGGATATAATATGTCTGTTTAGGGTTTCAGGCGAAAAAGTGTCAAATGATGAATAGTGTTAACTTCCTATTCATGTATAAAAAATGATTAGTGAACATTAATTAGGGGGTTACGGTTTTGGTTCATGAACATTGCATTTTTGGATTTAGGAATAGTAATCTTATTTTCGGATGTGAACAGTAAAAGGGGTTTTACTATGCAACGAACAGTAAAAGGGCTGAATTCGATTTTTGGGTTTGGGATAGTAATGGGCTTAGCCCACTACTATGGTGGCCTATAGCCACTAGGCTAGGCCTTAAAGACCAATGACGCAATGAAGTTGCCACAGCTTAAAGTTAGTCGCTCTACGCACTTTGAGCAGAGGAGGAAGAGATCGTGGCGCTCACGTGTGATGGGGAAAGGTATGGTGGGCATGAATGGGTGATGGGGTTTCCATTTTGGGGCTTGGGAGGGGCAGAGGAGGTGTGGAGGTGGTGCGGCGGCAGTAATGGCGTAAGGCCGGTGTAGGGGACTGTGGTAGTGGCGCTCCGGCAATCCTCCGGCCAAGGTGGCTAGGGTTTGAGCATCAGTCGGGGGGTAGGAGTTCGGGGTGGTTCTTGGTGGGTTTGGGAGCTCAAGGTGGTGTGGCGGCTGTGGCCGTGCATGGTCTTGATGGAGGAGCTCGGCCATGAGATCCGTGAGGATTGGGTCGGGGTGGTTAGGGGAAGGGTGTGGGGTGGCGAGGCGGTGCTAGAGCTAGGGTGGGGTGGGGAGAGGAGGTAAGGGAGCGGCGAATTACCTCGTGGGCTCGTTGGGGATAAAGAGGATGGCGGCGGGGAAAACCCAAATTGGGCCAGCTCTGGAGAAGAAGAAGGCGGTAGAGGGTGCTGGAGGGGAAGATGATGAGGGAGAGGTGCTCCGGAGGGCCTTTTATTGCATAAAAGAGGCGGTGGGAGCAGGGAGGCGGTGGGCGATGGCGGCGTGGTTGGGCAATGAGCATGGGGCCTGCAGGGGCAAGGTAGTGGTGGGGTTGAGCGCCGGCATTGATGGCGGGGTGAGGTGGCTAGGCAAGGTGGCCCAGTGAAGGTGGTGGAAGCGTCGAGGTGATGAGGTGGTTCTGTCATGAGGAGGAAGAAGGAAGCAGGGGAGAGGTACATGGGCAAAATGCGCCTTTGGGCTGGTTAAACGGGGATGCCAGAAAGGGAAAGTGGGAGAGAGAGGAAAATTGCTGAATTAGGGAAGTTTTCGAAATCAAACCAAAAAGTTTTCCAAAAAAAATTGAAAACTTGAATTTTCAGGTTGTTTCAATCTACCCCCCTTAAAAAGAATCTTGACCTCGAGATTCACTCAAAACCAGGGGACAGATTGGAAAATCACGCTGCATTTTCGATTCCTTTTTCCATGCTGATTTTTCTGTTGTAATATTCTATCATAGGAATTGAAAAGGTGGCTTCTGGATTAATTAAAACCAATACTGGTCTTGCACGAAGTAAAAAACATACCGGCAATACTGTTTGTGGCTTCTACAGCTTCATTGGTAGTGACATAATTGATTTTACCTTGAATTGGTCCTGTTTTTTGTCTTCCTTCTCCTGGTATTTGTCCTGGTTGCTGAAATCTTGGTTGTTCTCTCGGTCTAGCATACCTCCTTTATTAGCTTGTAGTGTCGGTGGCATCTTATTGATCTGTGATTGGCTCCTAGTTTGAGCTTTGGCTGTTTCTGGTGACATATTTTTCATTAGGCATTGCATTTTAAAATGTCCTAGTAGTCCACAGTGGTAACAGTTCAAAGATTTTTGTGGACATTCCCTTTGGTGGTGATTTCCTCCATATGTGTAACACTGAATTGTGGCTGGTTGGTTCATGTTGTATTGTGGTCTTGGAATTTGATTGGTAGTTGGTCTCTGCTGAGATTGTACTAGCGGTGTTATCATCATTCTTTTTCTGGGTTCACTTTGAGAAGGTGTCATCTGCATTGCTTTTCTTTTTCTCATGTCTTGTAGTTCTTTTCTGGCTTCTTCTGATGTTAGCAGTTTATTTACCATAGCTGACATGTCTTTGAAATCTAGGGCTGAAATGTGAAACTTCAGTAACTTTTGTAATCCTTCAGAGAATTTCTCCATCTTTTTCTCTTCGGTATCAACATCATTTGGGGCATATCATGCCAGATAGTTGAATTGATGTAGGTATTCTGTCACAGTACTTCCTCTTTGTCGGAGAGTAAGGAACTCTTGGCGTTTAGAGGCGAGCATGCCAGTGGGGACGTCTGCCTTATGAAATGTATCCTTGAATTCTTGCCATGGTATATCTCGTCCAGGGTGGAGTGCTTGGTGATTCATCCACCATGCCGTGGCTTGTCCTTGAAGTTGATGGGAAGCAAAAAGGGTCTTCTCTTGATCAGTGCATTGGATAGTGTCTAACTTTCTTTTCATATCTCGTATCCAATCATCGGCTGCTAATGGTTCTAGTCAACTGTAAAAGTTGGTGGTCTTGTTTTTTGAAAATCTGCCCATCTTGATCCTACAGTGACTCCTCCATTTGTTGTTCCGGGATAGGGTCCTGATGATACTGGTGATCTGGTTCCTATTTGTTCTAGGAGTCTGGTGTGTTGCTTCATCATTCTGGCTTGATTTTGTTCTGCTTCATATCTGTTTCTTTCTATCATGGTCATTACTTCTACCATGCTTGGCTGATGATCTGCTGAATTGGTCCCATTGTTGGTGTTATTTCTTATTCTCATTCCGGACATCTTGGGAATATACTTCTGCAGCAATTTTGACCAAATATAGAGAGGCAACTAAGATTCATACTTAAGTTAAGTGGAGAAAGATTGAGGTAAGGTTTAAGATGAAAAGAAGGAATTGAATTTTGACAAGGATGATGTACAGGTACTGATAGAAAAACAAATTATCAATAAGTAACATAACTCTTTTATTTATACGAGTTGTATGCGTACTACTTAGAGTACATAATACAACTTGTTTTATAACCAAAAGATCGTCTATTTAGGGTTTACTCTATTTGACACTACTCTAGTGTACTCTAAATACTCTTGCAACTTCTAACAAAATGTTGAAATTAGTTGAGAGAGAGATAAATCTTTTATAAAAACAAATCCAGTTTTTACAAATCTATGTTTATATAAGATAGCAATAGAAAGGAAAAGACAACAATAATACTTATATTTTTATTTTTAGAAATTTTTTATAATTTTTTTCAAATTAAGATTTTTAAGGTCTTCATTTCCTAACTCCTATAACCAACCTAAGGTCTCAACCTACTGTCAAGCTAAGCTCTGATACCACTTTGTAACGCCCCCAAAATCTGGGACCGTTAAACTCTTCACAACCGCTCAGGATGTGCAGTTGCGAAGTAAGCAGTGTCTCAAGCAAGCTTTCGTTTACAACAAAAACCAAAATTTTATTACACAAGACTAAGGCTTATCAACATGTTTTAACCTAACATGGGCATCCAAGCCCAAAGTTAATACATTGCATAACAAAAGAACTTCAAACCACAGGCACACTTAAGCGCGGTCAAGACCTAATAACAATAGTCACTCCATCTGAGGGCACTCCATCTGAGGGCCCACCAAAATCCTGCTCACAAAGATCCTCTGCGCTTTCCCAGGTTTCCTCTGTAGATGTTTTACAGATATTGCAAGAATGAGTACACAACCGTACTCAATAAGTCACATGAAAAAACTAAATAACTATATGCAAGGAATTCAATGGATTGGTTAGGGTTTAACGTAACTGGCATATGTGGATGCATTTTAAGTTTTAAAGCAATTTAACTTTAAAACAGTAAAACAATAATAAATATAGCATCAGGGGTTTCTCAACACTTGCAATTACCAACTTAATATCTCAAAAGCTCTACTTATGCCTTATGTACTGGAATCACCCATGAACACGGCTTCATTAACCGGAAGTACAGCGTATTCGAATACTGTTGATTATACACTCTACAGAGTTGCCCAACTTTACTCACAAGATATCTCAAACTCATACTATCATGTAATATACACGCAACACGATAGCGTGCGACTAAGATGAGATAACAAGACTGTTTCCACTGCTCAACCTTTCTAGCCTCTACCCGGTAAGTTCACATCGTTGTGTAGACCAGCGAGTGTCCCTTCAGGCCCACTCCTGTGTCACCCCTGTTCCGCGCTGCTCTGTCACACAAGAGCATTTGCCTTTCCTGTAGATATTCAATTGGAACAGCAGTGTACTAAGCCAGGGAGGAATGACCACACCTGTGGTTGAGCGATTTTCTATGTCTGCTACTTTGGGACAAGGTTCTTGTCCTTACTTGTCTCTAGTGGGGAAATGGACTGACAACCAACTCGTGGCTTTACACCTTCTTGGCCCCATGTTTGACTCACTTTTAACACAAGTCTACTGGGTTATCCAACTTCCTGGACTCAACCCACAACTCTCCTCCAAAACCATTGGCAAACGGCCAATGCTCTTTTGATGATTTTATAAACACAAAGTGACAAAACTAATTATATAGCTAATATTTTATGTGAACTTGTCAAGGTGAATATGGCTTACAAAGGATGTATACTTGTTAAGGTGAATATGGCCTACAAGTGCTAGGTGGGTTTGTCTGTGGGGTAATAGGATTTATCTAATTATCATGGCATTCAAAAGTATTATTTCAATATTTAAAATAATTGGCACAAATACAATAATAAAAATAATAATATAAATATATAAATTATAGGCTCAAAATAATCAAGGAATGCGACTTGCCTCCTTGCACAAAGTCTTCTATATATTGATCTTGTCTGGCATTTTCTGGAGTCTGGTCGTCAAAGTTGTGACCTAACACAAAAAGAAATGAAATAATCCAAATAAAATCCAGCTTGACAAGGAATGAGTTGGGAACAACATGCAAGTAAAGAAATTCGGAAAAGAAACACAAAGAAAAGGTGGTGTGGAGTGGGTAGGAATTTATTCGTGTTTAATTAGACTAAACAGAGTGAAGAAATGGATTCGCGGGCTTGAAACGGTCAAAATGGATACAATATGTCTATTTAGTGTTTCGGGCGAAAAAGTGTGGGATGATGGATAGTGTTACTTTATTATTCATGTATGAAAAATGAATAGCGAATAGTAATTAGGGGTTACTGTTTTGGTTGATGAACAGTGCATTTTTCAGATTTAGGAACAGTGATCTTGTTTTCGACTGTGAGCAATAAAGGGGATTTTACTTTATAGTGAACAGTAAAAGGGCTGCATTCGATTTTTGGGTTTGGAACAGTAATAGGCTTAGCCTACTACTATGGTGGCCTGTAGCCACCCAGCCAGGCCTTAAAGGCCCAGCGACGATGTGAGCCGTGCCTTTGCTTAAAAGCCAGTCTTGTGCCTCTGTACCCGAGCCGTAAGAAGAAAGGACGGCGCTCCGACAGCTCCGACGGCCGACGGCGATGGGGAAAGGTACGGTGGGCATGAATGGGTGATGGGGTTTCTATTTTGGGGCTTGGGAGGGGCAGAGGAGGTGTGGAGGTGGAGCGGCGGCGGTAATGGCGTAAGGCCGGTGTAGGTGGTGGTGGCGCTCTAGCCATCCTCCGGCCAAGGCGGCTAGGGTTTGAGCATCAGTGGAGTGGTAGGAGTTTGGGGGTGGTTGCGGCTGGGTTTGGGGAGCTCCAAGGTGGTGTGGCGGCTGTGGTCATGCATGGTGCGGTGGAGGGAGCTCGGCGCCAGCGAGATTTCGATGGGATTGGGTCTGGGTGGTTAGGGGAAGGGTGCAGGGTGGCGAGGCGGTGCTAGAGCCGGAGTGGGGAGGGGAGAGGAGGTAAGGGGGCGGCGAATTACCTCGCCGGCTTGTCGGAGACGAAGAGGATGGCGGTGGGGAAAACCCAAATTGGGCTGGCTCCGGAGAAGAAGAAGGCGGTAGGGAGTGCTGGAGGGGAAGATGATGAGGGTGAGGTGCTCCGGAGGGGCTTTTATAGCGTGAAAGAGGCGGTAGGAGCAGGGAGGCGGTGCGGTAGTGACGACGACGTGGTTGGGCGGCCGAGCGTGGACGACACTGCAGGGGGCAAGGTGGCGGTAGAGTTGAGCGTCGGCATTGATGGTGGGGTGAGGTGGCTAGGCGAGGTGGCCCAACGAAGGCAGTGGAAGCGTCGAGGTGATAGGCGGTGGCGTCGTGAGGAGGAAGAAGGAGGCAGGGGAGAGGCGCATGGGCAAAATGCGCCTTTGGGCTGGGAAAATAGGGATGCCGGAAAGGGAAAGCGGGAGGGAGAGGAAAATTGTCGAATTAGGGAAGTTTTCGAAATCAAACAAAAAAGTTTTCAAAAAAAATTGAAAACTTGAATTTTCTGGTTGTTTCAGGCATGCCTCTAAACTTTGTTTATCCCGTGATAGCAGGTGCGTCCTTGCTGGTCGTGTGTATTTTTTATATCAAGGCATGCCTCTAAACTTTGTTTATCAATTGCCACGTCGATTAACATGTGATCAGTCGAGCAAATCTACGTGCTCAGCTGCTATATGCATGTATGCCTTCAAGGTTAGGTATATATACGAGTACGATACAACTTACTCGCGTTTATGACTTCAATACGGGCTACGACCCTGACTTGTAGGGGTCCAAGTGAAGAAAGAAATTAAGAGAACTACTAGCAGTAGTACTAGTACTCTTTCTTTTTTTTGCGAGGAACTAGTACTAGTACTTTTAACGCAAAGAATTCTCTGGATCCTGCCTGCAGAAACCTCAGCTACTAATTTTCTCGGTCTATAGCTGGCTTGGCATTTTCAGTGGACAAACCGAGATCAAGCTGCAAATTAACTCTATAAAACATTAATTCCAACATGGAAAAAAAGCTGGTGTGAGAGGATAAAACTTATTCCCCACCACTAAGGTATTTAAAAAATAAAAGAGGATTCGAACCGGAACGGGGAATCATCGTGGAGACAATTCTACGGCAATGCATACATCAGTACATCACCGTCAGAGCCGGACTCGTTCAGTCCGTCTTCGGTTAAGATTAATTAACTCCCCCAGTCAGCCGGTCAGAGCGCGAGCGCGTCAACGATGCACGCACGCACGAGTCACGACGGCACGAGTAAACAGAAATGGAGCAAAATTAATCTGGGTAAAGCAAACAAAGACGCAGGCAAGTTGGGGTTGGTTAACTGTTGATCAGAGCTAGCTAGCCGCCGGCCCGCCGCCGCAGGGAGGAAAAGTATGGCGAAATTGACACGGGCTTAATTTGCCTGGAAAGGCAAGACCCCCGCGCGCGCGACGACGACGCCGTGTGAACGCACGCCTAGCCCGGCGGAACAGTGGCAGCCGCGGCTGGCCCTTTCGCGTACGGCTTAATCACCTGCCGTTTTCGCCCTCTAGAAGGGAGAGATTGATTAACTGAGTGCGTGCCCATCCATGGTCATTGGAGAAGCGGATCCTCTTAGGGAGGGGGGGGGGTGTTGGGGGGACTGTAGCTGCAGTTGGGGCGTTCGGAGCCATCGGATGAACCAACAGACGGTACAGATGTGATGGGAGATAGATTGGTCATTTATCACGAGATTCAATTTATCGTGTACTGTGATTCAGGCTGTCCGATTTCGATTCAACGGCCTACAGAGCGAGCAGTTGGTGACTTACCTCTGTAAAGTAAGAGGATCCGGATCCGGTGAGCGGCGAGTCTGAGTGGGAGAAGCACAGGACAAAAGAATTAACCACTAACCTTTTACATATACTTGTAGTCGTAGGCTCTCTAGATCAGAACTATTTCCGTAAACCGAGATGCACAAGGATGCGCGTGCATCAATATTAAGTTATTAACCACCCAGAGACTTCCTGTCCAAAGACTAGGCCGACAAATGACATGCACGCAGCACTTGACTAACTGAGCACGGCTAGCAGGCGTCGCTCGAGACGTGCAATTCGAGCGTTGTCTCCGCCTGTTACCGGCGGGCGTCGTTCAAGAATAGCCGCCTGAATTTGTTTGCTCTTGTCAGAGTGGGTGGAGTGGTAGTTGACTTGTCGAGCGGTATGGACTACGGGCGCGCGGCCGCCCACGGATTGATTCCTGCTCGATATATCGAGTCCAAAATTTGGTGATTTGATGGTACGTCCAAGTGATACGCGGCACGTATGCCCACGGATCCCACGTTGAAAAAGATAGTCCATGCGAACGATTTTCAAGAGCCGGCAGCGTGAGGTACTGAGGCAAATGAAATGTTTCTTGTTTCTTCCTCCGATTTTCCATATTTTTCTTTCCACGGCACTCTTTTCGCCTGACCTTCGGTTTGAAATCCGCCACACAAATGCGCACGTGAGTGGTACTAGGTACGAGTAGTAGTAGGAATTTGACGACACCAATGAGCGTCGCGCGTGCACGAGTACGATAGGGGTTGCGCGGTCAAGGTCCAGGACCGACAAGTCGCTGGCCGGCCACTTGAAAAGCTAGCAACGGCCAAGTCCCACTTGCCGACCGGTCCGATCCGACCCATGCGCGCGTGGCTGCTTTGCCTTTTCCGCAACCGTCGCGTCGGATAGGGGTCCACGCGACGTGACCGCACCCAATCCAGTCTCACTTGAGCTGTGAAGACTACGTCTCGCATCTTTCTTTCGCCCATAGCTGGCATGCCCCCTCTCCACACGTGGAGCGCTCCGGTTCGCCGCAAGCGTCGCCGGCGCGCGCGTGTTCCACGTGCCAACCAGTACCCCTCTGGCACCAGGATTTCAGCTTAAACCTGTTACAAGCTAACATCCGCAATGGCCAACAAGGGGGTCCTAAGGGTGATATGTGGTGGGACCCAAAAATACGATTTAGAAATTCTCTATGTATTTTGAATTAGTCTTAGATCAGTTGTTAGCTTACACAGAAAATAGTGATAAAATATCATCCATTTATTCGATTTAACTAAAAAGATTCAGGGTAACAACTAATAATAATAACTGGACCTTATGGTCAACGTTTATCTAACTTGCCACGTAGAACTAAAGAAACAAATAAACTCTTGCGGCAGAACGAAACTCTTGAAAAAGTCAATCAACATGTCCACAGGCAATCGAGTGTAGAACACATCCTAATCCGCAAAACCTCCATAGTCCTCCTTCTAAAAGAACTCCTAAGCAGCTTGATATTCCTCAACTGATCAACAAAGGCATAAGCCGTGAGTACATAAAGCACTCAGCAAGCCGTAAGGAAATGTATGCAAATAGTATTCATGTACGGCCTGACAAAAGTTAGCTGTATGGTTCTTTGGCAGAAAGCATCATTGATGATAAATAAAAATAATAGATTGAAATGCGTAGTTGAAAACAATAATAAATAATTAAACAATTTCTTCGAAACAACCAGTGAACTACACATTCACTTCCCAACCAAACCATTGATAAGTGAATCCCCAATTCACCAATCGACACAAATCAACAAGTGAATTACCCGTTCACCAAACAAACATTATATTCATCAAGTGAACTTCCCATTCACACTCCGACATATTTTATAAGAAACTCTACCTCTCATGTTTGTACAGCTATTCGAATAGTTTTACACTCTGCAGAGGTTGTACAGCTTTACCACATGACACGACTTCTCTAATTTATTTAGCATCCGTCGATACCACTGATCACTACCTTAGGTAAGCAGTCTAGAGTACGTGACAAGGCCTTTACAAAGTTCTGCTTTGACTGAATACCTTTCGCTAAGGTTTAGCCCTCTGGCCCCTCTTCGCCTAAACACAACCCAAGCAGAACCAAATCAAAACATCGCTAATTAATTAGCCAGGTCCGTCCCATACCAGATATGTGGTTGTACGGTTAAGGCCCAGTTCAATAGCGCACAAGATTAAGTTATTGACAAGTTACTCAGGCGAGTCTACCACAAACCCACGGCATGTTAAATCCACACCCCCACTATCCACCAACCACTCACCCGAGCGAAAACTATTTTGTTTAACCAAGACCAATGACACACTCTGTCATGGTACGCAAGTTTTAATAACAGCAGTGGCTAACCACCACGATTTCATATTTCATTAAGTCAAGATTAATCATTATGACACATGTGACAATGAACCCATCATAACTAAGCTGAACTAAGCAACAATACGATACTCATATTGGTGATACAAATATGTCCAACTAAAATTATCCATGCTAAGGTGACAAAGGATTCATGGTATTCAACTAATCAATGGAGGCATAATGACAACAGGTAATAACTAATCCCAAAATAATTTGTATAAAGATAGTATGCAATTGTATAAAATAATATACTTTTGAAATCATAAGTTCAATATGATTAAAGGACCATGGCTTACCTTGGAATAAATCCTAGAATTGATCTTGATCTTGGTGTACTCCTCCTTGCTCAAAACTTCCCAAAGTATCAACATCTACTCGCAAACAAAGCAAATAAATAAAATAAATAAATAATAGAGACAAAACAAACTCTAAAAATTAAATAAAAATCTCAAATAAATAGATCTTGAATTTAGATGAATTTATGAATTTGAATGGACTCAATCGGAGTTCGGATTCAAAAGATATGGGCTTTGAAAGATTGAAATCACATGAAATAATGAAAATCATAATTTCAGGATTTACTGGAATTATATTTCTGAAGGAAAATATAATTTATGACGTCAACAGTGGATTAATCAGCTGAAAACAAATAAGGAAATTGATATTAACAAGTGGGATCCACTGTCAATGAGTAGGTGTATGATGGACCAAATCTGTGGACCTGTGGCTCAGGTTGGGTTTTGGATCTACCACATGGATGACAATTGGGCGTTGACCGCGCACCACATAGATGAAGGTGAATACGTGGTCGCTGACTTGGCAAAGTGAGGTGGCAAAGAGAGAGCGACCGAGAGGGAAGGAAGCTCCGGCTGGCGATAATGGTGGTGCTGCGATTTCGGCAAAACAAAGGTGTCCCATGGCGATGAAGGTGAGCATTGATTCGACATCGATGAGAGGGACTCAAAGAGCTGCTCGGGGTAGACCAAAGTTGATCGGAGCGGCAGCAAGAAGAAATTGACCGGCAGACAAGAAGATGACCGGCGACGGCAAGGAAACCAATAGAAGGTGTGGAATTGACCGAGAGGAATGAAAGGCACAATATGACGTGCTTAGTAGAGGTAGGGGCTCACCAAGGAGTAGATCGGGATGGAGGGCCGGCGATCGGTTTTGAGGAGGACAACAGCGAAGGTGATTCGATGGTTCCTCAAAGAAGGTAATGGTGTCACGACGAAGCTCCCGATGATGTGGTCCCGACAGCGAAGACAACGCAAGTTGAGGAGGTTGGATGGTGAAGCAATGTCGACGGCGCTTGGTTCTTGACGAGGTGCGACGCAACGAAGACGAGCTAGGGCCGGAGACCTAGGGTTTTGGTGGAGGAAGACCGGGCAAAACTTTTGACGCGCTTGGGATCCTTTTATAGCACCGGATGGAAAGGTTTGGATCAAAGCCGGCGGCGCTGTGTGTTCGTGAAGGCCACGGACTGAAGAGTCATGCGCGAGAACGGAAGGAGGAAGATGCACACGTGCTCTAAACACGGGGCCATCGGTAGTGAATCAAAGTGAAAAGGAAGACACGGGCTGGCTTGGTCGCACTGACTTGGGCTACGGCCGAAAGAAGAAATGGGCTGGCACACACGACTCGAGCCGAAGGAAAGCGGCAAAGCGGCTGGACAAAGAAAGAAACAGGTCAGGGAGGAAAGAAGGGCTAGCATAAGGAAAAGGAATGGCGGGCCATGCGGGCTAGGCTTCAGATGGAATAGGAATGGGCTAAGGCAGGAGATTCGGCCCAAAATTAATCTGAGATTTATATTAGTTTTCCTTTTTATAAAATAGCCAAAAATACAAATAGCAAATGAACTCGAAAAAATTCTAGAAAAATCTAGAAAATATATCCAAGCACATAGAACCCAAATAAAATAGTTTTGATAATAGTTGATGTTGAGATTATTCATATTAAACTGTTTTTACTCTAAAAATTCTATTTAAGCTTTAACTTTAACAGAAAAGCAAGTGGTTATTTTTACTTTTAAAACTTCAAACAAACCAAATTTTTGGGATGTTACAATATGTCCTCTTGGGATTGCCCCCATACATTGTGTAATTTGGCCCCAAGCGAAAAATATAAGGACCGAGTCTTAAGCCTATGGCCTGGTCTGAAGAATTTTTTTTTTTGCAAAGAGCAGTTGTACACATAGGTGGAGGTTTGTTGTCGCCGACAGGTTGCTGTCTCGTGGGCCACCGTTGTTGGATCCGACCATCGGGAGGCTAGGAATGAGCGTTGTCGCCAAATCCAGCCCGTCAGGGAGGGACGTTGCCACTAGATCTTCACATCACAGAGAGCCACGGAGGGGCATCGCCGCCGGATCCGATTGCCGAGAAGGGCGGGAGGGGCACCGCCGTCGGATCTCCACCTTCTTTTGTTGGATCTTCGCCTTCCTTGGCATGGGGAGGGGAGCTGCAACCGGATCCGGCCTAGGGAGGGGCACCAGATCAAGCCAAGTTCAGCTCGCGCCCTTGCTAAAACGAGCCACTAGGGAAGGGGCACACTACTGGATCCAACCGGGGGGGTGGTGTCGCCGAATCCAGCTGGGATAGGGCGCCATAGCCAAAGAGTGCCTCTTCCGCGCCTTTGAGAGAGAGAGGGAGAGGGAGAGTATGGGAAGAATGAGGTGGTGGCCGGCGAGGATGGGGAAGCCCGAGGCGGGGGCGGCGAGGATGGGGAAGCACAGGGGGCGGCGAGGAGGGACACAAGATTGGGCAACACGAGCGATCAATGGGATCCGATGTGAGACGAGCAGGAAACAGGGAAGTTGGGAAAGGAGGTGTTTTTTTTCTCATGTGGGTCCCACCATAGAGTTCACATGGATCCTATACATTGAGCATTTTGCAACAAACCAAATTAGCGTATGTGGATCCCACATTAGGACCTCATTGGGCTCCATACATTAGAGATGCCCTTATGCTGTCTCGCTATACAGACATGTAGTTGAACGGTCTTCTTAAATGAGATTCAAATCCTTCTATCTCATAACAAAGACCTGTTTTGAACACACTCTTTTATAGAAAACAGTCCCGTTCCCACGTAAATAGGAAAAAATCCCCCTGTTACAAACTAGACCTCTAAAGTTTCAAGAGTTGGTTGTTCCCGGCAGTCTAGAACTGTAATGTGTATCGCAATGTGCACATGAACAAATCATTTGCTAGGAGTAGCATGCAAGGATGGAGCTAGCTAGGGTGCCTAGTATGCACGAGCACCTCATATTTTAAATATATATATATATATATATATATATATATATATATATATATATACATACTCTTGTTAGCTATATGTTCCATTGAATTTGGACTTTCTTGCGATCTTATAATTCTTGAAGGAGTTATATGCTAATTGTATTTTATATCCTCTACTCCGATTTCATAGACAGTCTAACACTTTTATTTCTTTACCTATGTTGCACTGTGTGAATGATACAGAAATACTTTATTTATTTAGCTCTTAGGAACTTCTTTAGTTTCTAACTAAAAAATCAAGTGTCTGATTCTCTGTTTGTTTGCACCGTTTCAACCATCATGATGAATGCAATGGTTCAAAAACTAATATTAGGTATCTTATATGAGACATTTTACTTTCAAATTTTGAAGCCATATGTGACATAAATAAGTCTTATCAATACTAGCCTACTAAGTATATATGTCATATGGGCCATGTGGCACACTAATAGAAATTTATGGAATGACTATACATTTTTAGTAACATGTTCACATATATTTAAATTTTATTTATCAATATTAGTATTTGTTATCGTTATCACCCATATAATAAGCTATTTTCACAACTAATTGTGTAAACTAACCAATTAATGGCAAAGGAAGCCCAACTAATTACATAGGAATGCTAAGCACTATATAAATACAATATGTATAATGTATGGTTTACTCTACGCTAACATTTGATCAGCCAATAATCGCTTAACAAACAGCCTTTAACCTTATCTTGTAGTATTAATAGTGCACTCGACATAAATTTTCTAGCTCCGCCACCAGTAGCATGACAACTTTTCCTCGAGGCTAGCTAACAGGGTTCACATCGCATGCTAGCTTGAGAAGGCTAGCACTAATTAATTAAGCTTCAGAATTGCTCCACGTAGCCTATCGATACATCCGATTTTTTTCTTATTTGGCCTGCTTTGATGCGAAATAGCAAAAGTAATCAGCGCTCGTACAAAATTACAAAAATATCACCACACAAAGCTAAACAGACACCGCGTGTAACCTACAACGCTCTAGGACCATGATAGGAGCCTACAGTGCTCTCAGACAGTGGCATGAGAGTAGCAGTGCGTCGTGACGGAAGTGACCATGTACTGCGCTTCCCGAGTGCGAGAGTACCTGGTCCAAGCATAAGCAGTCTTACATGCATGAGTGTTCCGCGCACTGGGAGCACTGTAAGTTTTCTGCAATCTTCGCTGTCGCATCGCCACGTAAACCTCTCGCGCTCGGTGGCTCTTACCGCAGTGCCTCTGTCCTACCGCGATCCAGGAGCATTGCAGGTGACATGCAACATCCGCCTAATCTTCTGCAATGTCATTTTAGAATTTCATATTAACGGGAGCTAATTTTGCTGTTACGAATAAAAAAGCGGACTCATCCATCCATCCATCAACTTTTGGCTGATCTAGCACGTTTGCGTTGTGCAATTATGGAAATAGCAGATGGCACAGCGCAAATGCAAAAGTGGTGCCTCGTCCGGTCGGCCATGGGCCAAACATGTCTCTCCGGCCGACACGCACCTCGTCCGGCCGGTGACGGACCAGACGGCTCTAGCATCCCCTTGTTCGGCCGGTCACGGGGCGGACGGTGATTAGTTAGTGCTTAACTAGTTTACTTAATTGGTAATTAATTAGTTTGATTTTGTGCTGTTTGTAACAATTTATAAATATATCACATGAGCTCAAAAAATTATGAAAGTTTTGTGGAGATTTCTGACAGAGTGTACTTGCTTGTTTAAATTTTTTATAATTTTATTCATTCTAAATTTTTCTCTAAAATTCATTTAAGTATACTTTTTGTAGGAATTTTTTAATATAAAAAATGAGCTCCAAAAATTATAATTTTTTTTATTGAAGGCTCCTTACACAGTGGACTTGATTGTGTAATTTTTGCAGAATTTTTTGAATGATCCTTACACAGAGGTACACGGGATACAATATGGCTCACTCGTTTGAGCCACTGGTCTTTGCCGAATGCGTCTGTGTCCGCGTTCGCATCCTTGTTTTGCGTTGAGCAAGTCCCGTGGGATATGTAAGCCAATCCAGAGAGCGTTTGTCAGATCAGATGGGGTACAGAGACCGTTGTATCTGCTGGGTGGGTGGAGGTGTACTAGTAAGATGACTCAGCTGAGTGTGGTAAGCGTCGATGGCGTCCTGCTGAGACATGCTGAGTTGGGGGCCACCTGCAATGAAGTCACGAACTACAGACGGTATAAATTGTCCGCCCCCAAGGTACGATGTCTCCAACTCCGGTCGTGTGGAGGAGCTCTGGCCTTGAACGCCCTGTGTACCAGCGAACCCAGAGGAGCTCTGCCCTGTGTACGCTCCAAACCCTGCAGACGGTCCATACCCTGCGTACACTCCAAACCCCATGGACTACTGCCTGGTACGAGCTGGGAGTTCCGTATCCTCGTCGCTGGACGAATGGCTGTCACCCCCCACGGTCCACCGAAGGCTGCGAGAGGGAACGATGTTAGCCAAAATAAATAGCATAGACGTAAACTGAGAATCTCGTACCTCCCGGGTGTGCAGTGAAGATAACCGAGGGAGAGCGCTAGCCTGTGTAGGGGTGCAGATGACATAAGTGTTGCATCCCGACAGACCTACGACATGAAAACGACATGATGTTAGCGGAACGTAAGGCATAACCAAAAAACATAACGTAGATTTGTAACTAACTTACCTCCTCACCGATATAGCCCGTAGATGACCGACGTGGAGTGCTACGACGCTGGTCGATCTCGCTAGGTCGTGATGACCTGGCAAGTGAGCACGGTCTCCCCACTTGCTGCCCGGTGCGTAGGACGTCGTCCGTCGAACGGCCGTAGCTCATGTTCTTTATTATTTTCTTCGACTCCGCCAAGACGCACTTCAAAGTTTTTAGCAGCCCCGGTGTTGTGTCTAGGTTGCGAATGGCAGTCTCCAAAGACTCAGTGATGCGCTGTGCCCACTCCAACTAAAGTGACATACAAAACAGGTTCAGTTACGAAGAGTAAAAATATTATTAATTAAATGACCAGAGGTTGTAAGCATCTCACGGTGTTGTCACGCCGCGAAGCGTTGTGTCGATCATACGAGTGGTCGAGGCTCTCGTGGTGCATCACATGCTCTGGACGCTCTGGCGGAGTATGAGTGAATCTGGTGCACGACCGTGGTACGTACCACTGCATGTACTCACGGTATGTCTGTACGCCGTATGGTCGTGTCTCCAAAAAGACGTCGGCATGCACCGTCTCCGTCCAGGTCGTAATCCACTCGTGTTGGATTGCTCGCTAGTCCTCAACATGTCGCCCCGCCCTCAATTGCCTGCATTCCGAAAGGATTGAAGTTAGAACATAGGATATAGGTATGAAGTGTAAGCATTACTCGGATGGGAGTTGGACTCACAAGTGGACGTCTCGCTGCAGCATCCTGCCGTCGGGAGGGGGCACAACCTGGTACATATCGAACTGCCATATTGCGCACTGTGGCACGTAAGGCTCCACCATATGTGCAAACACCATGTGGCATCTCGTCGTCCAGAGTACAACATCCTGCGTGCATTGCAAGGATAGCCCATGTGGCGCTACTGAGGCCATGAAGTCTGGGGTCCATGGAGCCCAGATGATATCATTGTCAAGCAATGACTCGTTGTGGAACAACGAGTAGCACCTCGTCGGTCTATCCTTCGCACAGCGTAGGACAACGGCAGTCTATCGGGAGCCCATGGTGGGCTCGTCTATCGGGTCCTGCAACAGGGGGTACGGGTGGTGGGCTGCTCTGTGGAAGGAAGGTCGCCCAACAGGCAAGTGTTCTCAGCTCCACAGTTGCAGGATCATGTAGCAACATGCAAGGCTGGGCTTGACACTGGTGTCACGTCTCGAAGCGTCACACAACCCCCTGTATGTGGCGCAGAGAACGGCTGACGCCCAGCTATACCGAGGCATCGCCCCAGCCTCCGCGTCAGCCAAAGACTCGACAATGCGGATGAAGCTGGGTACACCCAATCGCCCTGTGACATGAGAAACACGACTGAACCAAAAAGATATAGAAGGTAGATGACGATGCGCGTCCGAACAACGTGGTTAGGTGCATCATTCGAGCACTGGCTGAATAGCCTCAGCCAAATCTGAGGGATGCCACGAGCACTATCCCGTACAGGTATGCCAAACCTATTCCCTAGCATGGCCTTCCAGTCCACCCACGGATGGCCTGGAACGAGTGGCTCACCCCGAATTGGGAGATCGGTCAGTAATGAGATGCCCTGCAAGGTGTCCGTCATCTCACCCCACCGAAAGTGGAACGTGTGCGTCTTGGGCCTCCACCTGTCGACAAGTGCTAACAGCAGGCTGCCGTCCAGGGTGAACTGGCATCAATGGAGACCATCCACGCGAAGGGCAACAAGCCTGTGTCTCGGAGAATGGGGATGTAGCGAGGGTCCAGCTCCCAACATTCCTTACCAGCTCGAAGCGCCAGGGGTGGAGGGCCATCCTCGTCCCTGTCGATCCACGCCTTGCACCTGTGATTCTCATCATAGAAGTGTTCCAGGAGCTCGGGTAGAGACATGGCTTGCAAGACATGGAAAAGACAGACTATTAGTGAAAAAATAAATTATTAGGGTCAACTAAGGCGTAAAGGTAAATATCGGGTAAAATAATCTTTGAAATTTTGCAGTTTTACCACCCAACATATATGTAGGGTTGCATTTCAGTCCTTCATGGAAACATGTCTCTACTTTAGTAGTGCATTACAGCAGGCGGTTAAACAACAAGAACTAATCACAGTACTTTCATTAGCATGCCCAAGTTAGTTTCTCATTATCACTTCATTGCTTTGACATTCGTGTAGTTCACTTATGTCCAATGGAAGTATAAATTGCCATTCCAGCAAGCTTAAAACCATTCGTACATGCATATGAAATCATATAAAACTCTCTGGTAATTAACTGATAACTAATTAACTACGCCTAAAAATTACAACTAATAAATTACAACATAAATAATGTACGAGGAGAGACATACCTGCTAAAATGGCTGCCAATGACGACTGTAAATAATAATAAGTCACCGAAAAACCAAAATTGAAAGAACGAGAAGGCAAGACAGTGAGCAAGAGCAGCGAGAGAGCGGAGTGAAATCGCTGCTCTCATGCGTTTAAATAGACGCCGAGAGGGTACTAGAGATTCCCTCCCGCCCAAATTTTTTGCCTACAAGCACTACACTTCGAGACAAAGACGCGATGGAATGACTAATTAGATGGTTGACGCGACGGGTTGAGGGACAAAGACGCGATGGAATGATTGATTAGAGGGTGAGGCGACGGGTTGAGGGATGGCTGTCGTAAAAAGGAGCGTTCAAAAAATTCTGCAAAAATTACACAATGAAGTCCACTGTGTAAATTACACAATGAAGTCCACTGTGTAAGGAGCCTTCAATAAAAAATCATAATTTTTGGAGCTCATTTTCTATATTAAAAATTCCTACAAATAGTATACTTAAATGAATTTTTGAGAAAAATTTATAGAGAATAAAATTATAAAAAATTACACAAGCAAGTACACTATGTCGGAAGGCTCCACAAAAAATTTCATAATTTTTTGAGCTCATGTTCTATATTTATAAATTCTTACAAACAGCATAAAATCAAACTAATTAATTACCAATTAAGTAAACTAGTAAAGCACTAACTAATCACCGTCTGGCCTGTGACCGGCCGGACGAGGGCATGCTAGAGCCGTCCAGCCCATCACCGATCGGATGAGGCGCTTGTCGATCGGAGAGACGCATCCGGCCCGTGACCGGCCGGACGAGGCGCCACTTTTGCATTTGCGTTGTGCTGTCCACTATTTCCGTAATTATGCGATAGCATAAGCGTGCTAGATTAGCCAAAAGCACTACTACAAAAGGCTATCTTGGATGCCTCATCACGACGGTTGACCAAAACCATCAGTATTACATGCAATCCTGAGCGGTTTTGGTTTTACGACCATCTATGTTACTAGGCGTGCTAAAACCGCTCGTGAAGAGGTAATATCACGAGCGGTTCATTATAAAACCGTCGTGAAGTATCGACGCATTCTTAACAATAACCGTATGTGATATTTCAAATATCACAAATAATTTTCAACAAACAACCGTCTATGATACTTCACAGACGGTTTTCATAATGAACCGTTTGTGATACGACACCATATCATGAACGGTTCCATTGTGGAACCGTCTGTGATATGAGACCATATCACGGACGGTTCTATTGTGGAACCGTATGTGATAAGTATCACTGATGATTCCATAATAGAACCGGCTGTGATAAGTCTCTTTATTAGTAGGAGCCCGCTAGGGTTTGTGCTCTAACTCGTCACTCCCCAGCGCCCTTACTCTCGTCCGTCCCGAGTGACCCCGTCGCCGACGCCGCCATTCTTCGTGTCGCCGACGGTTGTGATACCACAGCTCACTGCACAAGACACTCATATGATAAGAGTGTCTTGTGCAATGTCACCGTTGTGCCACAACTACGGTGACGCTGCGTGCCTTCCCCTCTTCCTCCTCCCCCCGGCGTGCGCGGCCCCAGCTACCTCACTTACCTCCCCCGGCTACCTCTAGCTCCACCGACCTCAGCCTCGGCTACCTCACCACCGACATCGGCGATGTCGATCGAGGTAAGACAGATCTATTGGTTTGTGCTATTGGTATTCATGTGAACCGAGTTGCAATGTGGCCTACCTAGCTAGCTTGTCGGTTGATGGTCAGTTTGGACACCCTTGTCCTTGTTGTCTTGTTGTCTTGCCCTCTGTGACTGCTGGCTGGATGGATGGATGGATCTGGAGGTGGGGAATGGGGTTGTGTTTGGGTGTGACTGCTGGTATGTTCCTAAAGACATTTTTTTGTTTTCGATACGTATGATGCAGGGTGTGCTGCAGAGAAAACACATTGATGCAACCTTAAGAAGTGGCAATCCGAGGGAGGCAATTTGGTTACCTCCTAGAGAGGATCTTAACAAATGGATGTCTGTTAATAGTAAGTCTGATCACCATCTATTCTTAGGATAAAAAGCACCATGCATATAAGTGTTTCATGGATATAGGTGAGTTTCTACAGGTTGCTGCTCTTATTTGCTTGACATGAAAACCGCAAATGTTACTAGTTGTGTTCACTGATGAGATATGAAATGAATCTCCAGGGACAATAGGATGAACTGTATATGAATAATTTTGGAATGAAAGCTTATGAATCTATGGAATCAAAATCCTTGCACATAGTTTGCACATATGAATGTAAACGAACTTCTTCATGGATAGATCTAGGTGAGTTTCTACAGGTCAACTTGCTCTTATATGCTTTATAGATAGAGAGTTAACCATTAAGGAAAACTCTTTTTTACATCCTAACATGATATCGTCAACTTACCATATATTGTTATCTTATTACCATTCAGGTTCTTTTTACAGAAGTTTGTGGTCTTCTTATTTAGTATGAAGAAATTTGCCGCTCGGTATTAAAATACTTGAGCGAGATGTGATTGTAATTGTCTCAGTCTTAATTATTTGTTTCAACATATTTTATATGTTTCACTGGACTTGTATTCAGGTATTATCCATGAGAGTTTTGTCTCAATCCTTGTGAGAGTTTTCCAAACAGTGGCCACCTCCTCCGCGAGCCTGCCTCCCCTCTTCTGTATTCTTGATCTCTTCTCTACAAAATCTCAAAGCAATGGCTATTTTTGCCTTTATAAATATATATATATATATATATATATATATATATATATATATATAGACACACACACACACAGAGTTCGTAGCCTTTGTTAGCTAACTCGAGGCCTGAATTCAGCTAGCTAGCTTGTGCCTTGGGCGTTCATCCTAAACGTTCGGGTGAAATACAGCCTACTTCGTCCAGTGTGTTAGGTTCAACGAAGTAGGCCGTGGCCTGCACGTTTAGGATGAACAGCCAAGGAGCGAACTAGCTAGCTGAATTCAAGAATCGAGTTAGCTAACAAGGGACTACGAACTACACACACACACACATGAAGCCGGTTTTAAAGGCAAAAAAGCGATCCGCTTGGAGATTTTGTAGAGAAGAGGCTATCACTGACGGTTTTATCTATAAACCGCTGCGTGATAGGCGACTATCCTGAGCGGTTACGAGTTAATAACCGCTCAGTGATAGTGTGCATCACTGACGGTTTGAAAACCGTCTGTGATGACCTCATGTCATCACTGACCCATAAACTCAGACGGCTCATGAAATCGTTTGTGATGACGTTTTTGAATCGTCTGTGAAGACCTTTTCTGTAGTAATGAAGTCTCCATCCATCTGCCGAATCCTGGTTTTTTTATTATTAATTAACCCTTTTTTAATTTTATTTTAAAGTTAACCCTCCGCGAACTTTATTTCCAATTCTGACCCCTTTGGTCACGCCACCACCCATGGCGTGACAAAACAACACTGTCACGCCAACCCGTATCTGGTAAACTCTTGTCACACCACCACCCGTGATGTGACAGTGTTGTTTGGTCACGCCACCACCCGTAGCGTGATAAAAAGTGCTATTTTAGCGGACTTATTCTATGACGTGACAATGTTGTTTTGTCACGCTACAGGTGGTAGCATGACCAAATGGGTCAGAATTGGAAATAAAGTTCGCAGAGGGTTAACTTTAAAATAAAATTTTTAAAATGGTTAATTAATATAAAAAAAATTCCCGAATCCTGTAGCCCGGGCTCTTTTGTCTCTCCTCAACAGTAAGCTCAATTAAAAGTCTCCATCCATCCGCCAAATCCTGTAGCCCGGGCTCTTTTCTCTCCTCAACAGTAAGCTCAATTGACATTTGACAGTTGATCAGTCGCAACCAGCATGGTGACAAGAGGAAGCCTGTAGATTCCTGCTGCTATCTGCATCTGTACTAAACGTGGGAAATGTGAAGATAATGTTGCTGAGTTAGATTCGATCCGTCTACGCATGCATGCATCACCTTAACTTGCATGCTTGCTAACCGAAAAAAGGATCGGAGCAACGACATCGAAACTTGTATTTGCGGTTCTCGGCGAGTTCACATGTGTGAGCAGATGTGGTGGTGCCGAAAGAGAATGGCATCTTTCTTCCAGAATGCGGCTGTTTAATTAGTACGGGATCCTGTTGACTCCAGGGTTTATAATTAATTTTGGTCAATATAGGAGTATGCATCTTCGCCTGGAAATTTTAATGTGCAAATGGACCTTTTGTTTCTTCCTTCTTCCCTTAATTTTGAGGATGTGAAGAACACCAACTTTGCCACCTTTGATGTCGTCTTGCCACTAGATCAATTCAGGAGAGACCATTTAAGAGAAATGGTTGAAGTAATCCAACCAATTAATTATTATAGCTCCTCCTTGATTTAGGCTATTTTATTTCCGACGAACTAGCACCGGGCATATACATCTTTTGTTGATAAAGTCCATGGAAGATGCTGACTAGTAGTACACATAAATAATCACCAGCCATCTTCCAGAAATGGCCAGTTTTAGGGGGGGGGGGGAATTAAGGTGACCTGGTCTGTGATTTCTCAACAACTTACCCATTCTCTCCTAGCTAGTATAGCTGCCTCATACGAAGAGATCAAGCCAAATTTGTTCTGGTAAACCGGCCACTAGGTCCAAGTCCTGCCTGCTGCGAGCTAGATATGATGCATCTCGCTACCAATTCTTTCTCTCTCGTCAATTGAAACTCTCAGTGCATGCTGGGTCAGGAGCAATGAATATCTCTGGAGACAAAATCGAAATGTTAGGCTCTAACCGTTCTTGGAAATCCAGAATCTGATGAGCTTACCACATGTAGTTAGTCATGAACAGAGTCATGCTCCTACAGTGTCCCTGCTTGTAAAAAGCAAAGAAAGAAAGCCACTGATGTTTGGTCGAGAGACAAAGCATGTATTTCAACTCTCTTACATTATATCTGTTCGTGGTAAATCTATACCTTCTTACTAACCGCCATCCTTTTTGGACATGTAGAAATGATTAACTAAGCCACGGAAAATGTATATTTTTGTCAAAGGAGTTCTCTACAAACGAGGAATTAAAGGGGTTCTGATGCGATGTATATCGCATAAACAAGGATCAGATCTCCTTCAAGAAATATATAGAGGCATCTATAGGACTCATGCTTTCTACAGAACGCTGGTCGAAAAAGCCTTTCGAGAAAGTTTCTACTGGCCAACAGCCCTCCATGATACTAAAGAGCTCATTAAGAAATATGTACAATGTTAGTTTCATAGTAGGCAAATACACCAACCAGCTCAACTATTACAAATCATACATCTTTCTTGGCCTTTTGCGACCTAAGGTATCGCTATCCTAGGATCATTCCCAAAAGCATCATTAGGTTTTGAGTTTCTTTTTTGTGGCTATTGATATGTTCACAAAATAGATTGAAACCGAATTTGTGACTGGGATAACAATGGAAGCAACTAAGAAATTTATGATGAAAAATGTGATCACTCGATTTAGTGTGCCAAGATGGATCATAACAGATAATGGTACACAATTTTCGAACGCAAAATTCCAATAATTTTGTGAAGAATTGGGTACTAAGCTATGTTATGCATCTGTCGCTCACCCACAAAGTAATGGGACAGTCGAAAGGGTAAACGGTCAAATTATGCAGAGAATCAAAACTAGAGTTTTTGACCAGCTTATAAAGCGCTCTGGGTTTGGGTAAAAGAATTACCCTCAGTATTATGGGCAATTCACACGACCGCTAGTCGGGCTACAGGCGAAACATCATTTTTCTAAGTTTTTGGTGTTGAAGCTGTGCATCCACCTGAACTTAAGATTCGGTCAACAAGGGTTGAAACATGTAACAACTCTGGCCAAGAACAACTTCGAGCTGATGACATCAATCTACTCGAAGAAAATAGGAACCAAGCCTTAATCCGTTCGGTAGTCTACTAATAAGCGCTATGCAAATACTATGATCGTAAGGTCCAACCTCACAGCCTTACTGTATGTGACTTAGTATTGAAAAAGATTCAGTCCCAGTCTAATCGGAATAAATATTCCCCTAAATAGGAAGGTCCTTACACAGTAGTCGAAGTGACGCTACCAGGCTAGGTACGACTAGCAATGGAAGATGATAAAGTTCCTTCTAATTCATGGAATATCGACTAGTTGCAAAAATTCTATGTGTAACCTCCTACATTCTCGATAAAGTTTATGTTTTATTCAATCTTTATTGTCTTAAAATATCCATTGAGCAACACTTCGATAATTTTTCGATCACCTTTTACAATACTTGGTTTCCTTACACTAGTCGAAGGAAGGTAACATCACCTAGTCAAAGTCTTTCATCTCTACATTTGGTCTTGCCCACTAAAAGAAACTTTCTAGTGTCGATCTGTTCCTAACTTTAGCTGCCAATACAAGGAAATGAGTTTAACAAAATGTGGTCGAAAGATTTTAAGCAATCTCTTTTTAATCATTTACTTGATTTCTTTACTTCATTTTACGTAATGATTTATAGGTGAGTTGAGCTTTTATAGTTTGTTCAACTACTTTTAATGAACTCTATTTGATTTACCTGGTCGGAGAAAGTAACATCACCTAGTCGAAGTCTTTCCTCTCTGCATGTAGTCTTGCCCACTAGAAGGAACTTCTTAGCGTCAATCTGTTCCTAACTCTTGCTACTAGTACAAGAAAATCGAAATCAACAAGAAAGGTCGAACAAAATTTTAAAACAAGCTTTTTTTCTACTATTTACTTAGTTTATCTAATTAAAGTAAGCAAATAGTCAGGGGTTAAGATAAAGTTATAATTATGACTTCAATTCTTAGTCTTAAATTTTTTATTCTTTTTTATCTTGTCTTATGGGTTACTAATTACTCAAAAAGAAATATTGCAGAAAATGAAGTTTTTTATACATAAACAAGAAAGTGTTTTTACAAAGGAAATCCTATTACAACTATTCTGATGAAGGAGATCTAATCTGCATCTCCTCTGCGACCTTCTTGCCGACTGCCTGCACTTCTTCAATCAGTTGTGCTGCCTCTGCTTCAGGGTAGTCGAAGTCAACTTCGATTGGTTGAAGACTAAGATTTTGGTCATGAGCCTTAAGTTTTGTAAGAGCAAAAATTACTGCGCCTTCGACCGCTTGTCTTATCGAATCGGCTTGATTGGTCTTCAAGGTAGTTATAACCTCTTGTAGTGTCTCGATCTGTTGCCCAATGATGCTCATATGACCGACCACGGTGTCTTCAAGAGGAGTGACCTTCTCAGCACCAAGTCCACCGAGCACATTGTTTAGGAGAGAAATGTTGTCTTGAAGATTGATCTTCGTAGCCTTCACTTCCTCCTGACTGCCGGTCGAAGTTTCTTGAAGTCGTTTTATTTCGACTGCTTGCTTTCAAAATAGAGCATGACTAGTTAGAAAAACACTTCTCGAAGATCAGTAAATAAAACTGGTCGTAGGTAAATAATTCTTACCTGCCAAGCGAGAGTCAAGCTTCTCGATCTCATGATCATGAGAGATAACATCTTTCTAATACTTCTTTTTCGATCGTTAACCTTTGCAACATGACTTTTTCATGGTCGAGCAAATCGGTTATGATCTTTCCATCACTTTCGAACCAACAAGGGAAATAGTTATACGAGTGCTAATCAAGTACTCGAAAGCTATCATTTTCCTTATATTTATTTTCATACCTTTTGATCCTCCTTACACTGGTCAGAAAATGAGAATGTCACCTAGTCAAAGTCTCTCCTCTACGCACGTAGTTTTTTGCCCACTAGAAGGAACTTCCTAGTGTCGACCAGACCCTTATTCTTACTACCAAGATAAGGAATTAATTTCAAAGGATGTGATCGAAACTAAGCAAACAAAGCTTTATTTCATAAAGTCCAAAAGATACATATTACATGTTGCGAAAGTAAAAAAAAAATCCTAGTTACATTTCTTCTACGACTTTTCTTCTAACTGGTTAGTCTTTTCGACCAGTTCTTTGGATTTCTTCTTCAAAGTGATTGAAGTTGATCTCCATTAAAAAAAGCAGAAGATATGAGCGTTTGTCCAATATGTTGCTTTCCTCCGATATGAACTTCGATCTTAATCGGAAATTACACATCATAGACAATGAAATGCTCACCTGCTCATCAGGATCTTTTTTACCAAATTCCTGAGGACTTCAATCCATGGAACAAATTGACTTTTCGACCACCTTAAAGTCATGTTCCATGGATTACCTTTTTACACGATCTTACTCACAGCGGAAGAATACCAAGACGATCTTAGTTCACACTTATAAAAAGCTTTGAAGATAGAAATATCACATTTCTCTTTTAAAGACCACCGTTCATCATCTACTATTTTCCACTTCAACAAAAGTTTCAGGGAAGTTATTCTAACAACATCAAATATAGTTTTCTTCTTCATATATATCCACCATTGATTCTTCTCATTCAAACTTAGGTCCTACTATTTCTTCTAAAGAAATCCACTCGAACTTGAATAGTTTAGGGATAGAATTTTAAGAAGAAGCGAAAGTGGGAAGGATAGAAAGATTGTAAGTTTTTCTTAGTTCTGCTCTTCTGATGGTTATTTATAGCCATCAACTTGCAACATAATTCAATGAATAAGGACGGAAGTCCAACGGTTAAAATTCTATTAGAAACTATTCTCAATGAATCGTTGGAAACCAAAACATCACCGTCTCTTCAAAAACTACTCTTCATAAATAGAATTATAAAAGACGGTTGACAGAAGTTTTATTTTTACAAATCAAGTAAAAATATCTTTCTTGACCAAGTCAATTTCTAGTCAAAACAAAAACCAAATCGAGGATACTTAATCTTCGCCCATTATCCTACGACCTCTTTTTCAAGTAAG
The DNA here is from genome assembly GCA_036346405.1 of Phyllostachys edulis. NCBI lineage: Eukaryota > Viridiplantae > Streptophyta > Magnoliopsida > Poales > Poaceae > Phyllostachys > Phyllostachys edulis. The sequence continues at coordinate 68,258,459 of CM070556.1, read as the reverse complement.
TCATTTTCACTTAAAGTTGAGAGGGCTAGATAACGAGGATATAATAATTCTCAATTAACGAGGATCTAATATTATAGATAATAATATCTCTTATACAACCTTAGAAGATACCCCCTCAATATTAACAATGAGGGAGATCATACACACTTAGTGATCGTAAGCTATTCTACGACCAGTCTATATGGTCGTAAGTTCTTCTATGACCATCTATTGATCATAAGTCCTACTACGACCACCTCATCGTCGTAAGTTCTTCTATGACCACCTATTGATCTTAAGTCCTACTACGGTCGCCTCATGGTCATAAGTCTTACTACGATCAGGTCAGCTACGACCACCCTATGATCGATAAAGCCTACAGACACGTGGGCCCAATCGACTAAGGACATTTGTGCGCTGTGTTTAATACTCGTAGTAGTTAATATGTGCTGTTATTCTTAAGATAATTATACGTATTAAATCTCTGTCTCTGACATAACCGCAAGGCGACATGGGGGGATATGTCTCTAACAATAATCGCCCTTAAAACGTGCGCATTGCATCAAACGACAAGGTATCTCTTGATGTGGACAACTGTCACTCCTTCATGCGCTATATAAGGAGTAAAGTCGGTGGACAAAGGAGAGAAGAGGATCGAGGGATCAAGCAATCAAGAGATTCAACAACTATAACAAAAAGACAGAAGTCACCGAGCCCTAGTTTTAGTGACTTCCTTCCTGTTGTAAACACAATCAATACATCAACAAAGGAATATGGTTATTATTCTCTCAGGAGAAAACCTGAACCTGTATAAAATTCTTGTGTCCTTTTCTGTGTGGTTTCGCTCTAAGAGAACCCCCCAGCATTCACTCATAAGATCGATATTAAACCATCGACAACACTATCCGTCAAATTATTTGTGACCGATTTGATTCCGATCTGCATCCGCCCCATGCCCATATCCTGAATCCATATTCGTATTCATATCCGCCTCTGAATCTGGGTTAAAAATATGAATTAGAATACGAGAAGAGCAATATCCGCCTGACCTATTTTCACCCCTAATGCCAACCATTGCATAGCTCAGTGACATGGTAGAACTTGTGAACATTAGGTTATGAGCCACTCTTAGAAAATTTGATACGGAAAATTACCGGCTGGCATAGCCGGTAACCAGCCACCAAGATTGTAAAAAAAAAAAAAAAACAACAACAACAACAATCCTCCCAGAGTCACTGCCCTGAGTGCCCTCTTCCTCCTGATTGGAGTGCCAATCAGTCCTCCCAGAGAGTCACTGCCCTGAGTGCCCTCCTGATTGGGGTGCCAAACTGTAACCCTCCCGGTTGTTGCCATGTGGTGGTTTTCCTTGACCACGGAGACTCCTTCCCCCGCCCTCCCCGCCCCCAGCACACACGCACCCTACCTTTCCTAGCTTCCAAGTGCTTCTCTGCCCCACCCACTTTGACAAATTAAACAACTCCACTAATTAACTGACACCCCGATCCAGAATAATTAACATCGACCATAGATCACATCGATCGATTCCCTCATGCTAAAATTCGCGCACAAAAATACTACTAGCTACAATGCCATTCTTCTTCCGACTTTATATTCTATCGCGACCAAGACGACGACAAAGCCCAAGATGCTTCCTCCCAAGCCGTCCCTCTCTGTTCAACTCGACCGGCCTCCTTAATTACCAAACTTCAAATATCACATGCCTCCTCTTCCTACTCCTCCTTCCTCCTCCGTCTATATATTGCCGCCTCTTCCAAGCCATGCCCCCTTCACTCGTGCACATTTAGTTTCTGGCCTTCTTCTCCCGTGCTTCCACTTGCTAATACTTACTGCTTACGGCGGCAGCGGCGGAGGAAATGGATCCGTGGATCGGGCAGCCTTCCCTGAGCCTCGACCTCAACGTCGGCCTGCCGACGGCGCGGCAAGAGGCCGCGCCCAAGGTCCTCGTGGAGAAGAACTTCTTGTCCATCAAGAAAGATCATGAGGTGTGTGTGTGTGTGTGTCTATATATATATGCAGTTACATGATGCATGTGCATGCGCTTGGTTACGAGAACAAGTGTGCTCAGATGTTGGATATCGATTTCTTTTGTGTTTAGGTTGAGGCGCTGGAGGCGGAGCTCCGGCGAGTGAGCGAGGAGAACAAGAAGCTGAGCGAGATGCTCCGTGCGGTGGTGGCCAAGTACGCCGAGCTGCAGGGCAAGGTCAACGAAATGATGGCGGCGGCGGCGGCCAACAACGGCACGGCCGCCAACCACCAGTCGTCGACGTCGGAGGGCGGCTCGGTCTCTCCTTCCAGGAAGCGGATCCGGAGCGACAGCCTCGACACCGCCGGCGCCGGTGGGCACCACCACCACAAGCCTTCGCCGCCGTTCGCCGCGGCCAGCAGCTTCGTCGTCGTTCCCGACCAGATGGAGTGCACGTCGGCCGCCGCCGCAACCGCCGGCCACGAGCCGTGCAAGCGCATCCGCGAGGAGTGCAAGCCCAAGGTCTCCAAGCTCTACGTCCGCGCCGACCCCTCCGACCTCAGCCTCGTAAGTAACGAACAACCTGTTACTAGTACCATTCATCAACTTCCTCGTGATTATCGCAACGCAACTGCACCGGTAGTCCTGAACTATGCGTCCTTACTTATTTCGATGAGACGGCAGTTAATTAAATTGTGATTAATTATGTTGAGCAGGTGGTGAAAGATGGGTACCAATGGAGGAAGTACGGGCAGAAGGTGACCAAGGACAACCCGTGCCCGAGAGCCTACTTCAGGTGCTCGTTTGCGCCGGCTTGCCCGGTCAAGAAGAAGGTGCAGCGGAGCGCGGAGGACAACACCATACTGGCGGCGACGTACGAGGGCGAGCACAACCACGGCCAGCCGCCGCAGCACGACGGCAAGAACGCAGCAGGCGCTGCTGCGGCCGTGAAGCCGCCACCGAGCGACGCAGTCGTCCGGGCGCTGCCGCTCGGCCAGCAGCAGCAGCAAGAGGCGGGGTCGTCGGAGGTGGCGGTGAGGAAGAACCTGGCGGAGCAGATGGCGGTGACGCTGACGAGGGACCCCGGGTTCAAGGCGGCGCTCGTGAGCGCGCTCTCCGGCCGGATCCTCGAGCTCTCGCCGTCCAAGAATTAAATCGATCGGCGGCGCCAGTTAGCGACTTCCTCGATTAGCATTGTCAGTAGAAAGCTTGAAATCACACGACCACAGTATTTTTGAGTTGCTTCATATATGCATCCATTGATTGGCGCGCTGCTGCCTCGATCTGCTTGGAAGCTCTAGACGATGAGGAGAGGTGATCGTTAGGCTAGAGATTAACTGTATATACTTACTTGATTAGCTAGCTCTACATGCTGCCCGGCCGGCCGGCGCTTGGAATATTAATTTGTGCAACATTTCATTAGGTGGATGTACTGCAGCAAGCAAGACCATTACAGTTAAGAACTTAGGATTACGTACATTCTTGAATGTGAATGCGTTTGGGTTTGGGTCGTCGATCGAGATGTTCTAGATCTAGCTAGGTAGAGCTAGCATTGATGTTATCGCATGTTGTAAACGAACACAATTAATGATGAAAGTGATCTGCAGTTTAATCCCAGTCAATTTATTTCATCTAATTTGATTGTTCCATCTTTTGAATACATACATCGATCCGTTAATTTAGATTCAGCTAGCACATGTTCTTAGTAATATATATGGGAAATATGTGGCTGCCCAGGGTAGCTACCCACCAGGACCTTAAAGTTGAAATTCGACATTTTTCCATTGAAATTTGAGTTGAAAGTTGTTTTTTTAGATGAAAACGAGAGATTTTGAGTTAGAAGTATTTTGATTTGAGTTGAAAGCCACCGATTCTAAGTTGATAGTTTCCAACTACAGTATTGACAGTTTTCAAAAATTTTGAGTTGAAAGTTGAGTTTTTTTAGGGTGGAAGTGAGAATTCTTGAGTTAAAAGTCTTTGAAGTGGAGCACCAATCTCACGCAAAATCAAACTGTGGATGCTGGCCGGGTAGCTACCCATTGTGCTGAAAATCATATCCCTCTCTCTATATAACCAGGGAATAAAAGGTCAAGATTTCATAATACTTTTTTATATTGATTTCATAATACTTGGACTTTCTGAATTTTGAAAATTGGCTCGTCTAATGGAATGCTAGCTACTACTAGCTAGACGAATTAGCCAAGTTACCTAATCGTCATGCATGGAATTAACACATTGGTGCAAGCAGACACTTGACAAAAGCTATTACTAGACTGACATGCGGGCCATCTATCGGCTGGTCGTTTCCCCCGCTGGATTATCATAATTCATATCACGCCCGGATTCGGACGGGGCCATCTGTCGGTCGGACATGGCTCACGTGCACAAGAGAGGAAGCCGAGCGGAAGCATACGCCTGTGCATGGCCGAGCGCAACTGCCGAGTGTCGACATGCCGACGTGGCATGGGCATGGGATCGAACCATCGAAGGGAGCTCCAGTGGACAGGGGAAGGTGGGCCCCACGACGCGCTGAGGAGAGGAGGGAGCTGAGCCAGCGTTTATTAGTCAAACACGTGTGGGCGGCGGTCCGGTCAATCGCCTATTAGTCCACGCTGGCTGCGGCGGCTTCGTGTTCCATCAGAGCAGAGAGCTACCACAATAGCTAAGTAGAGTTTTTTTTTCAGTAACCATAGCATTAAGCAATATACAGATAGTAGATGGCCAGTCACTCAATGTTGGCTCTTCATTTTGGACCGGACCGGATCATGCGCTAGCCAGCTAAATATGACTTGCATTGCATATGGCTAGACAACTCAATTCACATACAGGGTCGACGCACTCCATCGGCCGAGAACGAAGCACATGCACACGGAGATGTGGGGAAGCTAACAAGCTATTCATGTGATCTCTACTACGGGTAGGGCCAAGCCAACCGGTGTATGTTCAACCAAAATATACTACTCCCCTCCCTTCTTTTTTATTTGACACTACCCTAGGATCCAGTATGTTTAAGACTTTTCAGATTAGCTACTTGAAAACTTATAGCATTAGATTTGTTACTAAAAATACTTTCATAATATTATATTGTTAGTAGTATATCTTAATAATAGAGAAATTACGGTAGTATATGGTGATAGTATAAATCGAGATTTGACTATTGATTTCTGAAGTGCATAATAGATTTTTCTTTGTATTTATATTTTTTTCGTGATAGTATTATGGGTTTTTTCAACTTGGGTTTAAAATATTACTCTTGTGTTATATGATCTTCGACATAAGTAATTATAATTCTACTTCTTTTATGATTCTACTATTCATACTACCGAAGTATAATGTAACTAAATCTCTTAACTAATCTGGACCACTGGATAAAAAAAATGAACGATCGGTGTTAAATTAAGTGTACTATAAAAGAGCTCTAACATAAAGTTATAGAAAAGCAACGGTCAAAACCAGAACATGAAAAGTTAAGAACGTCGAATGAAAAAGAACGGAAGGATTATCAACATGCTAACGTACAGTTGATATACTAGCTAGCTCCATTTGTGCAAGACTCCAGAGATGAGAACCTCTGCACAGCTAGTCTCTAGTGAGAAGCTTCTGAAGTCGTCGTCGCGGTGAGTCGTAATCCACGGGCAACTGGGCGAAACCAAACATACGAGGGTGGACTGAAAACACTTGTTTTTTTCCCTCCTGCTGAACTTGACCAAACGAGCTTATTTCTACCACATATCACATCCACGGCTGGCTAAGCTAGCTGGATTCCAATTCAGATTTTTCGTCCGCGAATTCGGAAGGTCCGATTGACAGGGACAAGCAAAGAATAGGGCTGACAGTCGCATGCAGAATACAACTGGATCTTCTGCCAGCTTCTAGCTTAGGTTAATTACCAGAGAGCGTCCAAATTAAGGGAATCAAATAAGTGGATCAATGCAGGTGGCACTATCTCTGATTACTTTAGTTGCCTTCGGAAGTACAGGAGGTCGTTATGGTCATGCAGCATGTAATGTTTAGTCAATGGCACAGCTGTAAAATGGTGCAGGTCAGTGACCCTGTAATATTGCTTAGTTGCCAACTTTTTGTGTGGATTTCTCTTCAAGGGACCACAGACCAATTCGATAAAGGTGCAGGGACAACATGCAAGAGGTTATCCAATCCAGAGGCGTGGAAAATTTGAAGTGTGGTGTTGGGTTAGGTTTGAAACTATTCCCACTGTCGTAGGGGTGGTTCATCAGCCCGCACAACCTGACGAACACGTTAGGAGCTTCTAAAAGGGGTCCAGAGGCCACAGGAGGAGCCCCGAAGGAAAACCCCAAAGGCTGTAGGAGGGGCCCTGGAGGGGGCCCGAATGCTACATGGGGTGTCCACCTGGCACCCAGGAAGGCTACCTCGTGGACACTAGTGATGTTCAGGGCTCTCTCGGCCCCGAAGCCACCCTGCCGGAGGCAAAGGGAGAAAACCAATGGACCAGACGCACCGGCTGAGTGAGCCTGGTCCAAGGAAGCCCACCGTGGACCGGAAGCTATGCGTAGGGTAGGAAAAGACCCTACAGCCCCTATGCGAGTAGTACCACTACTACAAAAATGCTAATATTGGACGCCTGATCACAGACGGTTGATCGAAACCGTCTGTATTAAACACAATCACAGATAGTTTTTGTTTAGAGACCGTTTGTGTAACTGGATGGACTAAAAACCGTCTGTGAAGAGGTAATATCACAGGCGGTTCATATTGAAAACCGTCTGTGAAGTATCACAGATGGTTCTAAACACGAACCGTCTGTGATAATTGTAGATTTCACAGACGGTTCATATTGAAAACCGTCTGTAAAATATCACAGATGGTTCTTCTTTATATTGAAAACCGTCTGTGAAATATCACAAATGATTCTAAACACGAACCGTCTGTGATAATTGTAGACTTCACAAACGGTTTTAATTATAACCATCTGAGATAATGTCGCTTCAGCTCTGGTGAGTTTCTTCGTCGCCGATGCATCTCTTCGTTGCATCAATGCCACTTCGGCTCCCCGATGTGTCTCTTCATCTCACGCGCCGAATTTATTCCTTGTTTTATAAAACGGATCATCCGCCATCGAAGATGATTATCCTCACATATATGTAACTCTATACTTCTAAAGCAGAAATGGCTCCCTCTGTTTCCTTGTCGCCGGCATTGTTGGCCTTCCTAGCCATACTGTACGAGCGTCTCTCCTGTTGTACATTGGCGGATGCTATGGAAAGACACTGTTTCAACAGTGTCTTCACTCCTCTGTCCAAGGATTTCCCAGAGCAGGTGACGGCCACCTTCCGTTGTCTTGACATCCTCCTCCGCCGCGTCTTGCAGGTGATCTCCCACTTCCGGCGAGTTTACCGCGTCATCAACGTGGTCCTCCACAACGACGTTGCACGTCTCCAGAAGGCTTGCCGTCACTTGGACTGTTTAATCGAGGCGGCGAGCGACCGAGTCGACCATGCGAAGACCCCTCAAGCAAGGGAAGAGAACCTATAGGCTCTATTCTTCTTGATTCAACAGTTCGAAGGTCTTCGGGAGACACTCGAACGAGCGCGTCAGCGGGTGGACGCATTTCGGGCTTCGTTCGCTGATCACGAACCGTCCGATGCCGATGCCGCCGCCTACAAAGTTTTGAAGACGAAGATAGCAACCTACCTTCGCCACTAGAAAAACTTTGTTTATTTAGGTTTCTACTTTTTTTAATCTTAATTTGTAACAAGCGACTGGCCACGTTGTTTGGCCATATGTAAATCCCAAAATGAAAAAAAAAATAGTTTGGAGGTGAAGTTATTGTATAATTATATGTTGAATTAACTATTTATCACAGTCGACGGTTTAGTGATTAACAAATTTATTATATCCGATCTATGTGATATATGTATCGATCATAGTTAAAGCAAATTTTCAGCAGTATTTCAATGACAAAATTGGCATATAAACATGTAATTTCTTCATGTCATGTAAAATAAGTAGGAGCCCGCTAGGGTTTGCGCCCTAACTCGCATCATCACTCCCTAGCGCCCTTACTCCCGTCTGTTCCCCTCCCCACCCGAGTGCCCCCAACCTCGACGTTGCCGCTCGTGCCACAACTATGGTGACGATGCCTTCCCATCTTTCTCCTCCCCCCGGCGTGCGCGACCCCGGCTACCTCTCCACCGGCAATGTCGAGGTAAGACAGATCTATCAACTATTGGTTTGTGTTGTTGGTATTCATGTGAACCGAGCTCCTCCTCCCTCTCGCCACCAGCTCCCTCCTCCCTGCGCCACCGGATCAAGCTCCTAGTCCTCCTCATTGCTTGTTGCCACCTGGCTCCTCCTCCCACGCCCAGCTCTCCTCCTCCTCCCTCCTCCCTTGGCCCGGCTCATTGTGCCACCTCGGACCTCCCTCGCGCCTCCAACCTCTCTGGCTCTCCCACTAACGCGTAAGTCCCCTTCTTGTCTTCTTGATGTTGTCTAGTTGTTGGTTGATGCTGATGGTGATGGCCATTGGCCAAAGCCCAAATGCTAAATGTGTAATACATACATACATGAAGAGAAGTGCATCATTGTAGAGAAGTGTAAATGTGTAATACATACATGTAGAGAGAAGTAGAGAAATCATAAATATAAATGAATGCAATGATCCGTATAGATGCTTGTTCTTATGCTGTCTTTTATTTAGCCTTGCTGTCTTTTATTTAATCATGTAACTTAGAACATACTAAGAGTCTCATGTTGTCTTTTATTTAGCCTTGCCACTGGAATTTGATTTTGTTATGTAACTTAAGTTGAACCACTCCTATGTTGGGCTGTTGGCTAGTGGCACCTTGTTTTTGGTTGAACCCTGCATTTAAGTTTCTATGTTTGAAGTTTGAACTTGGCTACTTGTTAATTTTTATCGCTTATCAATTATCAATTGTTAATCACTACTACAAAAAGGCTAATACTGGACGCCTCATCACAGATGGTTCTCAGTTCCCCCTAGCGTCATAGCTCCCCCTCAGTCCCTTCTCTGCTCTGCTCTGCCCCCTTCCCTTCTCTGCTCTCCATAGCTCCGCAGCTCCCCCTAGTGCCGCAGCTCCCCCTTCTCTGCTCTGCTACTGCCTGCTCTGCCTCCTTCCCTTCTCTACTCCCCCTAGCACCGCAACTCCCCGCCTCCCCTGCAGTTTGAATGGTTGTGCACTTGTGCTGATTGTTGATTGTTGAATGAGAGAATTCAAAAGTGTAAGTGTTGTCTGCTATTGAAGTGTTGGGCTGTTGATATGCATGGGCTATTGTCTGTTGATATGTTATATTGTTATGAGTTATGACTTATTCAGAAGTGTCAAGTGTTGTCTCTGCTATTGATATGTATGGGTTGTTGATATGTTATGACTTAGTGGGTTGTTGATATGTATGGGCTATTGATATGTTATATTGTTATGAGTTATGACTTATTCAGAAGTGTCAAGTGTTGTCTACTATTGATAGTGGAAACTTGCGTGGTGAACCATGGGCTGTTGATATGTATGATTGATGATTTGTAAAAAAAGATGTATAAAATGTGTTATATGTATGTTATGACTTATTGTTGATTTGTCATTTTGTCAAGATGTCATCCATTGCTTCTCGCCATTCATTTCACATTTATGCGTATAGCTGTGTTCATCTTGGTCAAGTTCTCCTACCTTGCATTCAGTCGTCCTACCATTCTATTCTAATCTCTTATCTATAAAGTCTCCAAGCGGTGGTACTTGTGCCTTTAAAACCGGCATCATATATATATATATATATATATATATATATATATATATATATATATATATATAGTAGTCCTTTCGGGGTCATCCACTTGAGAAGGATGGGTCATCCAGCCCGCAAGTTTAAGAAGCATGGACATGAGAAGGATGAGACATCCACAGTTTGCTAATACATGATGCCACAAGCAACTTCATCGAGCCCAAACAAGTTTAAGAAGCATGGGTCATCCACGACATGAAAGCGTTAGGACATCAAATCGAGCCCATACAGTTTAAGAAGCATTCGAGGAAGCGAGGATGCCACTTACGATCGAAGATACTCGATCAAGTACTGCGGCCCACGTCACTTGTTCGAGAAAGTGGCGTGGACACGTAAATCTCGGATCGAAGTAGTATCATGTATTAGCAACTGTAATTGGATGTTCTGATATATATATATATATATATATATATATATATATATATATATATATATATATATATATATATATATATATATGGTTTTAAAGGCACAAGCAACCACCGCTTGGAGACTTTATAGAGAAAAGTCATCATAGGCGGTTTTGACCACAAACCGTGCAGTGATATATCGATCATCATGAGGCGGCCCGACTAAAAACCATCGTGGTATATCGGTCATCACGAGCGGTTTTAGCTAAAAACCGTCTGTGATAGTTGCCTATCACGAGCGGTTCTCGATTAATAACCGTGCTCAGGCGGTATGTATCACGAGCGGTTTGAAAACCGTCTGTGATGACCTCATGTCATCAATGACTCATAAGCTCAGACGGCTCACGAAACCGTCTGTGATGACGTTTTTTAACCGTCTGTGAAGACCTTTTCTGTAGTAGTGTACCTTCCTAGGGGTAGAACAATAATCTTATATACCCTTTCGGCAGGCTATAAATAGCTCTCTCCCCCATGTAAGAGGCAGAGGCTTTTTAAGGCATTTAATACATATACACTTCTGGCACCGGTCTCTTTTCTGAGGACCCTTCGGTCAGTCTCAGATACCAGGGGTCCCCCTTTTATCTACTGTCTAGTCTTTCTTGCTACGATAGTTGGCGTCGTCTGTAGGGATCGGCAGGAAAGCTACGAAGCACCAACATGGCCCCTCAGAAGAGGGCCAAGTCCAAGGTCTCAACAGCTGAAGCAGTCGCAGCAGCAGCGGCCCCCAGCATCCCAAGGGCCAAGTAGAGTAGGACCTCTGCGGCAGCGGTGCCCCCCGCCCAGGCCGCAGAGGAGGATGCAAATAACTCCACGCACAGGGACATTGTCGGAAGCGACACCCGGCTCGTGGAGGCATCCTTACTCGGGAGCCACCAATTGGACCCACCACCTGGAGCAGCGGGCGTAAGCCAACGGTCGTACGAATTAAGCCCTACAGAGAGAACTAGCAGACCTTCGTCGGAAGATGGCGGACTTCCAACATCCACCAGAGACGTCCCTTGTCGCCTCGGCCGGCCCTTGCTGATCACCATAGCAAGGGCCCCGCCCACGACTCGGCGGTCGAACCTCCCGCCTTGCTCAGGGGACCCTAGCTCCCCGTTAAGCGTCGAGCTGGACACAACCCGCTGGCCACAAGGCTTCAAGATGCCAGAGGTCGCATCCTTCGAGGGGTGCACGGACCCTTCGGAATTCCTCCAGGTATACAATACCGCCATTGAGGTGGCCGGAGGCGACGACACTACGAAGGCGAAGAGCGTCACCCTCGCCCTCAAGGGCGTGGCACTGATGTGGTTCTTCACCACCCCCCCCTCCCGCTCTATATATGTGTGGGAGCAGCTGCGGGATCTTATCCGCAACAATTTTCAGGGAAACTACACAGAGCCAAAGGACGCGGGGCACCTATTCGCGATAAAACAGGCCCCGGGCGAATCCCTCAGCAGCTTCTTCAAGAAATTCACGGAGGTGAAATATCAAGTGAAGAGCGTCAATGAAACCACCATTATAAATGCAGCCACATGCGGGCTCCGAAAGGGCCTCATGTCAGAGAGACTAGCTCACAAGCCTGTCCACACGTGGTCCGAAGGTTGCAGGAGGGGCCCGAAGGTTGCAGGGGGTGTCCACGGCACCCCGAAAGGCTACCTCGTGGACACCATGGACGTTCGGGCCCCCCTCGGCCCCGAAGACACCCTGCCGGAGGTGAAGGGAGAAGACCAGTGGACAGGCGCACCAGCTGGGTGAGTTGAGTCCAAGGAAGCCCATCGTGGACCGGAAGCTATGCGTAGGGGTAGGAAAAGACCCTACAGTCCCCTATGCGAGTAGTATCTTCCTAAGGGTAGAACAATAATCTCATGTACCCTTCCGGTAGGCTATAAATAGCTCTCTCCCCCATGTAAGAGGAAGAAGCTTTTTAAGGCATTTAATACATATACACTTCTGGCACCGGCCACTTTTTTGAGGACCCATCGATCACTCTCAGATACCAGGGATCTCCCTTTTATCTACTGTCTAGTCTTTCTTGCTATGACACTCATATATTTTGCCTTTTCACTCTCCATTAGACCGCTTTAGCTGCCAAAAACTTCACAGACTGTAGTAGTGCTAATTAACGTACTAACAGCTACAGTCTTTTAAAAAAAGAAGAATGTTGTATGTACAGTGGTACCTGGAGTGACCTAACCTTCTCGATTGTCGTCCATATGGTTTTATTTACCTTTCAAATCAAATCGCAGCTCCATGTTCTCGATGTCACAGTGCAAAAGATTCCGAGGCGTCTTTTCTTCCGGATCCTACCAGCTGACGATCATTGGCTGCATGTGTGCGTCCCTACGTGGAAAATAAACGCAGGAGCGGAGGAGATTATGGGTGACAGTAGGCTCCGCACGGTGTCGGCACTCGGCAGGTTGGATCGTGTGAAAACCCAAACAATTAACTTAAGCTAAGCGTTGATAAAAAGTGTTAAACAAGATTATACAGTAAGTTAAACTCATCAACATAGTATTTACCAACGCATTGAACGCATAACAAAATCATATTTTTATCGTCATTTCCAAACTCAAAATTATGAACCCGAAAATTGAAACTAATTTTAAAAACGCCAGCTGATAATAAGCCATAACTTAAATTCGCCTAAAGCAGTAATACAATCTCATAATTAATTACCAGGCCTCGTTACATCAAAAGTACAACATTAATTTAGACTTTCAATAAATTACAATAATTCATTTCAAGTGGTTATACAACAATTGGTTACCGCGGGATTAGTGCCAATAATTTGTTACAAGCAGAATAAAATAATAATACAAATCTCTGAATCCATTAAAAGAATGCTTTACATCAGATTATAATACATATAATACAATATTATCATACTCTCAATTAATTACCTCAGAACAGAATAATATTGAACACATGGGAAAATCATCGTGCGTCGTCCTTTCATTATCAAATGCTCACAATAGGAGTTCCAAATCAATAACTCATCATAAGTTCAATCTCAAAATCAATTACAATAATCCTTGCAATCACAGGTAGCACATTAAAAACAAACTCAGGATTGAATTATAATAATTCATTGCATCGGGTCAACATACAAAAAGTCATTACAAGCAAGAGTAAAGTATACCTACACTTTCAGAATTAACGTACATCAATTAATTACAACATATCAAAATAAAAAGTTACATCTTCAAGTAAATTACAAAAGTATAAAAATGGAAACCTTGCATGCATGTCGCAAGGCCTTTCCTGCCTTTGTCCATTCATCGCCAGCCGTTGGAACCCTTCTTCAATCCAATCCTAAAACCCTGCACATATTTCCCACAAAGACCAAAATACCAGCCGCAGACCAAAAACAATAAAATGAAATTAGAGGTAGAGAAGATTGTCTCGTCAGATTCCATAAGGATCATTGCAATTCCCAGATTGACCTAAGTCAATCCCCCCTGTCTCAGTCCAGTGGATTTCATCACCCGGCAATTTTAGAATCTGACACCCGCATTTTCTGACTTACCTCACCCGTAGCAAAATCCGATAAAACCGTATGAGCCATTGGGTCATTTCATTTTCTTAGCCCAACACCCACTTTCCATGTTATAGACTTACCATCCGTAGTAGAAAAGCCAAAAGATAGTGCAAATAGCACCTTCTCTACATAGACCATTCCCAACCGAAGCACCTCCCCATAAGCCTCGCCCTTAGTAAAAACATCATAAGGCCTCACAAAGCAACACCCCAATGCTTCATTTGCAAGCACCTACCCCATAAGAACCATTTTTACTTCATAAGCCAAACAACCTCACCATGTGTCATTTCACCTCACAGCCAAAGCAAAGCAAGGGCCAAAGAAATATCATGCACAGGGCAAGGATAAGGGCAGCCGAATACATCTCCCCCATCAGCCATCTCCCCACATAAAGCCTCTCTCCAACACAAAGCCATCACAAGTGACAAGGATTAAAATCTCTATGTATTACTTTAATACATAATAAAAGACCATACGTCTTCGTGGTCGTAACCCCTAAGGCTAACGACCTCACTGGTCGTAAGGGTTCCAGAGGTTACATAATGGGTACCCTGGTCGGACAAGATTCTGTACCTAGTTTTCGACCAGGTAGCTGCTCATAGGAGCTATGAACTAGTATCTGGATCTAATTCTAAGTATATTATTTACTGTGTGATGAATGGAACACGTGCTGTATACACCATACCACGCGACGTTACATAATCCTAAGACACTGACAAACAACCACCATATGGTTGAGTGTCTCATAGATGCTCAACCACAGAGCAGTTGATACTTTATCAACCACCGCCTCGCTCCGACAATCGCAACGCTTCACAAGGAACGCCTTCTCTAGGAGTAATTGCCACCTCTTCGGAAGTTATTTAAGGATGGAGCGCAGATGAAAGGAGGGGGATCTGGAATCTGACATAAGTTGATGATCAGGCATCAGATTAGAGCAACGCAATCAACATTAGATTCATACTTCAAGTGTAACTAGGATTAGTTCACCGCCTGATCGTAGGCACCCCCTGTAATAGCCAGTTCATATCAATAAAGAGTAGTCCCATTCTCTCCCAAGAAATATGTGTCATTTTTCTCTATTTTATTTTGTAAGATCGATGACTCAATCGTCGACAGCTAGCGCCGTCCGTGGGGAAGAAGGCGCAGATTTCCTGAAGAAATTCTTCGCTCATCAAATCATCGCTCATTCCTCATAATCGCTCATGTGGCTATGGCCGGAACTTGGGACGAGGAGAACTGGTTCGACTTGGCAAACTACTCCAACCTCGATATGGATGAATGCATCCGCGCCATGCAAGAAAATGGGATGTCATTATCCTCCTCCTCCACCGGATCACATGTCGCAAACATCAGCGAAATCGACCGGATGGATGAGGATACACCACTGCGACAAGTGACGCTTTCAGAGAAACCAGCCGTTCCGACCAGCTCGGAATACCCAAGGACCTCTCCAAGCCTAGTCCTTTCGACCAGTGAAAAAGGTGACAAAAATTCAACACTGCAACTCGAGGATCAGTGTACTCTCGATGAGATCATGGCTGAAAGGTACTGACCAACGACTTTTGGCAATTCCAAGAGCCAACCGATATCTTATAACGGTGTCGATAAAGCTCCCATTGGTCGTGGGCCAAGTGGGAATGATAAGGCTCTGCATACGGTCGGTAATCCGCTGGATCAGGCCGAACTCCGACCACTCTCCATCGTGGAAACTCCTCTTAGAGACATTGGAAGGCTCTCCATTAGTTACGATGGAAGCTCGTCGAAAGATCGCTGCTGGAGGCACGAGGTCAATGCGATCGGAGATACAGATCAAAATGCCGTGTACGATCCTACACAATTTGCCACGCTACCACGTGCTGGTGGAAATGGTACGAGCCATCAAGCACCAAATGCCAAAGGTAACATAACTAAAAGACATCCATCGGTTAATTCACCTGGTTCTGCCCCACCTAGGGTAACGGATCGGACAGAACCAACCAGAAGGTCGGGGGAAAGTTCAAATCTTCGAACACCCACTGTGGGCATAAATCTTCCGAGACCTTCGGTAACGGTACAAAATCTACAGTGTGTTCAGACTATTTTAAATAATTCTAACCCTACTCTAGTAGAGACCCTAGGTTTTGTGCAACTTGTAGGTTAGGTATCAGAAATTCTCCACCAGACCATGCAATGAACGGAAGCGTACCGGGAACAAAGGAATTCATGAAGTCAAACCATGACTTCATCCTAACGTTCCTCCCTTAGTAGAGGGAAGCATGGTCGGATTGAAAGCCAATCGATACTGAGGCCTCCTCGATGATTCCGACCAATGAGTTATGAGGGAAGAAGGCTATTTCAAGCGGTCACTCGCTCACCTCTTCGAGAGGAGAGATTGCTTGGCCCTGATGATCTCCAGCATCATCTAAACAAAGTAGGAAGTCGTAGGCGTCATACCAATGTCCACGACCGAATCGGGACACCGAAGCTCCAGCACTCCAATTTTAGAAACCAGTCTCCAACCGATTACAATCCGGCACCTTTCCAAAGAAGGCACCATGAATCAATTACAGGATGTCGAGCTTTCTCCGCAGGGCTCCAAGCTGTACGTTGGCCAAACAGGTTTCGACCGGCCAACCTGGATAAGTTCAATGGGACCCAGAACCCACTGGAATTTCTCTAAATCTATACCACTGCCATCAGAGCCGCTGGTGGTGATGAAAACATGATGGCAAATTATCTACCCACAGTACTTGAAGGGTCTGCCCGGTCGTGGTTACTCAACCTACCAGTCGGATCGATCTACACTTGGGAGCAACTTTGTAACGTCCTGATTGCGAATTTCCAAGGCACGTACGACCGCCCTAGAAAGGAAGATGATCTTCACTGAATCCGGCAAGGATCCAATGAGACTCTCTGTCAGTACATCAAAAGATTTAGCCAGGTTCGTAATTCAATACCAGAGGTCGCAGAATCTTCTGTCATCCAAGCTTTCAAAGAAGGTCTAAGGAATCGACGGTTTACGGAGGACATCACGATGCACCCTCCAAAAATAATCGTCGAACTTTTCGATATGGCCGACAAATACACAGCCGCTAGTGAAGCGGTTGAATGGTGTAAGGCCATTGATCGAAAGGATAAAATCCCTCAACCTGGCTTGGATAAACCAGAGAAGAAGCATAAGAAGGCTCTCAAGAAAAAGAAAAACCGCAGACCCGATGATAAGGAAGTCCTTGCAGTTCCTGAGAAGTTTACTAAGGGTAAGAGAGATTATACCGATCGAGGCAAGGGAAAAGCTCCGACCGAAGGATACAAGAAGAACAAGAAGTGGTGTCCACTTCACCAGCAAGCAGGACATGACTTGCACAATTTGTCGAGCACCGCAAAAGAATTTGGAAGATTACTATGCGAGTAAAGGTCCACTCCCTCAATCTGAGGAACTCGGGGAAACGAGCTCCAAGAAGGACAAAGATGGTGATGAAGAAATGGAGTACCAGGAGCCTCAGCATACGGTCAATATGATCTTTGGTGGGTCTTCTTCGTACGAATCAAGGCATCATCTGAAGGCCATGGAGCGGAAGGTCAACCTTGTCAAGCCTCCGATCACCATCAAACCATCCAGGTGGTCGGAAACTATAATCTCCTTCAACAAAGAAGACTACCCCATACCTTCGACTCGACTAGGTAGGTTCCCTATTGTCGTTGAACCTACTATTAATAACTGTAAGGTTAATCGAGTCCTAATAGATGGAGGTAGTTCTTTAAACATTTTATTTGTGGGAGCATTGGAAGAGATGCAAGTTCCCAAGTCAAAGGTGAAACCTGTGAAATATGTCTTCCATGGTATAGTTCCTGGTTCCACCACCAAACTAATAGGCGACTTTCCTACGGTTACATTGGAAGGCAGACAACCACGAGCGTAAAAGATTCCATTTGATGTGGTGGATTTCGAATCCGCATACAATGGAATTCTTGGTCGTCCGGCTTTAGGATTTGGTTAGGTGTAGGCTATGCAGGTGATGACAGTGCATGCCACATGTGCACAAACGCTTAGGTGGCGAGGATGGGACAGCGACATGGCATGCACGTGGTCGGGTGATGTGGCAGCGGATGACACGGCTTTGACAAAAGCGCACAGGCTTGGTTCCAAATTGGATCTGGGACACCTGATCGTTATAGAGACAAAAAGGGAGAGAGAGGATGCTGGTCCCACATGGAAGATCTGACCAAGGAGTCTTGGGTTCGGGAGGATGCGACAATGGCGGCTATAGCAAATCCAATGACGGCGGTGTCGTAAACCTGCGAGGCAAACAGCGGCGCTAAAGGCAACGACTCCGGCGAGTTTGGGTGAGGGTGAGCACGGCTCGGCAAGCGCACGGGGTGAGGGAGGAAACCGAAGTGGTGGTGTGTCGGGTCGAAGAGGAACGGTGCCCGGCAGCGGCTTGACAACGATGGCCACGAGTCCAAAGAGGTCCCGGGCGGCGTGGGGATCTCGAGGGCGGCACCGATGAAGACGAAGGGGCTCCAAATCGGCGGCAGCGAGAGCTCCGAACAGATTAGGGCAAAGGAACCGATGAGGTCGAATGATGAAGAGAGAGGACGGCCCACCGGTGCGACACACACTATGCGAACTCAGGGCAACTTCAATGGCAGAGGGAAAGCGGTGACGATCGGCACCGATCGCGAAGAAGACGTGCGCAGGTGCGGGCGGCGGTGAGTGGTGTCCCGGCCATGGCGGCTAAGGCACGGGAGGGCGACGAATGCGCACAGCAGCTTGAGGCGTCTCAACGGTTGAGACGAAAGGAGGCGACCGGCCAAACGCGAAGAAGATGGCTTCGGGCGGCGGTGCTCGGGTTGAAGAGGAACAGCACCCCGACGGCTCTAGGGCAACGGAGGCGGCACAACGAAGGAGCGCGGATCGAGGGGTGGCGCCCTTTATAGCGCCTTAGGAGGCGTAGCCGACTCGGACTCCCAAGGTGGCGGCGCTCACGCGCATAAGCGATGGCGGCGGCTGCGGCGATGCGACCTTATTGCTAGGGCTTGGGCACGCAGCGTGAGCGGCGGCGGCGACAGCAGCCGCCAAGCGAGCCCAGGTGGCGGTGTGGGCATTAGGGTTGAGCGGCGGGCAAGCCGGCTGGGCCAAGTAGCGAACGAGCCGGAAGAGGGAAGAAAGGAATGGGCCAAAGCCAATTCGGCCCACAAGGAGAAACTGAGATTTTAAATAGTTTTCTTTTTCGAAAATAGCCGAAAACACAAAGGGCAATTAGAAAATAGCAAACACACTCGGAGAAATTTTAGAAAATATATCCAAATACATAAAACCCAAATAAAATAGTTTTGATAATAGTTGATGTTGAGATTAATCATATTAAATTATTTTTTATTTATAGAAGTCCCGATTCAGCTTTATTAATTCAAATAAAATTGGTGAAATTTTCCAGGGACCTAACCCACTCAAAAGATTTTTTGAAAAGCCAAATTTTGGGACGTTACATATCCCCTACTGGCGAACATATCAAGTACGTCATCCAGTTAAATTTTTCTACTACAAATAATGTGGCAGAATATGAAGGTTTACTGGCAGGACTCCGAGCAGCTCATTCGCTCGGGATTCACAGATTACTAATGAAAGGCGACTCTCAACTAGTAGCGAATCAAGTTGGGAAAGAGTATCAATGCTCAAGTACCAAGATGTCATCTTATCTAGCGGAAGTACGGAAACTCAAAAAGCACTTCTTCGGTTTCCAGATCCAACACATTCCTAGAAAGATAAACTTTCTGGCATACCAGTTGGCGTGGATGGCCTCAACCAGGTCAACCATCCTGTCCAGAGTTTTTCTCGAGCAACTCGATTCACCCTCAGTGGTCGAGCTTTCCGAGGACATATATGTTTCGCTCTAGGTCGTACAAACCGACCCTGAGAACATGGATGCTCCACAGGTCGTTGATGGTTGGTGCTGTCACGATCCAGGTAGAGATTGGATGACATCGATCTACAATTATCTTCAGCATGACATAATTCCAAAAGATGATGTAGAGGATGATCGTATAGCTCGAAAAGCCAAATCATACACTCTAATCGAAAGTACCTTGTACAAACGATGATCTCACAGAGTGTTGATGAGACGCATATCTCAAATGGATGGCAATCAATTGCTAACCGAAATTTATGAAGGAGTCTGTGGAGCACATCATTCCTACATAACACTGGTCGGTAAAGCCTTAAGGAAAGGATACTATTGGCCACTTACCCTTCATGATGCAAAAGAGCTCGTGATGAAGTGCGTACAACGTCAGTTTCATAGCCGACAAGTACATCAGCCAGCACAAGCTTTGTAAACCATTCCTCTTTCTTGGCCTTTTGCAACCTAGGGACTAGACATTATGGGACCTTTCCCAAGAGCACCCGGGGTTTCGAATTTCTTTTCGTCATGATTGACACGTTCACAAAATGGATCGAAGTCGAGCCTGTTGTTAAAACAACAACTGAAGCCGCTAAGAGGTTTCTTACAAAAAAAATATGATCACACGATTTGGTGTACCCAGTCGTATAATCACAGATAACGGTACCCAGTTCTCAAGCAGTAAATTCCAAGAATTATGCGAAGACCTTGGTATCAAGATACATTTTTCTTTTGTTGCTCATCCGCAGAGCAACGGAGCAGTTGAGCGAGCCAATGGTATCATAATGCAGGGGATCAAACGTCGAGTATTCGACCAGTTAATAAAACGGTCAGAAGCTTGGGTTCAAGAACTTCCTTTTGTACTATGGGCTATTCGAACCACGACCAGTCGTGCGACTGGTGAAACACCATTCTTTTTTGTTTATGGTGCTGAAGCTATGCTTCCTCCAGAACTAAAACTCAACTCTGCTTGAACTGATTGTTTCAACGAAAATGATCAGAATGAATGACGACTTGACGACATCAATTTCCTTGACGAATGACGAAACCAAGCCTTGATACGATTAGCAGTCTACCAACAGGCCATGCGAAGGTACCATAGTCGTAAGGTGCAATCTCGCAGCCTTGCTGTAGGTGATTTGGTTCTCAGAAAAATTCAGAACCAAGTAAATCGCAACAAACTTTCTCCCAAGTGGGAAGATACTTACACTGTGGTCGAAGTCACCCGACCAGGTTCAGTACGACTAGCAATGTCTGATGGGCGTGCTTTGTCTAATTCTTGGATCATTGATCAACTGCGTAAGTTGTTTGTTTAATTATTTTTAATTTTTAATAAAGATTAGTCATTCCTTTATTTACTTTTGACAAGTGATATTGTTTATATATATGTACCTATACTCTGGTCGTCTACTATTGTTGTTTAAACTGTTCGGAGAAGACTACCTTCTCTCCGACATCCTTTACAAGGATCTCTGTTACTCTTTGGCAACGACTTCTAAGTCACACGCTGTCTGGGTCCTAGTCGTGATCATTACCACGCGCGACCACACTCTTTTCTCAATGAAATATACGAGTAACCAAAGCATAACACAAACAACTTCGTGTAGTAACTCATATGCTTAAGATTATGAGGACTATATTCCTTCATTTCAAGATTCTGTTCTACTCCCTTTTGGTTACTGATCGGGACACAAAAAGCCTCTTAGTTGAAGTCTCTCCTTTTCCGCACGTGGTCCTGCTCACTGGAAGGAGCTTCCTAGCGACGATTCTTTTCCTACGATCCTCGCTGCCAGTCGGACTTGAGCCTGAGCATATTTCACGAAGTGTTTTTCCTGTCTTCAGTTCTTAGCAGTTCTTCCGACCAGTTTTGGATACTACTTATAAATAAGATCACTTATTGTTTATTGCATATATTCTTGCATATTTTTCTCATCAAAGCAAGTCTTTTTTTCCGACCATATAATGTTTTTTTGGTACTTTGATTATGATAAACGGATCTATAACTAGTCAAAATCAGACACTGGTTCTGACCAAATTGGTTTCCTAGTATTACTACGATCAGTTTTATCATATAATCAGTATATGCCTTCAAATAATGGTTGCGACTTTAGTTCTCCTTCTTGGCTTACTGCTTATTTAGTAAAGTCCTTCTACTGTAAAGCAGTTGGGGGCTAAAGAATATATAAGAACTTCATAAGTTAACAGAATAAACAAAAGACTTGTTGATGACAGAAAGGTAAGTTTTATACATTTCATAATTCTTATATTACAATTGTCTACTCCTCGAGATCTCCAGACTAATTGCTGCTTGACGGAGATCTGACCTCCATTTCCTCTGCAACCTTGTCTCCGAGAGGATTTACTTCTTCGAGAAACTTGGTCGCATCTTCAGGCAAGCAGTTGAAATCTTCTTCAACGGCTTAGAGATTGATGGAGAGGTCAGAAGCCTTCAGTTTTACCAAAGCAAAACTAACTCCGCTGGCCACAACATCTTTCATCGTCTAGGCATAATTTTCTCGAGTAGTTTTGAGCAGAACCTTGAGATCTTCTAGACGTTGGCCGAAGTAGTCCATCTTCTCTGTTGGATTTCTTAAGGTAGGCGGACTCGACCCTGATCCCATATCGAAGATCATTTTGTTAAGTGCAAAGAGTTTTCATCAAGTTTTTGCACAAAAGTCGCCATCTTTGTCTTGCTCAAACTCGAGCTTTTTAAATTTATTGTAGCTTGAGTTTTCTCTGCATGGGTAAAACAAGTGGTGAGTAAGCATGATTAGAAGAGGCGATATACTGGTCAAGTTTATGACCGGTTACCTTCAATCTTCTTTTCAAAATTCGAATGACTTCCTTGTGCACAGTCGTCACACGTGTCGATCGTAGATCCTTAGCTTGACATTCTTCTTCAAGCTTGGTTATTCTTGCTTCTTTAGCCACGACTTCTTCTTTTATTTTCTTCAAATTTATCAAATATGATAAGGGAGAATAATTAATTAACAAAAGAAGAACAAGCTAGCAAAGAAGAACACAAGTTAAGAAGAAAGTCCTTACTTTTTAATTCGGAATGTTTTTCTCCAGATTCTTTATTTGCTGGGTCAGTCTTCCGACCACAGCAAAATTCTTGACCATGTGTTACACAAATAGCATTCTTCTTTAAGTTTCTTATAAACTTTTTAGAGAAGAAACTAGGAAAATAGTCGTAGATACTTACCTAAATTGCCACGTCATTATATTTGACAAAAATTGTATCAGGACCCGACTCGGCTTGACGGTCCGATATCTTTCCCCAAACCTCGTCAAGCTCCTTATCATCAATAAATCGAGGGCAAAAAGGGAACTTGTTAGATGGAGAGGAATTACCAACAGGGGTCGGGACCTATTGAGAGCCTTCAGGGACGTCTACCTCCGCAGATGGAGTTAGAATCACCACTGGGTCCTGAACAAGCGCTGGCACCGACGCCTGCTCGGGGGCTTCCTCGACCACTTTGTCTCCAGGAACTTTAGCCTGAGAAGTGTTTTGGACGAGGACTTCCTCAATTGCTTGATCCTTAGGAATATTCTGGTCAGAGACGACCGGAACACCAGAAGATTTGTACAAAAAGGAGAGAGAAAGCTCAACAATTCAATTGTTAAAGACTTTTAAAGGTATGCACTCATATGACTATTTCGTTTGTACGTACCTGGTCAATTTTTTGGTCTTGACCTTGAAACTTGCTGGATTAAATTCCGTAGCGCTCGTCTTTCTTTTCTTCTCAACCAATTTCACCGGTTCTAAATCGACAGGGCTGGTTGTATCCCTCACATCCTCCAACATGAGGTCGGACGCGATATTCTCGACCAGCTGGTCGAGGATAGCGTTCCTAACCATCGGGTCGGAAGGTGTGGTTTCATCGACCTCCAGAGCAGTTGTTTCAGTAAAAACTATCAGGTCATTAACGACCACTTTGGGTTCTACAACTTCCGAGCTTTGCTCTGCTGGCCTTCCATCTTTTCCACCTAAGTCAAAAATCAGATTTGGTTAGGTAATGAAATTTTCCCTCTAAGTATATATCTTCTATCAAGTGCTCTTTTACCTCGGGATGATCATCTTCTTCCATGGCCTCTAGGCAGGAATCGGTCGGAATCACAGTAGGATTTAAATCCTGTAGGATTGTATAACCTTTAGTCAAGCCGCCTACACATTAGAGCAAAATCAATAACCGATCGGAGGATATATATATATATATATATATATATATATATATATATATATATATATATATATATATATATATATATATATATATATATATATATATAAGGTAAAGGAAACTTGGTTATCTACCTTAAGTCTCATCGAGTCTCTCTTCATCGAGACTATCGCCAAGATACTGTGAAATCGACCTTCTCATCAAGCTCCCCAAATACAGATCATTTTGATCCACTCTCTGACCTCGTTAGGCGAAAGGGCTTCAAAAAAAGTGACAAAAGAGATTTCAAGGTTATATGATAACCTACTGATAAGCTATACTGGTCGGAGCATCTTCAAAGACTTACCATCCCTTGAGTCCTTGATTCCTTCATCCCGACCAATGTACCAGAGTAGGGAATGGTCTCAGAGCTTCAGAGGACTAATTCGGCGTATGGTGAAATCCCTCACCACGTGCTAGGAAGTCAAGCCTTTTCTTATTAAGTCTTGAATAGCATCCACACATCTTCCAACCATCCCTTTCTTCTCCACGGTTCCCCTCCACTTTGTATTCTCGTTCGCCCTATTTTCGGTGAAATAGAGGCCGTCGTCTTTCATGACTGTCATGTAAAACGAGTTCTTTTTTCATGATGACCACGAGGATTTTGAGTACATTGGGATGTACTCATCGGCCTTCCCGTCGTGAAGGCGTAGCGTGCATTCTCCAGGGTCCACTGTGGATCTTCTTGACATCGCCATCCAGTAAAAGTACTTGAAGAGTTTCAAATTTGATCACACACCCAGGTACGCCTCGCACAGATAGGTGAAAATACTGATGTTGGCGATGGAATTCGGAGCCAAATTCGCCAACTCTGCCCCGTAGTACTCCAGAACTCGAGAGAGGAATTTGTGCGTCGGCAGCCTTGGCCTGCACTCGATGTAGGCAAGGAAAATAGGGATTTTCCTTCCTCACAGCTCGAAAAGTGTTCTCCGGCCGCTGATCTCCACTTGATCAAGTTCTTGTCTGGGAGCATTACGATTTCTTCAAGCATCTTAAGCTTCCTCTCGCTCAGATCTGAAGCCACCCACTTGGTGATCGAGTCCGACATGGTGGGATTTCGCGAGGAGATGAATAGAGGTCGGAGGAAGCTTTGGGTAGAAAAGAAAGCCGAGGTCGAAAAGAATTCTTGGTAAGAAACTGAAGAGAATTGAGTTGGAATCTGGAAGCGTGAAAACCCTAAAGCCCAGCAATGGGGATTTTATAGCTTTAGATCTTTAACTACAATCAGAAGTTATCTAAAGTCTAACAGACAAAACCTTTTTGTCCAACGGATAGAAAAACTCTTTGATTCCCAAGGTAGGTTCACAACTTTAAAATGAATACAGACCACCTCGGATGTCACGATATTAAATGAGGGTCTGCCCGATACGACTTCATCGGAAGAAGTTATTCACACGACCAATTCATTTAAAGTTCGGGGGCTAGCTGATGAGGATTAAAATTTCTATGTATTACTTTAATACATAATAAAAGACCATACGTCTTCGTGGTCGTAACCCCTAAGGCTAACGACCTCACTGGTCGTAAGGGTTCCAGAGGTTACATAATGAGTACTCTGGTCAGACAAGGTCCTGTACCTAGTTTTCGACCAGGTAGCTGCTCGTAGGAGCTATGAACTGGTATCTGGATTTAATTCCAAGTATATTCTTTACTGTGTGATGAATGGAACACGTGATGTGTACTCTATACCACGCGACATTACATAATCCTAAGACACTGATAAACAACCACCTTACGGTTGAGTGTCTCACAGATGCTCAACCACAGAACAGTTGATACTTTATCAACCACCGCCTTGCTCCGACCAGTCGCAACGCTTCACAAGGGACGTCTTCTCCAGGAGTAACTGCTACCTCTTCGGAAGTTATTTAAGGATGGAGCGCGGACGAAATGAGGGGGGTCTGGAATCTGACATCAGTTGATGATTAGCATCAGATTAGAGCAACGCAATCAACATTAGATTCATACTTCAAGTGTAACTAGGATTAGTTCACCGCTTTGATCGTAGGCACCCTGTAATAACTTTGTTCATATCAATAAAAAGCGATCTCATTCTCTCTCAAGAAATCGTGTCATTTTTCTCTATTTTATTTAAAGAAGATCGGCTGACTTGATAAATCGACAACAAGAGAACAAACCCACAGCCAAAGCCTCACACTCTCAAGACATCCATCCTCACAAAGCCTCCTCCATTCTTGCACAACCCAAGTAAGTGCACAAACAAGCAAGCATCACCAAGCCCATTGCCCTCCACCTCCCAAGCACAAGTGAACAAACCCACCCACAAAGAGTAGAGGAGGGGAAGAGGGGCAAAGGAGTTGGGGGAAGACCAACAGAGCAAGGACGGTAGCAGCGTCGACCCACCACCGCCAAGCCGACAAGGGAACCCGAGGGGAACCACCAAGAGCACCGGGAAGAACGTCAACCGCATCACTGCCGACCATTTCCCCCAAACCAAGACATCAAGGTAGCGACCTTTCACCCCATTTATTTTTGCACAAACCGAACCCCCCCCCCCCCAATTGCATGAACTAAGAATGCCCAGGGAGCACATCCCACACTAGCCCACATCATCCGACCATTTTCATCACAGTAGCATCATCAGTAAGCCCTCAGTAATCCACATCACAGAGCAAAGGGGGAGCGAGGTAGAGGAGTAGAAGAGGGGGAGTATACCTTATTGCGCGGCAACCATGGCGATAGCATCCTTCACCATGCACATGCATAAATGAAAATTCACAAGCATCACAACATGAGCTCAAAACAACAAACATCAAGACTTGAATCAAGCACAAGCTGTAAAACCGAAGCAGAACAAAAATGGGGAATTAGGGGGAAAGAGGACACGGGCCAACTCGGCCAGAGAAGGGGGAAGAGAGGCAAGCGGTCGAACCTTGGGCAGCGTCGGCGCTAGCAGGTCGGCCGTCGCGGATGGGTGTAATGATACCAGAGGAGAGCGCGTAGCGGAAGGGAAGGCGCAGGAGTGCTTGGCCATGACATCGAGGTCTGAGAGGAGGAAGCGAAGCGGAAGCAACAAGCAACCGACCAAGCATAAGTAGCCAATGTGAGGCGGAGCGTCTTGAGCAAGGAGGCGATGGCGGCCATTGGGTGAAACAAGCCGAGCGATGTGACTCGAGGTAGCTTCTGTTGGCGTGTCGTGGTGGGCGTGTAGCCGTCAGAGTAGAGGCTACGCAAGAAGAAGGGAGGAATAAAGAAGGATCGGGGGAAGAAGAAGAAGAAAGGTGGGAGCCTGGGTTTCTTTCAGCCGAAGGGAAAGGAGAGGAGAGAGAGTCAAGAGATAAGGAGAGAGGAAATGGGAAAAGAAAATAAGGAAGAAAAAGGAAAAAATAATATGTAGAAATTTTTTATAAAATTTAAAATGGAAAGACTTACTATTCGTCGGAACAGTGTCCTACCGAGCAGACGAATAGTAATCCGTATACTTAAATGTGATTACCCTCGAGTAATAACACAGATCACCGGTCGTCGATCTCGCGCACGTCGTGGTCTCACGTTCTCTCGTAGATTTTCTTCCGCCGGGAAGTTTTTGTGACGAATAGACGCGCGCACGAGCGGCAAACGGTCGCACGGCACGGTGGAAGGTGATCGATCGGATTCTTCAGGGCCAATAGTGATCACGGTCGAACATGAGAACACGCGATGCCATTGATTCTGTCCTTGGTTTGTTTGAAAAGGTCGGGTATGCTGTGTGGCTGAAGGCTAGATCACAGTTCAAGTCATACTAACGATTAGTTGAACAATTATTTAGTTGTGTTAGCCAACTGTATGCTTCGAAAAAAAGAGAGCACAGTACATATATTGTCATGTAAGAAAATGAATTTCTTGTTTTTTAGAGTTTTAAAAGAACCTTTGAGTTGAAAAGACTGATAAAGACAGGACGGCCCAGGTTGGGAACCATTGTGTGTTTGGTTTGGCTTCTCCTGATCTGGTTTGTCCATGGAGAGAACCCTCCTTCAGTGTAGTTGGGTTTGCTCAAGCTCGGCTGGTTGGTAGTACTGTACTAGTAGTAGTTGAATGATGTTTTAACCTACTAGTTTCTTCCTTTCTTCCCTCTTTAGTGACTCGTGTCCTCCTATCTACTTCTTTCTGCTTTAAGATTTCAACTGAAGTGGAATATTTCATTTTGCTCTCTTTTAAAATACTTTCACTGAGTTAATCTTTGACTGCTCCTTTTTTATGGCAATGATGAATTTGGCTTATTAAGAGGTACAATACAAATATATTGTCATGTAAGAAAATAAATTTATCATTTTTAGAGTTTAAAAAACCTTGTGAGTTGAAAGGACCGATAAAATACTGGAAGGTTGGAAAGGCCCATAATTACGGGTACAAAAACGGGGAAATGGGAAAGAGGGCATGAAATGCCAAGCCGCCCGAGTGGAGGAAGAAATATGAGCCCAATTAGTCGTAAACGCCCGTGGCCCAGAAGCAGGTAAAAATTTACAATGGACAAAAAATAAAAAGGCGTGGTCGGCAGGATTCGAACCTGCGCGGGCAGAGCCCACATGATTTCTAGTCATGCCCGATAACCACTCCGGCACGACCACTTGCGTTCTTCTAAATCTACATATTTAGATAGATAGATATATATATATGACTAGTAAGAAAACAAGAATAAAAGTGGTTAATGGCAGTATGGCACCGAAAGATCGGGAACAGGGACAAAATCCGTGTTCTTATCCACTCGCGGCAGTCAGTCTATTCCTTGCCACGCTGGATATTCCTTCGTCAGCATGCAGACGCCGCAGCCCTTCTTGTCGCGTTGCTCGAGCAGTACGCGGACGCAAGAGCTTGTCACCCCGGCACAGTACATTCGTACCACAAGATCACCTCATCTCTTCTCCACTGCCGCTTGTTCTTGTGGCTGGCAAAAGCATCAAGGGAAATCAGAAGCATCCATCGCCGCGCCCTCTTGTCAACCTCTCCTTAGTCCTGAACATTTCGAAAAGGATCAAAGAAATCCAAGAAGTCTAATCCGCCTTGCTTCGGATGGTCGATGGTTTGATTCCATCCCGTCCCGTTCCAAGGCCGCCTTGGCAACACGACAACCTCGTTGGCATAATCGCGTAATCGGCATCGCTTAATTAAGGCGCAACGCAATAATTATCCGCATAAGATGAGCGGCACCCATCAAGAACAAGAGCGAGATATGACTACACGTTACCTTCCTTCCATTTGCTGCCGCTGCACTGTTGCTGGTTAAATGCCTCTCGCGTTACGTACGTACAAACAGAGCCAAAATGATGAGATCTATTGGGCAGAGAGCTGTAAAACGGTTGGTACCTAGGGGCATATACGGTAGTGTGATGTTAATTATCTGTAAATCTTGTTATGTAGAACACGAGATGATATGAATGAGAAAGTGAGAACATAGAGAATTGTGATATCTCTCATGTAGTGGTCGACTACTCGACTGTAGCATAAGAAATAAGACACATTGTACATAAAGAAACTGTCGATAGAGTTGTCGGTGTTTTAGGACCGATCTTACGTAAAGATTGTTTGATTCGGGGGGTCTCCTAGAATAGAATCACGCAGAGAGATTGACACGGGTATTTGTATACAGGTTCAGGCCTTCTCCGGAGAGAATAACAACCATACTTCTGTGTGTGTATGGTATTGAGTGTGTTTCGTACAATCGGGAGAAAAGACTAAGGCTATTACAGAAGATAGTATCTAACTGTTTTCCTGATTGCTTGTTGTCTCCTCCGATCGCTCCTTTTTTCTCTCTGACTGCTGCCTTTATATAGTCGTGAAAGAATAGCTGTTTTCCCCTGATGAAGAAGCGTCTTATCAAATCGATATGAGCGCATGTTTGCGTAATCATCGGATGGTAACCCCTTCACGCCCTTTGGCGATTACTTGTCGAGATAATGGGGTATTACGTGCTATTACTTCGTGAGAAGTAACAACGATATCTTGACTACTTGGATTCCTTAATCAATTGGACCCACTCAAATGCAGTAGGTTTTATTGATCATAAGATAGTCGTGGTGACACAGTCGTAGAAGAGCTTACGACTATGAGGTAGTCGTAGAATAACTTACGACTAGATAGTGATCGTAGAAGAACTTACGACCATAAGGTAGTCGTAGCAAGACTTACGATTATGGAAATTGGTCGTAGAAGAACTTACAACCACACAGTAGGCTTCTCCTTGTAAGTATAAAGGGTATACCTAGGGACCACATGATATCATATTTATCCATAATAAGAATTATAGATAAAAGATAAAATAAGGATTATTAGATCATCATCAAGAGTCATATAAAAAGACAATCCATTGTAGGATCTGTCTTTAGCGCTGTCTATAAATAACATGGAGAAGTACTATGGACAACAGTTGTCTACAATACCTCTCCTCCATGTTATCTATAGACAACACTAAAGACAGCTTCTACAATTGATTGTCTTTTTATATGTCTCTATAAACAGCTGCTTCATGTACAATATGTCTTGTTTTTCGTGCTACAGTCGATCACTGCATAAGAGACGATTTAATTCTCTATACTTCTCTCTCTTATCCACATCATCTTGTGTCCTACGTGACAAGGCTTACAGTTAGCAATATCAGACTACTGAACATGCCATTAGCGGTCACGCGCCCTGTCAATAGATGGTTATGATGATGATGATTTATTAATTCGGCATTCGTTTGGGGTCCAGGGTCCTGTGATTCTGTCTGCTCGGTTCCTTGTCTGTTGCTCGCTTGCTTTGGGTTTAAGCTGATCCGGCCTGTCAGATAAGGCGTGTGTATTGGCCAGTGGCAGGTCCCATGTTCCCATGATTCTTGCTTCGCTCTGTCTCCACTCTCGAGTCTTGAGAGGCCAAGGAGCCTGGAAACTTGAGCTTGAGGCCTGCAGGTTGCAGCTTGCGTGCTTTCTGCTTTGGCACTTTAGTCTAGTTAAGCTAGCATCAGTTGAATCGGTCTCCGGGTTTTATGTTTTTTTTTTGGTAGCACAAGTGTTAAGTGAATAACCCCGTTTTTCTCTATGGATTGAGCTACAGTGAAGCGTTTCAGGTGCTGCCTCCACAAAACATTCACTGGCATGCGGTATCCCATGATGCAAGATGCGAGCAAGCGTGTGATTGGAAGACGCACTTATTCGCGCAAGAGTATTGTCTAGATTCTTGCTACTAGAGTATCATCCATACTGACCAAATCTTGCCAGGCTATGGATAACAAGTTTATCAAATATATCATGCAAGAAAAATTGATAGGGCCTTTATGCAATGTTGTGTATGGAAGGGGATGTGTCCGAAATATATACATTATGTTCTCGCTTTTCGGACACAGTCTTGCAGGGAGAGACACAGTTGCATGATGTTACAAAGTATTGTGGGCTGAGGGTGCAGAGGTGAAGCCCTGCGGTACGGATTATGAGTCTGAGTTGAACATGTAATCGGAGTATAAATATATATCATCGACTTTTTGTAATTCTAATAAGAAGAAAAAATTATTCATACGATGGAACCGCCGCAATTTGGCTCCTATAAATATAGACTTTGACAAACTTTCTAAACAAATTCTTATGTCTCTGTATTGTTCTCTCGAGCATAGCGCTGATGGAAATGCTGCGTTACACCACGATACACTCATACAAGAACCCAACATTCAAATCAAAATGCAACACCTGACGGTCCTGACCTACAAATCATATGTGATCTTTAAGAAACTCGTAATAATGTCGTATCGTCTCATCCTCCCAGCTACCAGAGGATGGATTCGTCGCTGTCGGCGGGGCCCACCGTGGCCTCCCCCTGGCCCCACCTTCGCTCCCCACACGACCACGATGACACGATCCATGCCACGCCACCCGCTGCAATTTGAAAACCGCTTTGCCTTTTCGGCCCTCGGCTTTTTGCTTCCCCTCCTCATCCTCTTCTCGGACGGCGCGCGGGCGCGGCCTTCTCATGGCTTCTCCCGAGAGGAGGAACAGGAGGATCCTTGATTACCTCAACGACGGCGAGGAGCTCGGTATCGACGGGCCGGTGGTGACGCCGCGCTCACCGGCGGTGGCGGAGGCGGTGAGGTCGCTGCTGCCGAGGTTCCGGTGGGCCCGGCTGGCCAGGCTCGGGAGGAAGGGCGGCGGTGGGAAGGGGAAGGAGGAGGTCGCGGTGGAGAAGTGCGAGCACCCATCCGTGTCTACCTCAGGTGCGTGATCGAGTTCGTCGTTTGGTACTGTTGGGGGCCAAAGGCGCGATTTTATTGGATTTCCTGGGATTGCTCGGTGTAAATAGGATTGCGTTTGAGTTGCAGTTCGATTCTTTGTTTGTGCAAGGTTTTGGTTGTCTTGGTTAACTAAGAGTTGATTTCTCGATAGTTTAACGGCGACTCTTGTGTTAAATCCACTAAAATGGCGATGCTATGCGCTATGCCTTCTGTTCCTCGATCGTCACCCAATGGCGATGGATGCTCGCGCGAGCGACTAGACGAGCACGCCGCCGGCCTGCCGGGGTAGGCTCCTAGCTCCCCATGTCCACGACGAGGAGGCGGAGCTATCGGTGGAGAGGTGATCAACACGGACGGCGGCGGGGAGAGAGGACAGATCTGCCTTCTCCCCAAGCGAGCTCGGTTTATCCGGAGGTAACTCCGGCCAATTCACCGTCCTGTGACCTCGCGGCGTGGGCTAACAAGCGGCGGCACGGCGGTGGCCGTGGCGGCCGCGCACTGGGAGACGGAGGCAGCCGGCACTACGCGAACCACAACTGGGTTGACGAGCACCGTCCGATTAAGCTCCGGTGTCCAAGATTGACTCCATGCCATTCTTTCAAAGTAGCACCTATATCTATATTTGATTGCTATTCACACCCCCGATTTGGATCGCGAATCGAAGAATATTTGCGATCCAAACTCTGGGGTTCTTTACCGTTAGATCGAGATTATACGGCTGAAATCTGTGGAACAAAAATAGGTTGCCGAGAGATTTTAGGAAAGGGTCCCTTTAATTACGCAGCCTTTTCTCTCCCCGTCCTTAGCTCAGGAGGCGGGCGCAGGAGAGGATCCTCGGGAGGCGGCCGAACTCTGGCAAGTGGCGGTGGAAGCGCGCCGTGGGAAACACATTGCCCGGCGAGGACGGTCGTTCCTCTGCCATGTGCGGTGGTGCCGGCCTGCCATCTCTGTGATGACCTCGACTCGACAGCGCAGGGTGCCGCGACCATGACGGACCTCTTAACTTTGCCGATGATGGATAATGGATTTGCAGGAAATGAGCATCACCTAAGACCTCATCAAATTCTTGGAGTACATCAAGGAGCATCCCCACCCTGTCATCCACACCTTAGAATATCACACCACTCCAGATTTCCAAGCCAAAGTCTGACTGAACATATCTGAACAATTGCATGCATGATCATGTTTGATCATGCTGCACATGATAAACGAAACGTTTGGAAATCTCAGAATCGGAACACATGGCAGAGTTTTCTTCACCTAGCATCATTATCAATTGAGTGGGTTGAATTGGGAGGCTCTACGAGCCACTCTTTTTTGACCTCCCTTGCTAGGTGAGGAAACAATTTAACAACCATGGAATATACTGGATCAAAGAATTGCAGTGTTTGTTATCCATGATTAGACCGAGAAACATGTTACATGTAGTTCATGTTGCTTGCTGCAAGGCAGCAGCCAAGCCAATAAGCCATATGTACATATGACATAAATCATACTGTTACCAGCATTCCTGAGGCCTACAGGCTGCTGTGTGCAGTCTGAAACTGTGAAGTCTGAACTCGCAGTCCCAGTCTCACACTTGTGGTTCGATTGTTTGTACAAGACCGTGCTTTTCTTGGTTAACGAAAAGGTGGGTTTTCGATAATATCACATGAGTATCTACCAATCAAGTGATTATTCTGTTTAAGATCTCTGTTTATTTTGGGGGTGGGGGGGGGGGTGTTTAGAAACTAGCCATGTTTTGCTTATTAATCAGTAACACTCCCTGTTCTGCACTTTCAGTACGCGAAACCGACAGCGTCACTAGGTCTTCAGACCTCGGCGTTGGATTAAGCCTAGTGTTCCTCCTGGCCAAGACGTCCGACGAATTCCACAAGATGGTCAAGGTGCGTGCGGAGATGGAGACGCTTCTGAAAGAGATCAAAGATCAAGTTAGGAAGAATAGCGAGGGTCATGATGTATCGAAAACCCGCAATCTTGAATCTACCACATCGAGTTGTGTCACCGATAGGAATGATAATGAGAGGGCAAATGTTCACTCGGAGGATCAGGTCACCTCGTCCAGCATGGAGGTGGTGAGCTACGAGAAGTCATCCGAAGATGGCTGCTGCATGAGATTGGGTGTGCTTGAAGAAGAGTTTCACGCCGAGCTCGAGCGTCTTCAGGTTAACTACGGTTCAGATATTCCATCATTCCTCCCAGAAGAAGAACATGATACAGAGGTATATGCTTGGCTTCGTTTGCATTCACTGTGGAGTGAACAAAATGTTGTGCCGAGATTAAGACAGAGTTTGTCTCTAACTTGTGTCAACATTGATGTTTCTTTGAAATTCAGTCGTTCGATGAGATTGCTGACTACCGTCAAGGACTCAACGGTGGTATGGGAGAGGTAGTTGAGGATGAAGACGACGATGACGCTGAATACAATGGGGTGTCTCCTGTTGAGCTGGAGAGAAGGCTTCATGAGCTTCTCCATCAGAGAAACCAGGAGCGGATTGAAGAGCTGGAAACCGCGCTGCGATGCGCGGAGAAGAAGCTCGTTGAGAAAGAAATGGTGGTGTGCTTGTGGAAGGACACCGCAAAGCTCGCATTACGACAAGACAATGAGCTGCAGTAAGCATCGCGTTCCCTTCTCTTCGATTCACTGCTAAGATATGATGTGTTATCCTCAATTCCTTATTATACATGCCCTGTGTTGGGTTTTTCTTTTTTGCAGATGAGGAGATTGCGGAGCTGGCACACTTTTTGTGAACAATTCATCGGTTGTACATGATCACACATGGAGGAGAATTTTAGTACTATTGCATGAAAGTGGCAAACACTAGAGCTTGTCACAGTCAGCTGTGAAGCTGTTCATACCAAGTTTAGTCTTAGCCTTTTAGGTTACCTGAGCACGTTTTGGTTTAGAGTAAAATCAGCTCAATTAATCTGACTGATGTACGGGTCCATGTGGGTCTGATATTGTGAGTTTCTGCATATCTGCATACGAGCATGTCTTGGATCATGTATGGATTCAGAATTCAGACGGCAATTTGGTTGCTTGTTTTGGCTCCTCTTTACCCATTGTACCTCTGCTTACAACAGTTCTTCCATTGCATTTGAACATTGTGTATCGTTTTTGTAGTCATCGTTTGTACAGTAAGCACGTTAGCAACAGGCTGCGGAGCATTATCTGATCGAAGTAACTGGGTCGAAAAAATTGTCATCTTATATCTTCTTATCTAAAGCTGATGATCATCACTTTTTTCATCTACCATTGGATGGCCATCCAATGAACAAGAATACCACTCAATGTAGGGTCTGTTTTGTTGGAAATATACCTTAGAGGCAATCATAGAGATGATTATATTTCATTATGTTCATAATATTTGATAATATGTTATTATGTTCCTTGAATGAATCATTGGTTATGAAGATTAACAAGTATGTGACTTGTTGGTGAAGATATTTTAACTTATATGATATCGTTCTAAATTAATCCCTGGTCGAATATCAATGGTCGGAACACTAGTGACTCTATCGACCAGTACATTGTATTGATTGATGACCATGTTTCATCGGTCATGGATATAGGTATATCGAATCAATAATGTGAACACATGTTAGAGAACATAGGGTTGGATAAGACCCACCTTGAGACACTATTGAGATTGTTATAATTCTATGTGTCGTTAGTTGGTCTCAAGCAATGATGATGTATAATCCTTAGACCTGAGATCAGCATGGTTTCCTAAATGTGTAATAGCACTCTTAGTGGTGTTGGAAATATGCCCTAGAGGCAATCATAGAGATTATTATATTTCGTTATGTTCATAATATTGGATAATATGTTATCATGTTCCTTGAATGAATCATCGGTTATGAAGATTAACAAGTATGTGACTTGTTGGTGAAACTCTTAACTTATATGATGTCGTTCTAAATGTATCCATGGTCGGATGTCAATGGTCGGAACACTATTGACTCAATCGACCACAGCACATTGTATTGATTGATAACCATGTTTCACCGGTCATGAGTATACAGATATCGAATCAATAATGTGAACACATGTTAGAGAACATAGGGTTAGATTGACCCCACCTTGAGACACTATTGAGATTGTTATGATTCTATGTGTCGTTAGTTGGTCTCAAGCAATGATGATGTATAATCCTTAGACTTGAGATCAGCATGGTTTCCTACATGTGTAATAGCACTCCTAGGGGTTGTCAATCGCTACTCGTAACTGGATAGTTATAAAGGTAGCTTTCGGGTATGCTATGAAACATGCGGAGGAATGTGACTGGTCAGATATGAGATTTGCCCCTCCTAACATAACAGGAGAGATGTTTCTGAGCCCCTCGTTGTGGTCGGATAAAGAAAGTGCATGGCCATGCCACTAGTGGTCGAAGTGTTCGACCACGTGAAGTTATCCGACACTCGATTGAGAAAGTATTGAACAATCCATGGATGACACAATATCTCACCTGGAGTTCAACCAGACATCGTGAGGCAAAGGGAGAATACACGAATAGATCGCTAAGTTCAATCGATTCTGGTGGTCGTATGGAATCTGGCGGTTGTAGATGGTCGAACGTAATCATGAGTGGTCGAAACACAGTCGTAAGGAGTTCTGGTGGTCGTGACCAAATACAAACTGGTCGTATAGAGATAGGACCTGGTCGTAAGTGATGAGGACCTGGTCGTAAGTGATGAGGACCTGGTCATATTGCATTAAAGTTCGTCCGATATAATTTGTGTGTATACGGGAATCGTTATGTCCTGCTAGGAATCGCTAACGATTCGTGGCCGGAAAGGGTTTCCCAGTCACAACCGATTACGCATGAACCTAACGGGTCACACACTTAACGGGTTGGAATAAACCAGTACGGATACGATTCGTCAAACGTGTTCAGATAGGATCCGTCACGAGCACTATATAAGGCGATGCATGAAGCTGTTGGGACTGGGGTGAACGTAACAAATGAGACACACGAAAGTCGTGAGTTGAGTTGTTCCACCGAAACCCTAGCCGCCATCTTCCTGAGAGCTACGTAAATGCGACTTGGTGCTAAGCACACCGGCGTATGGTTGTTCCTTCCTAGGCGATGTGGATCTGGTAGAGGCGCTTCTTGATTCTTTGTTGCGCTTGAGGGCTATAACATCCTATTTTACGGGCTTTTTGAAAATTTTCAAAACTTTAAAATTAACCATTTGGTTTTATTGAATTCTAAAAGCTTAAATTGTAATTTAGAATTTTAAGAGCAATTTAATTTGAATTAATTAAACTTCAATTAATTCAAGTTGGTTTAATTGAATTTTCTGGATCTTAATTGGATTTTAAAAAAATCAAAAGTGTTGTTTTAAAGCCTTTTCTTGGTTTTGTTGGTTTTTAAAAGAGGTTTTCCCTTTGTCCCTAAGTTAAAAATAATTAATCACAAAAATTAAAAGCAATAGTTAAGCTAAAAATATTTTTATTAAGTTCTAAATAATTTAAGAGATTTCTGTGTATTTTTCTTGATTTTTTGGACAGCTTTAGCTATTTTCTAAAAAGGTTTTTGCTTTTTTGGTATTTTCTAAATTCAAAAATCCTCCCTATTCATCTTGGGCCGAATTCCTTCAGCCCATTCTCCTTTCTCCCACGTGGCCCAACCGCGTCGGCTGCATTTAAAAGTGTCGTGCAAGGCGCTCCCTTGGTCACCGTCCGATTGGAATCGGACCGCTGCCAATCCCCATGCGTTTCCCCGTTCCGCGCCCCTCTCTCTCGCTGCCCGACGGGCCCGCCTTGTCAGCCTCGCCGCTTCGCCCCTGGTCATCTTCCTCAGCACGCCATCGCCCTCGCCACCAGCGTCGGCTCGCGCGCGTCTTGATTCGATCCCTTTCTGACTCTGCCGTCGCGGTCACCCTGGCGCATGCATTCAATGCGCCGTCCTTCTCCGCGCCCGTTGCCACCCGTTGTTCCCGCGTCCCGTCCCATCCCCACGCTTGCTCTCGCCCGTGCCAGTCTTCGAAGCCACGACCGATTTTCGCCGTACTCTTCGCCAAGCGTACTTGCTCCGTCGCGCACATTCAATCTTGACACGACCTCGCGCCACGCCACCACCGCTCCTCCTCCGTGCCTGTCACCTCCGCTCACCTGTCCCCGTCTACGTCAGACCTCGCCGCCGCGAGCACGCCATCGCCCATCTCGCCCTCTGGCCTCCCCCGCGCCTATTTAAGGGGAGCACCAAGTGCCCCTCGGCCTCCTCTTGCTCTTCCCCCCACTCACTCTCCCTCTCTCCCTTCGAGCTCGCCGTATTTCGTGATTCAACCGTCGACGCCGAGTTTCACTCCGCCACATCTGTCGCTGCCGTCGAGCCTCCTCCGGCTCCATCGACCTCGCCTCGTGTCGCCGAACACGAACCTCCCGTCTTGCGCCTCCCGACCCGAAGCCCTCGGACCGCCGCCGCCGCAATCCGCCGCCACGTCATCTTCTTCTTAGGCCTCCCTTGTCGCCGCATCCTCAAGACCGCGCGCACCTGCTTCACTGCGCCGCCCTCTTCCCGTAGGTGCCCTCACCGGCCACCAAGATCTCGTCGTTCGCCGGCAACCATCGGGTCGAGCGCGCCGCCGGCTCGGGTCCGACGTGGTTGCCACCGTGGCACCCCGTCAGCGGCCACCTCAGCCATTTGCTGACGTGGCTGCCTCGTCAGCAAGCCCGCGTGGATTTTCCTGGTTTTTCTTTAGAAAAATAAATCGGAAAAATCAAGAAAATCCCGATTTCATCATTTTATATAAATTCAAACTTCCGAAGGCCATAACTTCCTCATTCAAACTCCGATTCGAGTGATTCAAATTTCTAAATTCCTCTAAATTCTTTGTCTTCCTATTAGTATTTATTTGGATTTTATTTGGAGTTGTTTTATTTACTTAGCTTGTTTATGCGTATAGATTAGGTGTTTGGACGACTTCGTGGACCGATTTAATCGAAGCATCTCTACTCTTCAACGAAGGCAAGTCGTAGACCTTTGATCATATTGAACACAATTTATAAAAGTATATTGATTGATATAAATATGCATTGCTAATTTTATAATAAATGGTTTCGGGAATTAGTTGATTACCTAATTGCCATTATGCCTCCTTGATAATTTGTGAATGACATGTACCCTTGAATGACATAAACCCTTGGACACCCTAGGATGGATAACTATTAGTTGGACATTTGTACTACCAACATGGGTATCGTATTATACTTAGCCAATGCTTTAGTTATACGATAGGTTCATGATCACTTACTCCAAGAAGGATTGAATTTGACTAAAGGAAATATGGAACTGTGGTGGAGCCACTATTGATAAAAGATGTTGCGCCATGGCAAGGATTGTCATTTGGCCGGGTTGAACAAAAATGATTTATGCTCGGACGAGTGGGTGGTGGTAAAGGGGGGTATGGAATCACATCGGGATGCGGAAAATCTCATCTAAGCAACCACTAAGGACTTAACCTTGAACCATTGATCCAGGCCATCTCGTACAACCACATGTCTAGACTGGGATAGACCTGGCCGACTAATTAGCAATGTTTTGGTTCGGTCCTGTTTTGGTTGGGAACGGCGCAAGAGGGGGCCAGAATGGCAAAACCTTAGCGGGCAGAACCGAGTCAAAACAGAACTTTGTAAAAGCCTTGTCACGTACTCTAGACTGCTTACCTAAGGTAGTGAGTAGTGGCATAGATATATGCCGAACAAACTAGATAATTCGTGTCTTGTGGGTCAAGCTGTACAACCTCTGCAGAGTGTAAAACTATTCGAATAGCCGTGTCCCCGGTTATGGATATGCTCGGTGATTTCACGCAAGGGATAGATCTTTATCAAAAATGTTGGAATGGGTTGGTCGAATCTCATAGATGGTTGATGGTTGGGAAGTGAACGGGGTGTTCACTAGTTGTTTCAAAAGAAAATTATTTACTTATGTATTAATCTTTTAAATTGTGCCTTACAATCTACTTACTATATTTAATGTCAAATATTGCTTTCTGCAAAATAGCCATAAAGCTATCCTTGTCAAACCTTGCATGAATATTACTTGCATACATTTCTCTGCGACTTGCTAAGTACATTCAAAGTACTCACAGATTTATGCCATCTGGTTGATCAGTCGCTGAAGAAGAACCAGGAAGCACCGAGTTCTACGAAGAAGACTACTTTGAAGACTATGCGAATTAGGTCGCGTCCTCCACTCGATTGCTTGTGGGCATATTGGGTGACCTCCACCGGATGTTTGGTTTCCGCTGCAAGCTTCCTTTTGTTGTTAAGCCCTGCGTGGCAAATTTTGTAAGACTTGACCATAAGGTCTTTTTGCTAAATATTATTAATTTGTCTGCTTCATCTATAGTTTGGTTGTGTGGATATGATTACGCCAATGTTGTAACTGTGTGAGCTAGCTACTGATCATAAGACTAGTTCAGAATACACAGAGGGTCCTGAGGTTGCATACTCGGGGTCCCAACAAGGACGATCCGCGATCTTCATAAGGAACTGCAGAGGTCGCTGGAGGAGACGATTGTAACGTCCCGTTTATCCTAGAGTTCTTGCCAGCTTTCAAAATAAAAAAGAACCATTTGGTTTAATTGCTGTTCAAGCTTAACTTGGTATTTTGGAAGTTGGAGAGTTTAACTTGACCTAATTAAACCTGAACTAAGTCCCTTGTTGATGTTCTCGGTTGGTTGGAGCTTTTTGTTGTTCTTTGGTGTTCTTTGGCCTTGTTTCCCTTCCTTTGGACCTCCCTCGAGGGTGGTTCGATCCGGATTCTTGATATTACCGCCACCCTCTAGCGATCGTCTGGTCCGTTCAAGTTCTTGACACTTAGCTTTGGTTTTTTACTTCCTCCGTTTCGGTGTTTCCGACCCCCGGTCGTACCGTTGTGGTAGTATCGGAACTACCGCCTTTGTCAAGTCCTCCTCTAAGCCTTCTCAGATCTCCCTGTGCCCATATGGATCTCCCTATGTCCATGTGGAGCTCCTTTGACCTCCCTCGCGCCTGTGCGGTGCCACCGCTTGCTTTGGCGGTACTGCCGTTTGTTCCGTCGGAACTACCGCCTTTGTTAAGACCTCCTTTGTCCGTTAGACCTCCTAAGAGTCCAAGGAATCTCCCTTGACTCCTTGAAGACCCCCTTTATGCCTTTGTGGACCTACCGCTGTTATTTTGTGGTCGTACCGCTAGGATTTAATTTTCCTTGTCTCAGGACCGTTGATGTTTTTGGATGGCCCGATCTTGAAGGTGCGTTCGCCCGGTCCGAACGGACCCTTTGCTTGGCTCCATTCGATCTTGATCTAACGGCCCTAGTTTTTCCCGCGTATCCTTGTTTCCGCGGACCACTCCCTTGCTTTGATCCTGACCGTGAGATCTCATTTGAGAGATCTAGCCCCTAGGACCTCTTTGTGACCTTGGGACCTCTCTGTATTCCTTTGGACCTCTCCGTGTCTATAGGATTTCCCCAGGTCGGACCTACCGCTCGCTTGGCCGGACCTACCGCTCGAGCATGGTCTCAGTCACATAAAAAATCCCTTGATCAGATCTGACCATAGGACCTCCCTCTTGGAGATCTTACCGTCAGAACCCTTGCCCCTTTGATCTGACCGTAGGACCTCCCTCTTGGAGATCTTACCATCAGGACCTCCTTACCCCTTTGATCGTGGTAGGACCTCCTCTTGGAGATCTTACCGTCGGGACCTCCTTGCCCTTTGATCGACCGTAGGACCTCCTCTTGGAGATCTTACCGTCGGGACCTCCTTCCCCTTTGATCGACCGTAGGACCTCCTCTTGGAGATCTTCTGGTCGGGACCTCCTTGCCCTTTGATCGTAGTAGGACCTCCTCTTGGAGATCTTACTGTCGGGACCTCCCCCTTGCCCTTGATCTTAACCGTTTAGGATCTCCTTTCGAGAATCTAAGCCATTGAGATCTCTCCTTGGTTTGTCTCAGCCATCGAGGCCCTTCCCGGCTTGCGGTTGTACCGCACCTTAAACCCGGAACTACCGTTATCCGGTAGTACCCCTTCTTGAGTCTGATATCGCCAGTAGAAGATGTCGTGTCCCTCTTTCGAACCTCTTCGAGTCTCTGGACCTCTTGTCCAGGACCTCCTCTTAGTACCCTTGGACCTCTTGCCCAAGACCTCCTTTCATTGTTTTTGGATCCCTTGTCCAAGACCTCCTAGTGCCTTTGGACCTCCTATCCACAGGACCTCCCCGTGGTCTTTTTGTAAAGACAATTGTGTGGTGAGGACTGCCTCTTTGACTGGTCGTGCACTTCTTGGACCGGCCCCACTGGTCAGCCTCACCCGCCTTTTATCATTCCTGCCGCCTTGAAACTTTGGGCTCATTTAATGCATGTCGAATCACATTAAATGCAGGTCCTAAGGGTGCATTGTTTATTTCTTTTTAGGACACCTTTTGTCCTAGCCCTATCCAGGCCACCTTCGATCATTGACACGTTTTGGCTAAGCCTTCTGTGCCCTTGCCAACCCTAGCTATAACTAGCCTGGGCAAGCCCTCTCTTGTCACCTTTGGCTCATTTCTAACTCCTTTGCCTGGGCTCCTTAGTGCTCAAGTCCTCCTCTGGAGCTCTCCAAGCCGAGCGGTGCTCCCAGTTTATTGGCTTCTTTTGGTTGAAGTTTTGTTCAAAATTCTTTTGAGTCTTCGAGTTCTTTTGCCTAGTAATAGCTTTTG
The DNA here is from genome assembly GCA_036346405.1 of Phyllostachys edulis. NCBI lineage: Eukaryota > Viridiplantae > Streptophyta > Magnoliopsida > Poales > Poaceae > Phyllostachys > Phyllostachys edulis. The sequence continues at coordinate 68,215,807 of CM070556.1, read as the reverse complement.
CTTATTTGGTTCTTTGCGATCGTGTAGATTCCAAGCTCGAGGAGTATCTAGACCCGGTAGTTTCAACCGAAGGACCTGCACTGCTTGACGAAGGCAAGTCACAGCCCTTGATCATGTTGAGCCTAGTCTTTGAAATATATTTTGTTTTACCTTACCATGCATGGCTACTTTTATATGAAAATGTTTGGGCAGTAGTTACTCTTCCTCACTTGATATTATGCCTCCTTTGAACTTGTTGCTGGACATGTTGACATACTCCCTTTGAGAAACTCTATGTTGGGTATTTTAGTTGGCACCTTTTTGGTGTTGCCAACAGGGAACCGTAAGTTATGCTTAGTCTTGCTTTAGAACCGTGGGTTTCGAGAATTTTGCTTCATCAATTAATAATCTTGACTAATGATCTATGTAACCTATGGTTGGTGCCATTGTTAAGCAACTATGGCAGGATGTCGTATGTTGTGTTGATGGTGGTGTGAGACCACTTTGTTTACAAACTAGTGTGCCAAGGCTGGGTGGTCTTTTGGCAGGGATAATCATCAAATTGGTTTGGCTTGGGCAAGATGGCAGGGAGTGAGAAGTGGGTGCTTTGCACATGGGAAGTGGAAGTCTTGCCTGAGCACAACTAAGGACTTAACTTTGTGTCTGTGGATCCGGGTAATCCGTGCAACCACAAGGTCATTTTATGGGGATGGCTTTGGTAGAATAGCGGCAATGAGATGGCTTGGTCTTTGTTGTGGTTGAGCGAGTTTTATCGCAGCAACAAGAAGAGGGGCACAAATCTGGTGGCTTTGCAACCCATCCAGAAGCGAAACCTTAGCGGGCAGCTCCTAGCCAAATCAAAGCTTCGTAAAGGCCTTGTTACGCTCTCTAGATTGCTCACCATTAGAAGTGAGCAAGGGTCTTTCCGGAACCCGTCCCGCTAGAGAGATCGTGGATTGTGGGTAAAGTTGTACATCTCTGCAGAGCGTTAATCTATTTGAATAGCCAAGTCCTTGGTTATGGACATCTCCCGGAGAAGTGGTGCAAGGGGTAGTTTTTGAGAAATTTGTGTTCCCTGGGCCCTCTTGTGAGAGGCCGTGGCCTTGCCTCGAAGAGACCTTGGCCGGCTTTAGAGGGGTCATGGCTGGCTTGGGGTGTGGTCCAGGGGATGGGATCGAGCTCTAGAGTTGGTGCTCTAGAGAGGTCATGGGAGAGGTCCTAGCTGTGGGTGCAACCAGACTTCCCCCCAAGTGGTTCGGATGTGAGTTGGTGCTCACTCCCCTCCTTTCAAATAAAGGTATGTATGTATTATTATTTTAACTTGCTGCTTTTCAATCTATTATGTTATTCACTGTCAAACTTTGCTTTGTGCAACTAACCATACAGCTCCTCCTTTGGTAAGCCATTGCATAAATATTATTTGCATAAGTGTTTTCCTTGTGATGTGCTAAGTACATTCAAAGTACTCATGGCTTCAAGCCCTGTGTCAAAGCAGTGTATGAAGATGACCAAGTGCAAGGGAGCTTAGACCTCTTTGAAGAGGATCTCTTTGATGATCCTGCTGCCTAGGACATCCTCCACTCGACAGCCTGTGGGCTTGCCGGTGGTCATCTATGCGTTTTGGTGTTTCCTACTGCCAAGATTCTTTCGTTGCGGTTTGTAAGCCCAAGTGGCAAACCCCCCTGTAAACAAGCTTGGACCATAAGGTCCTGTTTAATACTAAGTTTAATTTGCCTGCTTCATCTTTTGTCTTGACCAGTGTGGTTATGGTTGTACCGAAGTGATTACTGCGAGCTAGCTTTTGTATCTGGGACTAGCTCGGTGTGCCTGAGGCCAAGACCTCCAGGAGGTCTTGTGATCTCTGGGAGGTCTGGCGGACCTCCTCTCGGACTTGCTATATGCGGTCCTTGGGACCGTGGTACTACCGAACGCTCAGGCGGTCTTCTCGACCTCCACGAGCTTGAGGCGGTGCTTGCCAGCTTAGCGGTGGAACTACTGTTCCTTCGATGCGGTAGTACTAGTTGCGAGAAGGTACCATCGCTGTCCTTGACACGGCGGTACCAGCTGCAACACTACCGTAGCTCTATACGGGGTAGTACCGGCAAAAAAAAATGGTCCTTCTGGACTCCCCGCTTTAATTGAGAAGTGGTCCTCACAACGATCGACCACGACCACCGCACCGACGTGCTCGACGCTGGACGATCGACTATGACCACTACATCGACACGCTCTACGTTGGACCAGGCTACTCCAACTCTTCTTCCGTCGCTCTGTACGTCTAGTTGTAATGATCTGTGATCATCTACTTGCTTAGCTTCCTGGTTTACGTGGTAGAAATTTTTGATTTGTTGCTATCGTAGCCTACCCGTATTCCAACAAGGGGTTGCCAATCGCTACTCATAACTGGGTAGTTATAAAGGTAGCTTTCGGGTATGCTCTGAAACATGTGGAGGAATGTGACTGGTCGGATATGGGATTTGCCCCTCCTAACATAACAGGAGAGATGTCTCTGGGCCCCTCGTTGTGGTCGGATAAAGTAAGTGCATGGCCATGCCACTAGTGATCGAAGTGTTCGACCACGTGAAGTTATCGACACTCGATCGAGAAAGTATTGAACAGTCCTTGGATGACACAACATCTCACCTAGAGTTCAACCAGATATCGTGAGGCAAAGGGAGAATACACGAGTAGGTCGCTTAGTTCAATCGATTCTGATTTGGTCGTATGGAATCTGAGCTGGTCGAGAGGCGGTCGAACGTGTCATGAGTGGTCATAACACAGTCGTAAGGAGTTACAAACGATCGTGACCAAATCTGGTCGGTCATATAGAGATAGGACCTGGTTGTAAGTGATGAGGACCTGGTCGTAGATCATATTGCAATAAGGTTCGTCCGATATAATTTGTGTGTATTCAGGAACCATTATGTCCTGCTAGGTACCACTAACGACTTGTGGTCGGAAAGGTATTTCCGAGTCACAACCGAATACGCATAAACCTAATGGGTCACACACTTAACAGGTTGGAACAAACCAGTACGGATACGATTCGTAAAACGTGTTCGGATAGGATCCGTCATGGGCACTATATAAGGAGATGTCTAAGGCTATTGGGAGCGCAAAGAGTTAACGTGAGTTGCACCATCGAAACCCTAGCCGTCATCTTCCTGAGAGCTCTGCCGTGCGACTTGGTGCTAGCACACCGGCGTACAGTTGTTCCTTCCCTGGACATGTGGATACCGTAGAGGTGCTACTGCGGTTGCTGTTGTGCTTAAGGACGATCCGCGATCTTCATAAGGAACTACAGAGGTTGCTGGAGGAGACGATCGACTTGCGAGGATGCAGACGATCGACTACGAAACCACTGCATCGACGTGCTTGACACTGGACGATCCACTACGACCATTACATCGACGCGCTCTACGTTGGACTAGGCTACTCCAACACTTCTTCCGCTGCTATGCGTGTCTGGTGGTAACGATCTGTGATCATCTTCTTGCTTGGTTTCCTGGGTTACGTGGTAGAAAATTTTGAATTGTTGCTATCGTAGCCTACCTGTATCCCTAGATGTTTGGCATGACTGTAGATTTTCTAAAAAGCTTCCGGTTGGGCTGAATGGCTGAGCTGAGACGTTTGGTGTTTAGTAGTTTGGTTGGAGCTTCTGAGATGGGAAATGTCAGAAATTCCTTAGAGGCAAATGATGATTATTAACAATAATTAATGCCAATTAATGACATTTAACGACAATGAATGATCATTAGCCGCAATTAATGACAATTAACCACAATTAACGATGGAAAGGAGAGCGGTGGCGGCGAGGAGGAGGAGGAGGAGGCCGCTGGAGCTAAGGGAAGAGGAGGAGGCCGGCCAGGGCTAGAGGAGGTGGGAGTTGGTCGGGCGGAGGCGGTCGATGAAGGAGGAGAGGGAGGGAGGCGATCGGTGCCGGAGGCGAAGGCGGCGTGTGGCAGCGCAGGTGGGTGGGCGGAGATGGCACGACTAGGGTTAGGGTTCCGACGGGCAAAGGCCAGTAGGGGGAGGAGAGTTTTTGTTGAGTGGCAAGGGACGGGTAAATAACCCCGAACCCTAGGGACAATCCCAGGATGGCTTTCAGCTTCCCTATGTTGTAAACGGGCTTCCGGCTTTGGCGAAAATGGCTGGAGAAAGCTGTCCATTCGAGATGGCTTTCAGCTTTTCAAAGCGAAAAGCCGAAGTCAAAGCCGTCCCAAACAAGCCCATAGTGTGCCTAGCTTCCACCAGAAGCTTCTTGACGAGGATTAAAATATCTATGTATTACTTTAATACATAATAAAAGACCATATGTCTTCATGGTCGTAACCCCTAAGGCTAACAATTCCTGTGGTCGTAAGGATTCCAGAGGTTACATAATAGATAACCTGGTCGGATGAGGTTCTGTACTCAGTCCCTGACCAGATGACTACTCATGTCATATTTGCTCCATACCACGCGACGTTTTATGGTCCTAAAACACTAATAACAACTACCATACTGTTGAGCGTCTCACAGATGCACAACCGCCCAACAGTTGGTACTTTATCAACCGTTGCCTCCCTCCGGTCAGTCGCAACACTTCCAACAGGCGTCTTCTCTAGGAATAACTGTCACCTCTTCGATGGTTATTTAAAGATAGAGCATGGAGGAATAAAAGCATCAGATTGAAGCATCACAATCGGTATTAGATTCATGTTTCAAGTCTGATTCAATAACACAACAAGTATTACGCTCAGGGTAATTAGGATTAGTCCACTGCCTTGTCAAGAGCACCCCTTGTAATAGCCAGTTCATAGCAATAAAGAGTAATCTCATTTTCTCCTAAGAATTCTTTGCCATTTTTCTTTTTTTTTATTTCGTAAGCTCGGCAACTTAATCGTCGACACTTCTTAATTAGCAGAAAAATAATTAAATTGGTAATTGTTTTGTATATTCAATGGAAGAGGGTAATATTGGAGCAAGACGCTCTCCAATTGGAAAATATTGGAAGGGAAAAGTATAGGAAAATCTATCAAAACCAAAGCCCCTCTTTTTTACGCACATGTTCTGTGAAAATTCAATTATAGTTTTTAGCGGAATTCGATTCTAGTTGAAATATACTCCAATATTGAATTCCCCTCTCAATTTTTTTAGCACCCCTTTCTCGACCAGAAGAAGAGGGTAGGGGTGCAAACGGAACGGATAATTTTCGACCGATCGAAGGCTCGCAGAGCGAATACGGGATGGAGAAATGGGTATCTGACACTGTCCTTGTTCGACTCCGACTCCAAGGAAAAAAATATTGAATATGATACAAGATGAACAATATTCGTTCGCATGTGTTTGTATTTCAAGTGGTATGAGGAAAGCCTGTTGTGGCTTCAATTAGGAGCAAGATAACATATAGGTGGGTTGCTACATCTGAGTAGGCAGGGGATATTGAGTGTTTTTCCTTTGACATCTCAGCGATTAGTCTCTCCGTGTTCGCTCTGTTTATACTCCTACTGTCCAAGGTCATGTGTAGGGTGCAAAAGAAGCAGATAATTCCCATACGACTGGCCGACCAAAGGCTCGCGGAGCGAATACGGGATGAAGAAATGTGTATTCGACACTATTTATGTCCGACTCTAAAAAAATATACGGAATATGATACAAGATAAGATAAATCTGTTCGTATCTACTCTGATTGCACACTAGAAGAGGGTCAATTCCATTGGGTTCTTCTTGCATGTGGGCCCAAACTGGCTTATAGTCTGCATGTGGAACCTTTGATTCAAGCGGTTAAACAGATAAGACTAGCCCGGGCTGGGCCTCCCAGTCGTTGGATCTTTTCCCACGAGCCTACCGCACAAAACCTCTCCGCCGCCGTCTCCGACGGCGACCAGAGTCCACACCAGGTCACCACTCACCAGTAGACCACACACTCGCTCACTCATTATTCAAGTGCGAGACCACGGCGTCTGGGCGGCGGAGCATGCGAGGCGAGCGCTCGAATCTACCGTTGCGCCCGCCCCACTTGCCGCGGCCGATGATCGCATCGCTCGGAAACCTCGGCCCTTTCAGAACGGTGGCGATGAGGAAGGGAGGCCGTTGGCTCCGGCCGATCTCCCGGGCGGCGGCCTCCACGGATCGCCGCTTCTCGGGGCCATTCCTCCCACCGCGCGCCGCTCCGCATCGCATTGGCATGGAGGCCACCGCTCGTGCAGCCGCCGATGCTGCGTCGGTGGGGGATGGGGACCGTGCGGTGGGGTCCGCTGCGGCTTCCGGTCGAGGGTTTGGCCGGGCAACGCGAAATCCGAGCCGCCTTTGATGGATTTTTAACTGTTCGGTTGCCAATTTTTTCGATTCGATACGCTCGCCAAGCCGCCATCACCTCCTCCTCCTCTGTCTCTTTTCGCTCTCGTCTCTGCGTGTGTGTGTGTGTGTGTGTGCAGGCATGTGTGTGTGATTAGTGAGCACAGTTCGCACCCCCCAAACACAAACCCTAGCCCAAGACCAAATCGAGCCTTCTGCGCCGACCCACCTTCCGAGCGGCCTCTGCGTCAGTTCCCCACCTCTAGGGTGCCGCCTCCGCCGTTCCATTGCCTTGCATTCGGTGCCGGCAAGGGCTGGGAACCGTACGGAGGCGTCTGATGCGGCATCCGAGTCGGGGGTTTGGTCGGCTGTGGTGAGATTTGAGCTCCTCCTGATGGATGGATGGATGGATAGATATTATGGTCACGATGCTTTGATTCGCTACTCCTGCCATCTCTGCGTGATCGCCTTCCCTGTTCTTGTCTCTGTGTGCTGGCTGTGCTGTGAATACTGGACTGCATCTCCTCTCATACTGAGAAGGAAAAATTGGTAAGGAGAATGCCTATGGTCCGGAAGGATAAAAGGGAAATAAATCGTGTCAATGGGCAATAATAATCGCATAAGCATGCTTGCCTTCGAGCATTCGAGGAAGCCATCTGATGTGTAAATGGACCCGGATCCATTTCCCTAGAATGAAAGAACAAAATGCCGATGAGGGGTGATGATGATAAACCTTTTCTGAGAAGCATGCCTTTGAGCAATCGAGTCAACTGTTGGTATCAAATTAGAGCCGACCCTCTCCTCTCTTGGAGTCTATTCGATCAGTCTGGTAATGTTGGTGGTTCTGTGCCTAGGATGGTCATTCTGATGAGTGACAACCAGCGCAGCTCCACGTACATTAGGTTGAGTAGATTGTGCAGCAAGAGATGTGAGGGTTGGCTTTGTATGATCGAGCAAAGGCGAAGCTGAGCCCTCTCAATTCTATGTCTCTATTAATAGTGCTTCTATGCTGGTATTTTTTACATGGATTTTCTTCTGTGTTCATCTTTGAAGCTATTGCCAACTTCATATTCAAGTGATCAGTTTCTGACGTGGGAAAATTAGCTCTATGCTGAGTCCAGATCTCCACTTTGGGGGCTGCCACCACTCCACATTCGCAGCTGCCTGGATGCTCTTCCCTGGCAGCGGCTGCTGAGGCGGGGGCTGGGAACCGTAGGGTGGTGTCTGGTGTGGCTTCTATATTGAGGGTTTGGTTGTGTTGCCATGTGTGACTTATTTAGTCTGCGTTATCTCTAATTCGCCACTGGTTGCGAAGTTTTCATTTGGCTATTTTACCATAAGCTCTACCGTCCTCCAGCTGCTGTTGCAGTGCTGACTTGCTTCCCCTCCCTCCCTCCCTCTCTCTGTTGGACGTTGTGTTTGGCAACAATTCTGTTGAGGAATGGAGGTTTAGAGGAACTAGCCGATTGGCCCCCGCAATTACCCTTTTCCTCTCTTTGAAAAGGGAAAATATTCATAAGGTGAGCACTTCCTGAAGGCTAAAAGGAAAATAGAATGGGGCAATGCAACATTTGGTTCCTTTACTTCGCCTCGATCGTGGGGCAATGGTCACCATGTAAGCATGAGTGATCGCATGGGCATGCCTTCAAACATCCAATGCAACCATCTGATGGCAATGCACCCTTCTCTCTAGAATGAAGAAATGGAATCCTTATGAGGGGCGATGATGATAAACCGTGGCTGAAATAAGCATGCCTTTGAGCAATCAAGGTAGCTGTGGATATCAAATTAGAGCCCACCACCACCTCTCTTGCAGGCTGCAGCCTGTTCAATCACTCGCTAATGTTGGTGGTTCTGCGCCTTGGACGGTCATTCTGATGAGTGATAACCAGCACAGCTCCACTTATGTTAGGATGGGTAGATTGTGCAGCAAGAGATGTGAGGGTTGGCTTTGTATGATCGAGCAAAGGTGAAACTGAGCCCTCAATGCAATGTCACTATTGAGTAGTGCTTTATGCTGGTATACATTGCATGCTTTTCTTCTCGTTTAATCTTTGAAGTTATTGCCAACTTTATAATCAAATTATTTGTTTCGAATATGGGAAAATCAGCTACATGCTGCATCCAGAGTTGAAGTTAATGGGTTGACTTATTGATGATAGCCCTCAGCTATGAAGCACACCACATCAAACTCTTCTGTCCTCTCTATTGGATTAGTGTGGAGTGGAGATCCATCCGGACCGATTTCTTTTGTTGGAAAGGAAGCCCTAGCTTGCTTGGATTGATTTCCCTTTGATCCAAATTGTTGTGGTCTTTGTTGTGAGCAATCAAATCCAAATCTTACTTTAAGGGCTTGTTTGAAAAACCCGAATTCCCAACCCGTCCTGTGGATGGACCGGGAATTTGAGCTTCCCAAACAAGGGGGAGGCCACCACGCGTGTGCGGTGGAGGAGGCAAGTTGTACTGTCGAATCTGCTGCCCGTCCCACCCGAGGTGGTCGATATCGATCCATCTAGACCTTCTGGAATGAAATTGACATGATATTGCTTAGACCTGAGTTTTTTTAACTTGGGTAAAAAGACCTGGGGAAATTGCAGTTTACTAAAAAAAGTGAAACTACTTGAACTACATGTCACACTGAGAAGGAAAAAATTGTACGCATCTCTGGAAGGGTAAAAGGAAATAAATTACATCAAGCTTCTAAAAAAAGTGTCAAGGGGCAATGCCGCAACGGTGATCACATCATGTAAGCATGAATGGTGATTGCATAAACATGCATGCGTTTGAGCATTTGAGGCTGCCATCTGATGTGTAATGGACCTGGACCCGTTTCTCTGGAATTAACGAACGGAATGCTAATGAGGGGCGATGACGACCAACCTTTTCTTAAAATGATGCCTTTGAGCAATCGAGGCAGCTGTGGGTATCAAATTAGAGCCGACCCTCTCCTCCTCTCTTGGAGCCTATTCAACCATTCGCTGATGTTGGTGGTGCTGTGCCTAGGATGGTCATTCTGATGAGTGATAACCAGTGCAACTCCACTTACATTAGGATGAGTAGATTGTGCAGCAAGAGATTTGAGGGTTGGTTTTGTATGATCAAGCAAAGGTGAAGCTGAGCCCTCTCAATGCTATTTCATTATTAATAGTGCTTCTGTGCTGGTATATTTTTGCTTTGTTTTTCTTGTGTTCTTTGAAGCTATTGCCAACTGACTAACGACTGAGTTGTGGTGCTCTTTGGTTGTGATGGGCAGAAACAGAGGATATATCCATGTCCTCACTGGCGAGGACCTTTGTTTTTTCTATTCCTGTGTTCCAAACGGGACCTAATTATTTCTGTCCTCTATCCCACTAGTCTTCTACAATTTTCCATGATTTTCTTTGCACTCTATCTGCTAATTCTTATCTATTTTCTGCAATTCTCTTGTGGTTTCAACATAAGTGTGATTTTTCATTATATTTTTATCTTTTACATTTTTTTACTTTTTTATATGTATATTTATTTATGTGATTACTTTTAGTCAATGTTTTGGGCTAGTTTTATGGATGGCAATGATGAATATGGCTTATTCAGAGGTACACAAAAAAAACTAAGATAAGATACCAATGCTTGATTTATGGTTTTGGGTTTAGGGTATTGGTGTGACTAGTTCCATTTTACTTGCAAAATGGAAGCATTCAAATTGGACGGTTTGCATTTTGTGAGCAACCATTTGAATGCTGAAAAAAAATGTCATGGGTGTAAACGGATCGAATACGGAACATATATCATGGGAAAACAACAATATTGCTACAAGTACCTCTTCTGATCTCACATGTTGTGGGGAGACCACAACTTGTATGATATATTTGCCAAGGTTGAGCCTCCTGTTCTCTCAATAGTCAATAGTCAATAACCACAACTTTCATTTTCAAAACCTTCCGCTCAGTTGCACAAACGCATTCTGTTCTTGAATGGTTGTGATGATTGTGCTGCCCCTTGGTCTTGGAGATCTTGCGACATCTCCTGACTCCTGAGTTGGTTCCTTGCAAATTGCTCAGTTAGTTGTCAAACTAGGAGGGCTTTGCTCCCCAGCAAGTTACCAGTTGCGGCTCTGTTGCTGGTGCGGTTGTTGCTCTTGTTACATTTTCTCATGAACAATCCTACTCGATAGTTCATGGAGAGGGAGAGAGATAGACTGAAAGAGTATATTGCATGGTGCTGCTACCAGAAATATTTTCCGACTGTTGTGATTGATAGTTGGGTCAATCTGAGCCATTCAAGTAACATTTTCTATTTTTTAATACTTTATGTATTCTTCCTCATTTGGTTCTTGTTGTACTTGCACGGACACGTTTCTATGATCCCCTCCCCCCCCCCCAAATAGTACTATTACGCTGTTTTTTTCTGGGAATATGCTCCAGAAAACAGGTTCATAATCTTTTGAACAATTCATTTTTTGTGGTCTTGATTTTTTTTTTCTTTTTACCCAACACTTGAGCACTTTTGGTGATCATCGTGACTGATCATGGCCTTGAGACATTTATAGATATCACATAAAATTGGAAAACTTCATACTTATTTTTTTGTTGATAAAAGGGCGTGAAACACCTCTGTTTCTATTAATAGAAACCAAGATTACAAAGTTCTACTGACCAACTCAAAACAAAAACAAAATAGAAAGTAACCAGCGGCTACTATCCAATACAAACCGTGTGGAACTTAGAACAGCTATTTCACACTTCTAGAGATACTATCAGGCGAAGCTCCAAACTGCTATTACAGCTAGAAATAGCTACTAGCGGAACAGAGACAATACCAACTGGCACTCAAAACCTGCTATTACATCTAAACAGATAACTACCAGCAAAAAAAACAACGAGACAATAGTCAGAACTACAGCAAGTTAACTGACACCATGATCCACTCCAGTCTTCAACTTCTTAATCCACAGCGTCCATCTTCTCCTTGCTCCAAAAACTTTCATCGCCACTCGTTCAAGTGTTTTAGCACCCCTGACTAGCGCTTCCTGATCGGTTTCCTTCTGCAATTTGGACCAAAGACCAATGCACCGACAACCATCATACATCACAGACACCGGTTCTAGAGGCCATTTAAGCTGAAAACAAGCTGTATTTCGAACTCTCCAAATACTCCAAACAATAGCAGCTACATCAACTATGACCAGCCTTCGGATCCTCTTATCAAAACATCCCATCCAGTTATTCAGTAACTGCTGGATATCAACTGGAGGACAAGGTAAGTTAAATGCACACCCCACAATGTTCCAAATAAATTTTGACAGAGGACAAACCAAAAACAGATGATTGTTGTTCTCATCCATACCACAAAAAACACAAGCTTTATCCCCAGACCAACCCCTATGTAAAAGATTGTTTTTAGTCAAAATCCTTTCCTTAAGGGCTAACCACAAAAAGATTTTAACTCTCAAAGGCAGCCTTACTCCCCAATGAAGCGGAAAGGAAAGCAAAAAGATTGATTTCTCAAAGAATTGTAAAAGGACTTCACAGAAAAAACACTAGAAGGTGTCAACCGCCAAACTAACTTGTCACAAATATTGCTTAACTTCACCTTACTGCAATCATGTTTAAGTTGCTGCCACAGAATTAAGCTTTCCCCTAAAATAGTCCTTCTATACTTAATAGACTTTATCCCTTGTTTCACATAAAATTGGAAAACTCCATACTTTTGTTGTCAGAGTTGTTAAGCCCCCTGGTAACATTTTTTTTATAGATAATGGAAGCTTTTATTGAACTCAGACAATTACATCAAGGTGATACAACCGCACTGAGATTACTCCCGGCCTCTACATAACGAGGATGCACACAGCCAAAACACACACAACACCCACAAAAATAAAACAAAAGAAGTGCGGAAAGAGTCAAGGGCTATCAATCCTGAGACTAGATCGCCACCCATGTCCCTGGGTAAAACACTCTCTGACCACCTGTTCCAAGTGCAGACACCCCGCAATAACCAAGTCCCGTGAACCCGGCTTCTGTAGTATAACCTAGATACGCAACCAATGGATAATTAAATAGACCACCTGCAATGGAGAGGAAATAACTTTTCTATCAAAAACCATCTCATTCCTGCATAACCAAAGCGACCAACAAGTAGCAACCGTCCCTAACAGGACAAAAAGTTGTAAATCCTTCTGGACTCCCCTAAGCCCCCTGGTAACATGGGTGGACTTTTAGCTTGGATAGTGAATCCGCCAACCAGCATGGTTCTGGAGATCCTGCGGCGGGGGCTCCGGCGGTGAGAGGATTTGACTTCCTTTTATTGATCACATTCAGAGCAGATTCCCCTTGATGCTTTTATTTGTACTTCGGTGTTTATTTCCTTTTTTGCAGCATCTCCATTTTCACCGGTTAATACAGGTTGCATATTTTGAATTTGTAGATATCCTTAACTGCCACTATTGGCTTAACTGTCACTAGTAAATTAGCATTTTCCTAACCAATCTACATTCATTTTGTACATATAGTCATACTAGAGACACACTTGCACTTCGTGCGTGTAGCATCATCGCATGGCATCACCACCATAATAAGCTTTTGAACCTTGCCATGCAATATTACTCTAGCTCTTCATCTATTCGACGAGCGGCTATAAGCGCAAGTTTATAAAAAGATCTTTTGACAAATATGATTTGCAACTTTCTCATGCAAACACCATCACTGTCACCGTTGCTTCTGTTTGTAATATTGGTCTTCTTTTCTGACTATTTGCAATCACCTCTTTCTCGATACCCTGAGCCTTCTTTTCTTTCTTTCTTTTTTTACTTTATTTTTAATGGCAGTGATATACTGGTCGATTTAGAGGTACACACTCAAGGTTAAGATGGGGAAGTTGTTGAAGATGAAGATGATGACACTGAATATAATGGAGTGACGTCTATTGAGCAGGAGAGAAGGCTGCATGAGCGGATTGAGGAGTTGGGATTGTCACTTGAAAGAGAACCTAGTCCAGAAGGAAATGGAGGGGTGCCTGTGGAAGGACACGGCTATGATTGCAATGCAGCAAAGACAACTGTTGTGGTAAGCATCGAGTTCTCTCTTCTATCTAAATTGCCAAGATGTTTGTGTTGCCCTGATTATGTCTTCCCTGTGTTGATTGTTGGTATTTGCAGACTGACGCTATGGAGTTTTGTTGGGATATGAGTAGGCTACACCAGCACGCAGTGGCGGAGTCAGGAATTTTTCAAAGCCTGGGCAAGCTGCAAACCCAGAGCACGAGGAGGCGTTGGTGCCTGGGGCTGGCGGCGCTGCCCTAGCCGCCGCCGCAGGTTGCGCGATGCGGGATGTTAGAAATCTACTAAATTCCAAAGAAAAATCAGAGTTCTGAACTTCTGCAAGTTCTTTTCGGATGATGAACAATGGAATTGCAGAGAAGTTCAGAAGAAGGAAAACAGAGAGGCAAGGGATTGTGCTGCGCAAAAACCGATTATAGCTTTTCTCTTGGTTTTACTCCACTTATTCAACAGCTATTACTATTTTGTTACATTCAAGTCGTGGTCCTTTTATTGTGTAGAAGACCAGGCCATCGAGAAAAACTGATATGTCGTCTTTGCCCTTCCAACTGTAACGAGCAGGCCTTTCCGTCGAGCCGCTTTAGGGGACCTAGTGCGAAGGCCCGACCCGACCTCGTCCACAAACTAGCTCGTACGCAGCTCCTCATCCTGACGGCGTCCAACCCAGGGTTCTCAATTTCGGCAAAATTTCACTGAAATTACGAAACTTCATCCGTTTCGCCGCTTCCCGAAAGAAGGCTTTCATTCAAAACATTTCGCTCCGTTCGAATTTGCCCCGCAGGCCGAACAAACGCTACAAACCCCATCCCCGGCCGGCCCACCAAGCCCAGTCGGCCATTCCCCCGTGACTAACCCTAACCCCTCGTGACTCCCAGTCCCTCCCGTCCCAGTCCGTGTCGCCGCCGACGCCTACTCGCCCCGAATCCTCATTCCTCCATTCCTCCCCGATTCCACTACGCGACGCCTCCGGCTCCGGCGTCCCACGTGCTTGTCGACCGCCGCCCGCCGCCGAGGAGAACGGCGGCCGCCAGTCGAACCCCTTCGCCGCCCGTGCGGTGCGCACCTCCGCGACGTCCGCCGTCCAAAGCACAGTTCAGCGCTTCGGCGCTAGCTACGATAAGAAGAAGCACAAGAAACCGCAGCTCGTCGACACGGCGGCGGCGTCAGCCACCACACCAACGCGCCGCCGCATGCGCCGCTTCGGCCGGCGGCCTTCGAGGAGGCTCGACTCTCTGAGACTCCACGCCCGGTAGCTCTTTTGCCTCCTATCCTTTATCTTGATTCTTCTTGTCTTGCATCGAGAATCATCCTCTTCGAGAACTTTCTTGCTTTGTTTTTTTGCATTTTGCCAAAATAACTTGCCTTTATAATAGCCTTGTGCTTGCAATCCGGAGACGGAGAGAACAATAGGACTTGCGTGTGGCCGGGGGATGAAGACAACGCCAAGAGAAGCGGAGGAGGAAGCCTGCAATCGCCCAGTTTGGAGGGACGATAGATTCGCCATTGCCGACATAATTAAAAATTCTACCGCGTAAACCAGAAAGTCATGCGAGTAAGAGATCATATATTATTACCACTAAACGCGTAGTGCGGCGAAAAAGAGTTGGAGTAGCTCGGAACGTTGCGCATGTCGATATAGTGGAAGTAGTCGATCGTCTAACATCCTTGGCCGCCGATCGTCTCCTCCAGTAGTCTCTCACACTCCCTATGTACGTCGCGGATCATCCTTGATCAACGCAATAGTGCCTCTATAGTATCCACATGTCCAAAGGTGAAATAACGTGTATTTGTGTGTTAGCACCGACATGCACAATAAGGCATTCGAGGGAGGTGGCAGCTAAGGTTTCGGTGGGTGGTGCAACTCTGGATCAAAAGCCCTACGCCTCCCCTTATAAAGAGTCTATAATGGAACATGTTTGTTCCATTTTGTTAAGTGTGTCACCCTATAGGTTCAAGTGTAATTGGCCATGACCCGAAAACTTCTTTCCGGTCCGCAAGTTGGTAGCGGTTTCTAGTAGGACATAATGACTTTTGAATAAACATAGCGATCATATCGTATGAACCTTATGCAATATGATATGTGGTCAGGTCCTTATCACCCACGACCAGTTCGTAACTCCTTACGTGTAACACCCCAAAATTCGCTTTCCGATCAGATAGGTAAAAATATGGAATTTTAAAAAACTTTTTGGAAACATCTTTATGATATTCTAGTTTTAGGATTTTATTTTGAAGATAGTTGTCGAGCAAAAAAAATTAGGAAACCAAACCCTAAAATTCGGTCTAGGCCGAAAACCATCTGGCCCAGCCCGACTTCTTTTTGTTTTGTTTTTGTTTTATGTTTTCTTTCTTCTCTTCTCTTTTCTCTTTCTCTTTCCTCTTTCTTTTCCTTTCTCTTTCTCTCCCTCCAGGCCCACCCGCCAACGCATCTTTCTTCCTCCCTCCTCCCCTGTCCTCCCAGCACCTCCACGCGCTGTGCGCACCTGACAGCACCCCGCCACTAGCGTCATGCCGCACCAACCGCCCACGTCGCCTCCCACCTGCTTTCATCCCTTTGTCGCCACTGGAGCAACGTCGCTCGTCGTCAGTCATTGTCATCGTCACCTGAGTAGTGGAGTAGCGTCGCACTACCCGCCACACGCCCATGACACCGTCTGCCCCATCTCGTCGGCACCACTGTGCCCCATCTCGTCGGCACCACTGTGCCTCGTCGCCACGACGTTATTCCATTAACATTGTCCTCGCATTCCTCCTTAAAGCAACGCCGCTTCCCCCTTTCTTCCTCTTCTCCCCATCCTCTCCTGTCTATTTGAGGTCGGCACCGAGCCACCCTCGCCTTCCCTGTCACTTCCCCCTCTTCCCCTCTTCTCCATCGAGCCCACGTTGAGCCCAAGGCACAGTGCCTCTGCTTCGGCTGCCTGCACCGCCATCACCACGCCATCACCTCGGTGAGCCCCTCCCCTCGCCGTTCGTGTCATAACATGTTCCGGGACACGAAGAATCTATCCCCTCCACTAATTTGGCCTGTCCTCCACAGGTACTCACCTGCGATCTCATCTTCTCCATTTTCGGCCAAAACCGCCCATTCCACCGCCAAACCCGCTCGGTGAGCCCTATTACGATTGCTCTCGCCTCAAGCACCTCATCACCCCCTGAACTTCCCCGGCGGTTAACGTCTTTTACCCTCTAGGTCATCGCCGCCATGTGAAGCTCCCCGCGCCACCTGAGGTCCATAGCGCTAGGCTTCCTCCGATCGTCTCTGTCGTCATCCCTGGTATCGGTGAGTTCCTAGCGCCTCCTACATGCTTGTGCGCGCACTACTTATCTTAGGGCGTCGCCCACGTGTAATCGCCACATAAGCTCGAGCTTGTCGCGCTGCCAGCCCACCTCGGTCTATCTCCGTCATCGCTGCTAGCTTCGGTGGGTTCCACACACTTCCCTATTGAATCTTCCTCTCTCCCCTACCTGGGCACCGTCGCCCCTTGCCTCTCCCAGCACCGGTCACCGTGTGATGCCGCCTGGCCACCACTGACTGTTTGAGCCACGGCGCTACCGCTCGTGAATCCGCCCTGGCCCCTGCACTCCATTTTCTCCCTCGTCGGTCACCGCCAAAGCTCCCCTCGCCGGTGTTGAGCACCACCCCGAGCCGCCTTCGCCCTCCACTGCTTCGGTTTGAAACAGAGAAGCCCCCTGTAGCTTACTCCCTCACTTCTCTCTCTCTCTCTCTCTGTGTGTGTGTGTGTATGAATGACATGTGGGTCCACCTAGTTATGTGACTAATCTAGATTAGTTAGTAGGATGATTAATTGATGGAGTTTTACTTAACAATTTGCAGTATCAATTATGTTAATTAGTGGACAAATAGGGTAATTAGGGGTTCACTACAAGGGGCTAGTGAGCTATTGTCCTTTAGAAGGCAGAGGAAAGTTAGTTAGGAATTGCACAAAGATAAGTCGTGAGTAGAAACCTTCATTAGCAACTTAGGTTAAAATCGTTAACCTTGCCAATTCTTCAACGAGCGATAGGACAAACCTTAAACGAGAGATTGTGTAGTAAGTAAACTAACTAAAGTGATCAATTCAGGTAGTTAGAACTTAAGATGGTAGTTAGAACTTAAGATGGTATAATGATGTTTAGACGTATACATACACACATGACCGAGCGACCAGTAGGCCCTAGGCCATTGTTGTAATTATAATAATAATGAGGTGACCAAATGGTTAATCAAGGAATAAGTCCACTGAACAGGGGATTGATAGAAATGGTTAGTGTTTAATGGAGTAATTGATTCAATTAACATAACAGTGGACATACCAAATGTTTAGGTCGGCAACTTTTGTTAAAAGATAAACCCAGGATGGTTATTAGGTCATGACACATAGGGTATGGACAATGGTTGAGGAATAGTACTGACTAGTTAGATACCAAGATTATGAATAAGAAGATCTAAAAACTACCCCGGAGCCTTATGCCATTAACATTGTCTGGTTGAGGGATTAGATTCTTCAACAAGCACAAATTTGCTGAAAACCCGATAGGACAGTCACCCCACACATAACTAGGTTTTACTTAAAACTAGAAACTACAATATAAACTTCGTAATATATAAGATTACTAGTATTATTAGATAGTTGTGAATGCTAGCGGTAGTTGTGACCTAGCTTCCTACTAGTCATAGTAGTCAAGGTAATATGGTGGATCGCTAAATAAGGACTAGTAGGTAAGAGCCCATAGACCTTATATCATAGTTGTCTACTTAACTAGGAGTAGTCTCTAGCAGGTGCGGGAGCTAAGGGTCAACCTAGTGTGATAGGTTTACTATAGTATATGCCAAGCCACGTAAGTAGTAAGACTAAGTATGGATCACCTCAAAGACAAAACCCACAACCACAAACACCACTAAAGAAATTCGCCATCATCGGAGCTCGATTGACAGTGAGGTTTTGAGGGGAGGGGAAAGAGGTGCTAGCAGAGGTAATGCTTCCTTTTAAAGGGCTTGGCAAGAACAAAATCGACGGGAACGCGATCACAAACGTTGTCATTGTCAATGCCCGGTTTGGAAACGGTCAGAAATAACACCGTGTTTTGATGGAGGAACGAGAAACGATTGAATTGAATGCACCACAATGAGGGCTACACGATGACGCAGTTGGTGTGGCTGAAAATGCCTTCGGGCAACATGAGCGACGTGGGCACGCATGGCGCGGTGACGCGGACAGGGCTCTGGCTCGGGCGGCTCGGTTGCGCTCGGGTGTGACGCATGGGCGCGGTGGTGGTCAGGGGGTGGGGTGCAGGCGGGGCCTAGGCCGACGACGAGGTCAAGGACACTGGCGGCGAGGGGCGTGGCCGAGGGTTGGCTGGCGTTGGCAAGGTGCTGGAGCTGGCTCGGGACAGAGAACAAGGCAGAGACATAGAACAAGGAAGAAAGGAAAAGAAAGAAAGAAAGAAAGAAAGAAAGAAAGAAAGAAAGAAAAGAAAAAAAAGAAAAGGAAGGAAAATAATAATAAAAAAAGAAATGGCCAAGAATAAAAATTGAAATGCAATTATGATATTTACATTTTGTAGAAATTCAAATAAAAATTTGATTTGAAATTCAGCTAAGGTTTGAAATTGAGATGAATTCAAAATTGGGCGCAAAATGAATTGATTTCGGGACAAAGATTTGAATTGAGACTTGGAATTTGGATTTTGATTTAGCAAGATCTCCAATTAAAAGCTAAATCTTTGAATTAATTATTTTTAAATTATTATTTTTTACAAGAGGGCAAATTTGGGATGTTATAGGTAATAGGAGCAAGAAAGCTCCACATGGACACGTGGGACGTTGGATTCTTTGACACGTGCCATCGTTGCGACGCTCCCCACTTCCTGTTCAAAAACCCTTCGCCGCCGACCACGCCCTCGCGGAAGCGTATCCTCTGCCTGCTCGTTCGCTCCCTCAAACCCGTCGTCTGTGCCACCGACGCTGACCGACGACCACGCAACCTTCTGGGAGCGAGGACGATCAGGAAGGATGTCGTCAGCGCCGACCCATCTTTCCTAGTGGCGGCAGCCTTGGACCTCCACTTACGGGGCCACCCTCCCACCACGCGGCGCAGCGCAGCGACCCATCGGCTTGGAAGCCCTGCTTGAGCAGCAGCCGCAACGGATTCAATAGTGACAATGGCGGTGAGCAGTGGTGGGGATTGTGGGACGGGGGCTAGTGTGGCCTCTGGTGGTCGGGAGGCGACATGATGGGGGGCTAATGCGAGCTACGAGCTTCCGTGTGATGATTTTTTAGCTGTTTGGTTCCTATACTCGTGTTTTGGTTTTATTCAGCATGTTGGCCACCAACATAACTTTTTTTAATTACTGTTTTTTTAATTTTTATTTTAAAGTTAAACCCCGACGCACTTTATTTTCAATTGTGACCCTTTTGGTCACGTCACCATCCGTGACGTGACAAAACAACACTGTCACGTGGTAGAATAAGTCCGCTAAATAGCACTTTTTGTTACGCCACTGGTCGTGGCGTGACCAAACAACACTGTCACGCCACAAGTGGTGGCGTGACAAGATATACGAGCGATGTGACAGCGTTGTTTTGTCACGCCACAGGTGGTGGCATGACCAAAGGGGTCAGAATTAGAAATAAAGTGCGCCGAGGGTTAACTTTAAAATAAAAATTAAAAAAGGGTTAATTAATAAAAAAATCCCACCAACACCACCTCCCCCTTCAACTCCCATTCCCAGTCCCACTCTGCATCTAGTCTCGCTGGATGTGGGTGAAGTCTCCGTGGAACTCCTGTGTTGTAGATAGGTCCTAATCATCACCTTTTCCCTCCTCCCAATTCCTCTCTCTATGTGTGTGCTCGCAACCATGTGCAGTTTCTAGTCTCGCTGGATGTGGGTGAAGTCTCCGTGAAACTCCTGCATTGTAGATGGATACTAATCATCACCTTTCCCCTCCTCTCCTCCCATTTCCTCTCTCTATGTGTGTGCAGCTTGCAGCCATGTGCTGGCAAGCCTTGTGACAAACCCTAACCCAGAACCAAATGGAAACATTGGAGGCAACCTGTCTCCCAATCTGCTGCCGTGTCCATGGGCCTGTTTGGTTCAGCGCCACAGGTAGCCATACCAAAATTTTGGTAATGCCAAAATGTAGGCAAAAAAATAGTGGGCATGTTTGGTTCAATGCCAAAATGAACCAAACCAAAATTTTGGTAATACCCTGAAAATTTGGCTAGCATTTGGTTTAGTTCTAAATTGATGTGTTTGGCTGGTAGCCATACCAATTCACGGGCAATACCAAAATTGATGTATTTGGATTACAGCTATGCCAAAATTTGCCATGCCAATTTATTGGCGCCCGATTTTGGAACCAAAAAATTGCTAAAGAAATGGTTGGGCAAAGCTTGGCAATACCAATTTTTTTGGGGCAAAGCCAAATTTTGGTATCGAACCAAATGATGGCCAAATTTTTAGGGTAACGCCAAAATATTGGTATGGTTATCTAGGGCGTTGAACCAAATAGCCCTAGCCTCGAAAAGGTGAAGAAATTTTTTGGCATTGCCAAATTTAATGCCAAATTTTTTAGGGTATTACCAAAATTTGGAACTAAACCAAACGCTAGCCAAATTTTCAGGGTATTACCAAAATTTTAGTTTGGTTCATTTTGGCATTGAACCAAACAGGCCCTATATCTCCAACTTCGGGGTCGCCTCCACCGTGCATTCGTGCATCTGCCTGGATGCCCGTACCCGGTAGCACGTCGGTGGTGGAGGGCTAGGGACCATATGGTTGCCGCGTCTGTTGCAGCTCCTGAGTCTGGGGTTTGTCCATGGGAGGCGAGATATGAGCTCCTACCGGTGATGGATGGCTATTTTGGTTGTGAACCTTTGATTTGGTAAGTTTGCCAATTCCACCGCCATGAGTTCTACTCGCCCTCCAATTGCTTTTGCTAATGCTGTGTTGAACTGCTGATCCTGGTTTCTATCTCACACAATGTTCTGTATTCAATCCGTTTTGCACCCCTACTACTCTCTCCCTCTCCCCCTTTCTCTCTATACTCTCTCTCTCTATATATATATATAGTAGTGCTATTCTACATCCTCCCTAAGAATAAGTAGTCTTTACCTCATCCCTCCCAACCAGACACCCCCCTCCCTCCCCCAACCCGCGTGACTCCCCTGCATGGATTCGGATCTTCTGCATTACTGCAGAGGTCACTGTGTGAACAATGTTTTTGTGCGATGTGAACAGTGTTCCATCGTAGCAAATTACTGGGGTAGCAGTGGAGATGGTAGCAAAAACACTTTAGCGAATGTTGTAGCAATTGATCTCAGCCTTCCATTTTTTGATCGGATGGGAGAGATTGCTCCTAATGCCTATGCACTGTAGCATCTCTGCATTACTGCAGAGGATCCCTCTCCTTCGCACCACCCGTGAACCCAATTAGATGCATGCGTTTGCATCCTCCAGCGCCGCTTGCCCACACCAAGACCATGGCTTATACGCGACACACGCCCATGCGAGCCTGCATCCTCCTGCGCCGCTCACCCGCGCCAAGAGTCCAAGACTCAAGCTTATCAATTCCATTCCGGTACCGGCCGAAATGTCCAGAACATGCCATAATGCCACCCAAAGCGGTACACAGTAGCCTCAATCCCGTATCGCCCTCAATACCGGTCATTATGGTAGTTCCGGTATCGGGCATAATTGATGTGACCACTCATTTGAATCAACTCGGAAGGCTCAATCCAATACTACTTCATTTGTAAGTGAAATTATGTTAGACTAGTATGGTAGATTATGGTAAAATGTATTAAGTTATGAACTCGTGTTGTATTATTTAACTACGTACGATCTTTATATTTATGAAATCATTGAACCATGTGCCATTTTATTCAATGGTTATGTATTTGGTGTGAGATTTCAAGAAATTATGTATATATATATATATATATATATATATATATATATATATATATATATATATATATATATATATATATATATATATATATATATAAATAAACTGCACGTCGGAATGGATCGATGCAGGCGTATTCCATACTAAGAGACAAACCGAAATAATCTCTAGAATGGAATTGACAACTATGCCAAGACTGACGACACGCGCCCGGCTCGTATGCGGTATGCTTGGCGACTACGCTACTCAACCCTCCTGGCTCAACCTTGTAATTGCAAGCTCAGCACCCTTGGTTCGGCTAGTCCTTGGAATTGCAACAAAAAAAAGGTAAAAACAGTGTGCCCATAGGACAGGACTCGAACTGGAACCATATGCATGCCTGCACGCTCATTGACCAACTGGCTATGGCTTCCTTTATATATGTTAGGGCATCTTCAATAGTCTAATTCACTTGTCTCTAAGAGATGCCACGTTGGATTTTGTTGAGGTGGAGGGAAGAGAAAAAGGAGAGAGAATCAGATCGTCGTTTCACGAAGCGACCGTCGCATAACACAAAACGAGGCGAAAGCGACGAAGCGTTTCTCTGTTGGAGAGCGATCGTCGTTTGCTCACGCGTTGTCTTTCTTCTCAGCAGATGTAGCGAAGACACTTTCTTTTCTCCGCGCGAGAAGCTTTTCCGCACGAAGCTTTTCTTTTCCCCACGTGCGAAGCTTTTCGCGTAAAGCTCTAGAACCAGCCAAAGGGTGGAGGGAGACAGAGAGGAGGGGTTCTTGTTCTTGGATGTGCCCTCTCTGACTAGAGCTACAAGCATTGCCCCAAGCATTGCCCTTTCCACCAAGAGGCTACAGGTTCGTTTCTTGTTCAAGTGTTTGCCTTCTCTTGCATCAAGATTTGCCTTTCTTGTTCAAGTATTTGCCTTCCCTGGGAGCAAATTTCCAGGAGATGTCCTTGCTTTGCTTCATCTCTCTTCTTCCTCACTCCATTTCTCCTCCCCACTTACTTTTCTCTGGAGTTTTTTTTTGCTTTGGCTGGAAGGCCATGTTCTTGGCGCCACCTCCCTCTTGCCCGGCCCAGTCCTTGGAGCCCCACCCGGCCGCCGGCGCTGTCGGCCCAACGCCCACTGCCTCCTCTCGGTCTTGAAGGCCATGTTCCTGGCGCCACCTCCCCCTTGCCCGACCCAGTCCTTGGAGCTGCGTCCGTGCCGGCAGATCTTCACCGCCCAGCTGGCGATCTGACCCAGCGCCTGGCCGCTTCTTCTCGGCCTTGCTCGCTCCCGCTCGGCCATGAGGCCGTTGGTCTTGGGTGGAGGCCGGGGCCTAGCTTGAGCCCCCCTGTTCTACTTTTACTAATTAGCTTTCCCTTTTTATGATTTTGGTTTTAAGTTCTAACTTGATTCAATTATCTCTATCCCCAATTCCCCTTTCCTCATTTGCCCAGTTCCTTGAAGATGGATGGGCGGTCTAGAGTTGTGGCGCCGCCACCGCAGGAGAGTTCAACGCCGACTGTCGCTGCCTCGTCCGTGGATTCCACTGTTGTGACATCAGCAAATCCTGTCGGCATCGTCGACTCTGTGGAGTCCATGGGTGCCTCCGCAGCCCATGGTTAGTGGGGCTCGCCTGGAGCCGGACTCGGAACACCCTCTGGCTCTTCTCTTCCCAGGGCTTCTGATTTCTGGTATGAGTTGTTCTTCATTTCTTTCTTCCGTTCGTTACTTGAGCACACTGGATCCATTTGTTATCCTGTGTAAGCTAATATAGTTAGAAGAAAAATATAGCTCAGCTCCAACAGATTGTCTAGCACTTTTTATTTCAGGGAACACACATTCTTTAGTATTTTACAAGATAACACTGTGGTTGTTCTAAACACATGTTGTTTTCATAAACAAGTTGAGCTGGTGCTTTGTTTATGAAAATGCCAGAAATCATAACACAAGTGATGCCAGAAATCAGTACATAACAAGTTGAGCTGGTACATATCTAGCATTGTCCTGTGTAGTTAGTTTTGATTTTTTTTTTTTTGAAAGCACAAGTGATGTTATTTTTTAACTGATGCTTCAACATTCTGATAGCTTCCATGATGTTATTAGTTGCAATCTAAAGTGGAGTAAGCTCTCAGGTTAAGGTTTGTTAGCTTGAAAATTTGATAAAGCCAAATGATTATCACTTAGTTTGACCCAACAAAGAAAATTAGATTAATTAAACAAACAGTAAAACCTCAATTTGGTTTTCTGTGAAATGCTGCCGTACCGATGATTTATCCAGCTAGAGTGGAAGTCAATTTTTGCCTACTAAAAAAATTAGTCTTAAGGCTACAGATCATAACGCACTATGCTAGTTACTACTAATTCAGTTCAGGATTTGTTTGAGCTGGCACATGATACATGATAGATAGATCTGCAAAACACCTATAGTTTTAGTTATAAGCAATTGGGAACAGACAATTTGTGTATATGGAATGTCTATCTCCTGTAATTTCCAATAGAAAATGTTATGGGCTAGCAGCGCAAAGTAGAGTAGGTATAGATCATGTCATGAGGGGATGCCATATTATTTGAGAACAAACTTTGTTCTTCTAACAATTCTGTTGCCTGATGCCCATCTCGTGCTTTTCTATAATGCCATTTTGCCATCGGTTGTCACATTTCCCTCCTTGCCACTCTGAAATACCTGTTGTTCTATTATTTGCCATCCTTGGGGCATCAGTTGACTAAACTAGTAATACTACATCACTTGTAGTTGTAGGCTTTGGACTAGAAGGTCCAATTGTGTATGATTATACCACCTGGTGTTGTTTCACTTGACGTAGAATTACTAGTTTAGTGATATACATGACTGATTACCAAACCAAAAAATTAAGAATGACTGATTACCAAACCAAAAAAATACAGACTATAGACTAATAACATAATTGGTAATGGATGACTAAATGGGTTCTCTATTAATGAAATTTACAATTTGTTTGTTCTATTTTTCAATTTGGTTTTTGTACAAAGAGCATAATGTTACATTTATATATGCTATATATGCATATTGTTAGTAATCTTTTATGCTTAATAATATGATATGTTTGTAATTTGTTTGTAGCGGAATGAATCCATATCCTCCTAGTGGTTTCTTAAGTTACTTCCAAAATTCATCAAATTTCCCTTTTCCCTAGGAAATTCCTCATCAGTCTCCTATGCCACCAGTCCCAGCCTAGCCCATCATTGATGTTGGCAGTGGCAACAACGATGATGCTAGTAGGACTGGGAAGCAGTTGACGTGGACACAAGAGGAGGACTTGAGATTGGTATGTTGATTTTTCAGTTGGGCATCTACATAATTAACACTTGTAGTTTAACATGTTTATATTGGTACTAATATATTTTTACGCAATGCAGTTCAGTGCATGGTTGAACAACTAAAACGACCCAATCATGAGCGCAAGAAAAGCCCGGACGATCTTTGGGAGAGGTCACTGCTGTGTACAACAGCACCACCCCAAAAAATAGAAGAAGAGAAGTGAAGCAAACCAAGGACCATTGGCACCGAGTAAACAAAAAGGTCGGTTGGTTCTGTGCATCTTAACCAGGCTAGCTATACATATGCGGAGAGGACGTCGGATGATCAATTGTGGAAAAGGCATTGAAAATATCTGAGGAAGACTACAAGGAAGGGCAATTCATGTTCATGTACTGCTAGAAGGCTGTCTGAGACCAACCAAAGTGGCATGCATACATTGAGAAGCTTGACAATTCGAATAAAAGAAAGCTTTCAGAGTTTGGGGAGGCGTGGGAGGACTTGACATCTGCTGAAGATACCAAAGATATTCCACGTCCACAAGGGACCAAGGCTGCTAAGGCTAAATGCAAAAGTAAAGGCAAAGGCAAAGGGAAGGCGATGGCTGCAACAGAGGTTATCGATGATATGGAAGAAAAGCTTGACAAGTTCTTGATTGCTCAGTTCGAAGCTAGCAAGGGTCGCAGCGATATGGTTGAGGTGCAACAATGTATGTCCACCGGAAAGCTTGAAATGGCAAAGGAGAAGAAGGAGACCAAAATGCTGGATTTATACTAGGGGCTCCTTATGCATGACACAAGAGGTTTACCCGATCACATGAAAGTTGAGCATATGAAGGCATTGAGGTCTATGAGGGAGAAGTTGTTTGGCCCATCTGATTAAGGTATGACTGGATGATTAAGTTTGTTTTTGGCACTTGAATGAACATGTGCTTGTTCTACTGGGACTGAATTGGTTAAATTATTAGTTTGTCATAATACAAAAAATTGAAGCTGTTACTTTGGTACAAATGCAATATATATGTTATGATATCCTAGCTCTACCAACATTCCAGTTAGCTATGAGGTGGAGTTGAGGAAATAGAGTATAAGTGGTCAATCTGTTGATAATAAAAGTAGCATGTGGTTAAAGAAATACTGGTTCATGTACTATTTTTCATTGCTAAGAGGTTGTACAATGTTGCAAGATACCTTCTCCTGTTTGTTGTTTTCTCTTTTTGATATATCATAGTTTTATAATGGACCATTGCATCTGCATAATAGTCCAGGGAACTAGAAATGTGAATAACTGGTTTCAAATGGTTGTGAACCAAACAAGTCCTTAAGTACATGTAAGGAATCAATGAAGAAGTATTGTATAAATGCCTTGCAATTACCATTGCTGTTGTCCTTTTGACTATTAAAACTGCAACATTTCTGAATATCTGTGTGGTGGTCCAATTAATTAGGATAATAATTCTCGATAGATCCTCTAACTATGGAGATTCATATTGGACCAATGTCATCCAATCCTTTTCTCTAGAAGTTTGTCCGGCTATTCTGTTTGTGAAGTTTCCTTTCTACCTGTGATTTTTATTGAACATATGTGATTCTTGAAATTTGTATGTTGCATTATTGGAATTCTTAGCGCTTGATGATTAGTTTTGCCTTTGTTCAGGGACTGCCTTTTATGCAAGTTTTACTCTAGCACCTTCACTCACTTCTTCCATTAACATATGCTTTCTCGATATCTGTAGATGGACCCCAAGTTCTTGAAGAACCTGAGGTATTCCAGGAAGCACAACAAGAAGAGCGGTGAGGATGAAGCTGAGGAGTAAGATGGAGGTTTATGCTCATGGAGAAGCAAGTGCGTTTCCCCTATTTTAACTCAGCACCTTTAGGATCTAGAGTTCCATTAAAGATGGAACTTATATGCTATTATGTATGATTACAAGGATCTTTTTGTGCTGCATGAGCATTATTATGACCATTATGCTTTTCAGTTTATGCTACCGGTTGAATTACATACTATTTGAATTATGTTCTGGGATATATCAACCTTAACATGGAAGGTGTTAGAGACAACCTAAGAGACAAACTATTGGGGGATACCCTTAGTAGGAACTAAATATTTTAATATGCTTGCTAGGCTATTAGGGTAGGTACAACCAGCTACTGTCTATAGCAACCCTTCATGTCATCTGCAGACAGCACTAAAGACAGCTCATACAATGTGTTGTGGTGATACAGTCAGCTACAGGATTGTAAACAACACACAATCTTTTAATGCTTTTCTTAGTTCTGGTGCTATAGTCGGCTACAGGATTGTAGACAACACATTTCTCTCTCATTATTCTCTTTCATCCACATCAGCTTAAATCATACGTGGTAGAGGCTATAGACAGCTGATGTAAGCCCATTGTACGTGACCTTAGTTAATGCATCTACTGCAGTAGCTCTATTAGTCTCGTGCTCTAATAAAAGCACCAACATAGGTCTTGATAAACCACAGTAGTCTTGTTTGGGAGCATGCATATGCTTCTACTGCATGATCCGACAACGACTACTGCATCTTTGTTATGCTTCTATTGCACGATCTACCCATGACTACTGCTTCTATTGTCAGGATGGAGGCGTGGCGGGCAAATGGTGGGTAGCGGCGACCAGAGGGAGGGAGGTGCACGGCCGAAGGGCAGCACACGACACAACAGAAGGTCAAACCAATATCGTCGTAATCAAACTGCAGTACACAAAGACCAAAACTGCAATAGACACAGTGGCATGCGCAGGACGAATACAGAGGGGTGCTAGTGGGACAAAGTTATCACAAGGTGAGCTAGCAAACACATATTTAAATATCATGCACAATCCAAATTGATACATAAATGATAAAGAATTATGTTAAAACAGAAAATACATTAAACGTAGTATCTTAATAATGGATAATGTGCTTCGAAAACACAAAAATATATACAAGTAGCACTCTTAAGAATAAAATTAATTAGATTTGTGATGCAAATAATGACAGAGGTACTGGGAGGATACGAAGTGTGCGGCGAGCGGAGCTAGTGCTCCAGCTCTCTCCCGCCCCTACAGTGGATCTGCCACTGAGTAGACACATGACCATTGACTCTAGTAGACATACTAAAAATTGCAATAAGCATATAACTAAATTGCAGTACACATAGACCAAAATTGCAGTAGAGAAAACCATAGACTGTAGTAGACATATGCCAAAAAAAAGAAGCAATAGATACATAACCAAACTGCATACAATTCTATGTGTACCTAACAATAAATTGTGACTTCCTTGGTACACTTTCGTGTACACAAAGCAATAAAGATTTTGCTAGCTTGCTAGTAGATTTCGTGTGCATGTAGCACTTTTGGATGGATTTTGCTATTTGGTTGTCACAGACGACTTGGTTCTGGGTGGACGAACTGTCCGACCGCTTCTGCTCTTCAGGATTACGCGACTCGAACCTTGCTTCGGTTTCGATGACAAAATGAGATGTTGCTCGCTAAGAACATCGACTTTACTAGGCCCTACGGCCCCGTGGGGGGAGGATGACCCCGTCCCCACCCCACTAACGTAGTGGGCCATTCCTGTTCCCCGCAGGAGGAGATCGCCCCCGCCTCACCCCCCATGGGGATTTCCCCCACAGGGGAATTGCCATCCCCAATGGCCTCGATGAGCCGACAAGTTGCCAGCGTCGCTTTCTCTGATGGGTTTTTGTCAAAGCTTATCAATTCCATTCCGGTACCGACTAGAATAGCTGGAACATGACATACCAGCACTTAAAACGGCACACAGTAGGCTTAATCTCGTACCAACCTCAATATCGGTCATTCTGGTCCATTTCGACCCTAACGATGATCTAATAATCATCAATTAATTAAATTATTTATCTGTAATTGTTATTATAGATAGCAATATCTTTATATTATTCGTAAGGATACCCCTTATCATTAATAAGGAAGAAGCTTATCCGAGTGGTCGTAAACCATTTTACGACCATCCTACATGGTTGTAAGTGTTTCTACGACTACCTAGTGGTCTTAAGATTTCCTACAACTACCTCATGATCGTAGGTCTTACTACGATCACTTCATAGTCGTAAGCTTTACTACGACCAGGTCAACTACGATCACTCTATAGTCAATAGAGCCCACAAACATGTGGACCCAATCGACTAGGGACACTTATACGTTGTGTTTAATACACACAACAGTTAATATGTGCTATTATTCTCCGGGATAACTACATGTATTAAGCCTTTGTCTCTTACATAACTGCAAGGCGACGTGGGAGGGTTAGTCTCTAACAATAACCGTCACGAAACGTGTGCATTTCATCAAATGGTGGGACGCCTCTTGATACATGACAACTGTCACCTCTTCACGCGCTATATAAGGAGTAAAGCCTGTGGACAAAGGAGAAAAAAAAGCGAAACAATGACAACAAAGACAGAGGTCATTAAGTCCTAGTTCTAGTGATTTCTTCCCTCTTATAAAACATAGTTAATATAGCAACATATGAGTAGGGTTATTATTCTCTCACGAGAAAGCCCGAATCTACATAAAATCTCTGTGTCTTTTTCTGTGTGGTTTAACTCAACAAAATTCAACAGTATTCATTCATAAAATCGATACTAAACCATCGACAGACCCATTCTGGTCATTTTAGCAATTCCGATACCAGACATAATTGAAGTGACCCCTCCTTTGAATCAGGCCCAAAGGCCTATCCCAATACTACTTCTTCGGTAAGTGAAATTATATTAGACCATGGTAAAATGTATGAAGTTATGAACTCGTGTTATGCTATTTAACTACGTACAATATTTGTGTTTATGAACTCATTGAACTATGTATCATTTTTATTATATGGTTATGTATTTGAAGTGAGATTTCAAGTAAAATTATGTGTGCATATATAACACATATATAGTTATGAATAAATATATATTATTATATTAAAATCTGAGACGGTACGTCAAAATAGACCGATACCGACACATTTCATACCAAGAGACGAACTAGAATGACCTCCGGAATGGAATTGACGCATGTGGTTTTTGGGGCGAATTTTTTTAAATAATATTATTTTAGAAGATAATTACAAAAATAAATAGTTATCCCAAAAAATTACAAAACTAGGTTCCTATCGCCGTTTGAACTGGTGTAGGCTCCTGTCACCAGTTTAACTGGCGACAGGGACCCTGTTGACTCCATGTCGTCGGTCCAACTTCCTGTCGCCAGTTCAACTAGCGACAGGAAGTGAACAGTGGCGACAGGGATCCATCTATGTAAACCCTAAAAATCAGTCCAAATGTCAATTTAATTCCAGAAAAAAACAGAAGAGAGGAGGAGAGGTAGAGAAGAAAGGTAGCGAAGCTCTACCAGTTCGTCACGGAGGAGAGAGAGACGGAGCATCAGATCCGGTCGGCCATCTTGTAGGTACATTTTTTTGCAACTTTGTACATTATGTCAAAACCTTGTCGGTTAGCAAACAAAAATAGCGACATAGAATTAAGTAGATTAGATAATTGTAATCAAATTATGTAGTACATCATTTGAGCTTTGTTAGTCTAGTTCATCGTGCGCATGTTATGGATGTTCCAACACTCGAACGATTTAGGATAAATCTGTAGAAATAGGAAGACGTTTATTACAAATCTGTAAAAATTGTAGAGTAGCTCAGTAGGGTAGGTAGAGGGTAATGAAAATAATCCTAGCTTTATTTAGCTTCCCATTTGTGTGCGGTAATTATATTGTTAATGTCATAAATTAATTTTAAACTAGGAAAATAGCATGACACATTTTGAAATTGTAAAGAAAATCCGGAGTTACTACATAGGCTACATATAACCAAAATAATTCCAACTTAAATTTGGTTTCTATTTGTAGCTAGTAATTAATGTTGCTTCCTATTACCTTATGTACATGTTTTGTAGTCTTTACAATGTATGCACTAAATTTTCAGGTATGGTGAACCCAGGCCACTCTGCGCAGTGGTCATACGAGTTGCTTGACCTAGTGAATGATGCGTATCACTGTAGCCGTCTCAGTACCATCCTCCCCAGGAAGGCGAGGAGGCGATTGAGCTTGACGCGTTGTGACTGCGCACGCCCATCAGGGCATGGAGGGTGGACCCACACTGGGTTCTGAGGTACGTGCCATTGTGATCATCGTGTACTCATTTGCAGCCTGACTACTTCGGGTGGACTAACTTTTGTTCGTAACCTTACTCGACGCAGGCTGAGGGCGGTAGGCCTCCTTCCACTAGCGAGGATGGTTGAGGCGACGAGGGAGGACGACCAGGACCGTGGTCCTGGTCGTCCGTCCAGGTGTTTTCCATATGACCAAGCCCTATTGACGGCGTTGGTTGATTGTTGGAGGCCAGAGATGCACGTGTTTCACCTTCCGTGTGGGAAGATGGCGCCAAACCTTCAGGACATCATCTTTCTAACTGGGTTGCCTTGCACTGACTTCCCTCTGGCGGCATACAACATCCCGTCCATGTGGCGCATGAAGTTGCTGATGAGGTTCCAGGATGTGCTACCGCCGGGAAGCGGGTATAGGGAGTTCAGCAGCACCCACGGGCCGACGCTAAGGTGGATCTACCAGTTCTACGTAAGTCTTTGTAACTATTGTCCTCTCGCATCAATTCATTTGTGAACCTTCCTGACGTTTACATGTCTTCTTGTAGCCCGAGTGTATGGCGAAGGATGCGGACGGCAACATTGTTAGGAGGCACTTTGAGGCCTACCTGTTGTGGCTGTTCGGGTGGGTCATGTTCTTGGAGCCACAGCGACAGCATAGACAAGCACTATGTCCGATGCATACGTGGTGGTGGGCTAGCGGGTGGGCGAGATCGAATTTCACGCTGGGGTTCGATCGTCTTTGCATAGCGTCACAAGCGCGCTTGTGCGACGTGTGCCATCAAGCCTAGGATAGCTCCATCCTCTCAATACGTATTGAACGGTCCGTATTTCATATTTATTTAGCAAGATTTCGGTTTCCAACTTGTTGATTATATGTACAGATGGATCTACACCGGGAGGTCCTCGAGTTGGCAGCCTCCATGCATCAGATGACACTCGAGGAGCGCTTCCCCCTGGCGGCACAAGACATCAGAGGGGTCCTGGAGCAAATCGTGGAGAAGGCGTGATGAGGGGTCCAGATTGCAACTTGTCGCACGCCGAGGGACCCGGTGGACCCAACAGTGCATGGACAAGGGGTCAGCCACGGTGGTTCACAGCCACGAGCTCCTCACCCGGACGTGGTGGGCGAGTCCTCGTGGCACCGTGGTGGGAGCACCTCGGGACAGTTTGCAGGTGAGCATGAGACATTCACTTCGGCTTCTTTGTTTTGAGCCCCACTAGTTACTAATGACAATCTTCTCTTGCAGGCCCTGAGTTGCACCAGTACACGGGGCAAGAGTATGCGGAGTCATCGGCGCCTGCCTTCGTGCCACCAGGTATGACTACCTTGCTTGCTTGTGTAACGTCCTATTTTGGGGTTTTTGCCATGATTACATGCGTAACGTAATGTTTAACAGCTCCTACACCGTCTTGGGACGAGGGGGACTTGTCGCACGACGAGGCACGCTCCGGGGACTACTACGTGGACCAACATGGCACCCAGGTCTCTATGGCGGCTTCACAGTTGCACGGTGGGCCGGGACCGACTCTACCAACGCAGGACCCTCTTGCGACACCACCTCTGGCTAGTCGAGCTGGTCAGGTACCTTGGTAGCCTGAGCCTCTGACGTACTCGCACTAGTGCCAACAGCATACTGAGCGAGGCGAGGCGACCACGTGATGTACGCCCAAGGCAAAGCCGCTAGTAGATATTTGTTCCTCTAAATATCAGTCCTACTATATAAATATTAATTTTTGTACGACTATTATTATGCTAGTCTCGTGTTTCGATATCTCTTTTTTGTGTGCACACCGCGACCACGTGACGGAGTCTGCATCGGGACATCCCACACCACCCTCTTTCCAGCC
The DNA here is from genome assembly GCA_036346405.1 of Phyllostachys edulis. Classification (NCBI taxonomy): domain Eukaryota; kingdom Viridiplantae; phylum Streptophyta; class Magnoliopsida; order Poales; family Poaceae; genus Phyllostachys; species Phyllostachys edulis. The sequence continues at coordinate 68,182,331 of CM070556.1, read as the reverse complement.
TTGAATCCCCCACGTAACTACGTGACCTCGCCCTGCAAAGTAGGACGTGATCTCGCTCTGCAAAGCAGGACGTGACCATTCTCTGCAAAGCAATACACGACTTCTCTCTGCAAAGCAGGACATGACCACTCTCTATAAAGCACGGCATGATGTCTCTCTGCAAAGCAGGACATGACCTCGTTCTGCAAAGCAGGACGTGACCTCGCTCTGCAAAGCACGATGTGACAACTCTCTGCAAAGCACGACATGACCTCACTCTACAAATCAGGACATAGAGCCGCTACAGCTGCATCCGCTCCCGCTATAAATACAACACTACTCGGCCAAAAACTCTACACCAACAACACTACCTAGATAACATGGACAAGAAGAAGGAATTGGAGCACGTCCATGAGCTTTTGAAGGACTAGGAGGTTCGCAGCAGACCGTCGCTCGCCACAGGGTGTTTAGTCAGCAGCCTTACACTCACCACCAACCTCCGGAGCTCATCGATCTAAGAAGGTTGCCTTGCAGTACGCCCAACGATTATGGGTTGAGCCGCGCCCCCCCTCCTATGTCCACTGAATGCTGTCCGGAAGGGCCCCCGATCGGGGTGGCGCCACCCCTTTGCTGGTGTCGGGACGCCTACAAGTGCGTCAAATCAACCAACGAGAGGACCATTGGGTAGCGCTATTGGTGCTGCCCAAACTTCTGCGCGGACTACCCTGACCACAGGTTTGACACGACGAACCACAGACAGCTGATAATGAAATCGTATTTCAGTGCACACCACTAATTTGCTTCCCATTATGCCGTAACCACGTCTCTCTTCCCACCGCGATCTCTGCTGTGCCTATGCGACTTCAGCCAGTGGATTGATGACAAGATCCACCCCTACGACATGTGGATGCTGCTGTCACGGAAGAGGTGGGACAAGGAGGACTGCGAGGCTGCACGAGAGGCTGCACGAGGAGCAGGAGCAAGAGCATGCCAGACGACGCGAGGCTGAGAGGGCACGGAAGAGGGCCATCGCGGTGAAAGCTAATGCACAAGGCGAGGAGTACAACGCCGAGCTGGGCCGCAAGGGCACATGACCACGTTCCGTGCAATAGTTCGTCCATCTTCATCCATATGTCCCATGTATTTCTAACTCCCTAAATGTATGTGTCTACCGTCCTTGGTTCATTAGCCTGCAAGCCATGTAACTCCTTTGTTGGATCAACTGTCGTGTTGTTATCGTTGTGCCATTTCTCCAAAGTTCTCCACCGTGTATGAATTCCCTAGCGCATCACAATATCACTTACCTTCCTACTTAAGAATCATTGCTACCTCAATTGTCCTCACAAAATTCTTCAGAAATTACCGCACTACAACAACATACGATGATCACAAAATGTTATTGCGAGTCTAACAGATTATGTACCCTTGCGAATCTTCAAAAATCACAAACGGACCAACCAACCTTGTCAACGGTGGAGTGACAGATGATTATTTCTGTAAAATAAAAAACAGAGGTATATTACTGTATTTTTAAATATAAAATAGATTATTTTAAAAAATCTTTATAGGGGATAAGGTGTTCCTGTCGCTAGTTTAACTCGCGACATGGACAATTAGCGACATGAATAATGTTCACTTTTTGTCGCTAGTTGAACTGGTGATAGGGAGTTGGACCAGTGACAAGGAGTCAACAAGGTCCCTGTCGCCAGTTCAAACGGTGACATCGACCTAGTTTTATAATTTTTTGGGACGTCTATTTATTTTTGTAATTATCTTTTTAAAATAATATTATTTAAAAAATTGTTTTGGGGCCATGCTATTAAAAATTGGGCCGAACTGGGACTAGACCTGGGAGTTGGGCCGGGCCATTCCGGGCTGGCACGAGGCCCGACCGATATGGCATTGCCCATGCACGGCACGCCACATGGCGGGTCGTGCTGGCATGGCACGCACAGGCGGTCCATGTCGGGCTTGTGGACGTGGCACGACGTGCGGCACGGCACAACACGGTCGATGGGGCCGTGCTCGGGGTGGCCCGACATGACCGTAGCATGGCAGCATGGTGGCGGCACGCCAAGCCTGCCTGCGCCACGACCCTCGCACAGGTGCACGCCCGCATCGACACTCTCGGTGTGCCATCTGCGCTGCCACTGCCACCGGGAGAAGGGAGAAGGGGGAGTTAGGGGAGGTGACATGGGGAGCTTGTCACGGCCGAGCAGCAGGTGGAGGTCCATCATGAGGTGCTTGCGGTAGAGGGAGTTGACCGCTGGCTCGCCGCCCTCGCACGCGTGTCACGCCCACCCCCGCCCGTGATGCCTTGGCTGCTAGGGGCCGCAGAGAGGTGGAGGAGGCGAGGAGAAGGGAGGGCCGGCGAGGATGCGGGGTGGGACTTGGGAGAATCTTGAGATCGAGAAGGGGAAGAAGTGAAGAACGGGAGACTAAGTGAGACTGAGAACTGGGAAGAGAAAGTGAGAAATGAGAAGGGCTGAAGCCTGAAGGGGGAGGAGAAGTTTAGATGCTCATCTCAGTCATCTGTCATGCTAGTCAGCTCAGCTCAACTAGTATAGTAATAGTAATATGCTACTAACTACTAGCAACTAGCCAAGAGCCAACCACAGCATGCATGGACGGATGGACCAACAGAATTAATACCAACAAAATTCTGACAACTTTATTGAATTGTCTTGCCTCAAAACCAAATGCCAAATAGTAGTGGCTATTGGGTATTGGCTATTGGCTATTGGCTAGTGGACTAGTGGCTCTAGAGCATTTTGTGTTGCTACTGCTGTCAGCTAGAATGACCAGTCATGTCTTTTTCCATGCGCACAACAACACAAATGCAAAATGGCCAATGGGGCATCATTGCCTCTAAGCTCACGGCCCTCGTTGTCACGTTAGCACAGAGAAGCAATGGGCAAGCCGCGAGAGACAGAGTGACAACAGCTCTACGCGAATCGCGAGACACCGAGACATAATATGACATAAATTTGATATGATAGGACATGACGAACAAGACAAGCAACGGGCGAGGCAACGGATCTACACCTGCACCACACGAAGCTTCGTGCTCATTTATTCACCACACGAAGCTCAACTTCTCTTTCACTTGACTGCCCATTCGTTTTCCATTCTTAGTGCCTATAAATTGCCTTTTACTCATTTATTCACCACTGAGCGAAACACATTTTCCATTCTTTGATCCTCTCTTTGCTCTAGTGCTCTGTACAATAAAAAGTATGCTACCAAGAAGTCGAAGCATGAAGCCGGCGGAGGGAGCACGGAGCTCGGTAGCGCTATGCTATCGAAGAGTCGTAGCACGAAAGCAACAGCGGGGAGAGAGAGACGCTCGGTCTCACGCTGCTCCCCTAGTCCTCCTCCCCCGCCTCTCCCATCGATGCTCGTCAGCTCTCCCTAGGCATGGGGGACTACGGCGTGGATGACCGTCATATGGACAGTATGGAGGGATACGAGGAGTACCAATGTGGTCTGGACTCGATGGAGATGCCATACTTCGGTACTCGTCCACGGATGGCAATATTGGTGGAGTGCACTGCAACAACAAAGATCGAGGCGAGAGGCGAAGTCTTTGGAAGCACATGACTGAGCGAGGAAATTCGAGACTGCCGAACAGTAGATATCACAACTTGTAATTATTGCAAAGCTTAATTAATTGCTCGTACAGGTGGAGGGATGGAGCACTTGAACTGGTACTATAAAGCATGCTTAAAAAAAATAGGGGCGCACACACGAGGTGGAGGAGTCCAGACGTAGCTCAACTTTGAGGTTGATGGCTCTGTAAGTACTTGGGCATACAACCCCATTATGTCCATGAGGAAATTGCTAGATACATTGTTTCCGAGGATCAACCGATTAGGATGGGTGAAAGTCGCTCGTTCGAAAGAATGATCCAACATGACTTTTGTCCATAGTACCAACATGTTAGTAGGAGAACGACATCGTCTGATATTTTAGGGATGTATAGTAGAGAGCTAGCAACACTAAAAGAAAATTTTCTAAAAGTTCAGTACTCTTTTGCTTTAACTTCGGATATTTGGACATCATCATCACACCAGAGAACTGCCTACATTAGTGTTGTAGCCCATTATTTAGATGACGAGTATAAGCTAAACAAGAGAGTCATAGGGTTTAAGTTAATTACTGAATCACACGCAGGAGATGCCATTGCTGAGCTCATACTAGGGGTAATTGATGATTTTCAAATAGGAAATAAGATTATTTTTATAACTCTTGATAACGTATCGGCGAATACGACGGCTATGAACATCCTCACCCCAAGGTTGCAGACATATATAGGTGGATATGTTCTCCACCAGAGATGCGTATGTCACATCCTCAACCTCGTTGTGCAAGACGGTATGGAGGTGATTGGCGTTTATTTGAATAATATCTGCGACACTCTTCTTTTCCTCTCAAGTTCAATGGTGGTAGTAGCCCAGTTTGCGGAGCATTGTGTAGCCAACGACAAGGACCCAAGAAAATTCGGTCTTGATATGAAGGTGAGGTAGAACTTGACATACATCATGCTGAAGAAGGTGCAAGGGTATGAATATATATATATATATCTTTATCAATGCTAACTCAGATAAGTTGGTACTCCCTCCGTTCTTAAATACATGACGTTTGACCAAGCGTGCAGTCAAACTTGTATAACTTTGACCATTACTTTTCATATGATTTTGTTAGTAAAAAATTACAAAATTATTATATTATGAAAATATTTATCACGACAAATCTAATGATACTATTCACTCATGATCAATCTAAATAGTTTTTCATATATTATTAGTCAAAGTTAGATAAGTTTGATCGCACGCAATCAAACGTCATGTATTTAAGAATGGAGGGAGTAGTTGCTAACTTAGATTAGGAAATTGTTAGTTATTTTCGAGAGTTTTTGAGACCTTTTTACAAAGCAACTAAAGCTCTATCCGGTATTTACTACCCTACCTCTTACTTAGTTATAGATTTTATTTGGCTAATTGCAGACAAGTTTGCTAAATCTAGGGGCAATCCATTTTAGGTCATGTTATTGCAGTAATGGAGGAAAATTTTGTTAAATATTTTGGATCTATTTTACACCTATATTGCTTTGCTATCATTTTGGATTTTACAAAAAAAAGTTAGCAGGTTTGCAGATGGCTATGGAGAGAATAGGTGAATGCCTCGGCTTTGATTTCTCCGAAGCTTTCGAACATGTCAAAAATGAGTTTGTTCGTGTTTTTCGCTTGTATCATGACAAGCTTGGCGGTAGCACGAGATCGGAGGCCTCACAGTAGACACATCAAAGCAAGACAAGCCTAACAGCACACTTGTAGAAGAAGTTGAAGGGAAAGTCTAGTTCTTCACCCTCTCAGTCTCTGGTAGAGCTCGGCATTGGGCCGTGCCGTGCCGGCACGACACAAGCCCGTCGTGCTTCGGGCCGCATCGTGTCGTGCCGGCTCGGCCCGGCCACTCCGCCATGCCGTGTTGTGCCGGCCTACCTCGCCTCCGGCCAGGCCTAGGCATGGCCCAAAGCCCGCTGTGCGGGGGCCATGCTGTGCCGGTCCAAGCCTAGCCCTAAGTAACTATAGATGACGGAGGTGGCAGCGACGATGGTGGCGGCGACCGCCATCTTCATTCCTCTCATGCCCGCCTTGTTAAAAACCTATTTAAAATTGAATTAATTGCATAAAAACATGGTCACATAAATATTTCGGGGGAAAAGTGGAATTTTCTTGATATTTTACAGATACAATGTTACTTCCTCGTTAAAAACCTTACGCCCTAGAGTGGGGTTCCCCGAGTAAGGAAAAGAATACAGTAACAACATGCGTACATACTAACTACTCATCAATGTCGAGATCGTTCATGTGTTTGAGGTTAGCATACGCCTACACGATCTCAAGATCCTCTAGTTGATGCTGTTGCTGCTCTTTTGCCAATTCCCAATCCTTGGCGCATGTGCTTGCCTCCACCATCCTAGGCGTGAGGGATGATCTTCTTTCTTCAATTATTCTCTCTACCATGCTAAACGTTGCTTCTGAAGAGATATTGGACACCAGCACCAGCAGAACATCCCATGTGAAATGTGACAGCACAGAAAATATCCGCTTGTTATTCTTCCACCACTCGGGCAAGTCTATCTTTTCACCAAAAAGATCAGGATCGATGTTTGCAAAATCATACTCCAGGTAGTGGTTTAGCTCTGAGATAGAATTCCACTTGGGGGCTGCCTGAGACTGAGAGGATAAAGAACTGGACTTTCCCTTTAGCTTCTTCCACAAGTGGGATGTCAAGCTTGTCTTTCTTTGTTGCGTTTGCTGTGAGGCCTCCGATCTCGTGCTTCTGCCGAATTTTTCATGATACATGCGAAAAACACGAAAAAGCTCATGTTTGACATGTGCGAAGCTTTCGAGTAATCAAGGCATTCACCTATTCCCTCCATACCGATCTACAAACCTGGCAACTTTTTTGTGGGATCGAAAATGATAGCAAAGCAATATACATGTGAAATAGAACCAAAATATTTAATAAATGTTTCCTCCATTAGTGCGACAGCATGACCTAAAAGGGGATCCTTCCAAGATTTGGCAATCTTGTCTGCAATTAACCAAATAAATTCTATAACTAAGCAAGAGGTAGGGTAATAAACACCAGATAGAACCTTTATCGCTTTATAAAAAGGTCTTAAAAACTCTCGAAAATGACTAACAATCTGCCAATTTGAATTAGTAACTACCAATTCATTGTTTTGAGAGTTAGCAATGACAAAAATGGATATGACATGTTCGCACTCTTGTGACTTTTTTAACATGATGTATGTCAAGTTCCACCTCACCTTCACATCAAGACCGAATTTTCTTGCTCCTTCTCATTGGCCGCGTAGTACTCCGCGAACCTGACTACCACTTGTGGGGAATTTTTTTAAGGGATACGAGTAGGCTACGCTAGCTGACAATTCAAAAATTCTACCACGTAAACCAGGATACCAAGCAAGCAAGAGATCATAGATCGTTACCACCAGACGCGTAGTGCAGCGGAAGAATAGTTGGAGTAGTCTGGTCCAACGAAGAGCACGTCGGTGTAATGGTCGTGGTCAATTGCCCAACGTTCCTGATGTCGATCGACTCCTCCAGCAACCAATCGCTTTACTTAAGAAGTCGTAGATTATCCTCAAGCGCAACAGCAACCGCAGTAGCGCCTTTACGGTATCCGCACGTCCAGGGAAGGAACACTGTACGCTGGTGTGCTAGCACCAAGTCGCACGGGAAGGCTCTCTCAAGAAGATGACGACTAGGGATTCGGTGGAACAACTCACGTGTCTCACAGCTCTCCTTTCTCAATAGCCTCAAGCATCTCCTTATATAGTGCCCGTGACGGATCCTATTCGAACACGTTTGACAAATCGTATCCGTACTAGTTTGTTCCAACCCGTTAAGTGTGTGACCCGTTTGGTTCATGCGTAATCAGTTGTGACTTGGAAACTCCTTTCCGATCACGAGTCGTCAGTGGCTCCTAGCAGAACATAACGATTCCTGAATACACACGAATTATATCGGACGAACCTTAATGCAATATGATCTTCGACTAGGTCCATATCACTAACGACCAGCTCGTATCTCTATACGACTAGTTCACATTTGGTCTCGACCAGTTTGTAACTCCTTACGACCAGGTTTTGACCACTTAGTGATCATGTTCAATCAGCCTACGACTAGCTTGTATCTCCATACGACTAGTCCGTATCTGATCGAACTGAAAGACCTTCTCGTGTATTCACCCTTTGCCTCACGATATCTAGTTGAACTCCAGGTGAGATGTTGTGTCATCCATGGACTATTCAATACTTTCTCGATCAAGTGTCAGATAACTTCACGTGGTGGAACACTTCGACCGCTAGTGGTATGGCCATGCACTTTCTTTATACGACCAAATTGAGGGGCTCAGAGATATCTCTCCTGTTATGTTAGGAGGTGCAAATCCCATATCCGACCAGTCACATTCCTCCGCATGTTTCACAACATACCTGAAAGCTACCTTTATAACTACCCAGTTACGAAGTAGCGTTTGGTAACCCCAAAGTGTACTCTTACGCATGTAGGAAACCATGCTGATCTCAGGTCTAAGGATTATACATCATCATTGCTTGAGACCAACTGACGACACATAAAATCATAATAATCTCAACAGTGTCTCAAGGTGGGTCAATCCAACCCCATGTTCTTTAACATGTGTTCACATTATTGATTTGATATCCCTATATCCATAACCGGTGAAACATGGTCATCAATCAAAACATATGTTGGTCAATAGAGTCACTAGTGTTCCGACCAGTGACATTCGACCAGAGATTCATTTAGAACGACATCATATAGGCTAAAAGAGTTTCACCAACAAGTCACATACTTGTTAATCTTCATAACCAATGATTCATTCAAGGAATAGAATAACATTTATTCAATAACTCATAAACATAGACGTGATACAATCATCTCTATGATTGCTTCTAGGGCATATCACCAACATTTGTGAGGTAGTGAATGGCGTCGCGAACACTGTTCAAATATCTGCCAATCGCTTCCATACTGTCTTGAACAACAAGGTTCAAGATATGGCATACGCATCTCTAATGAAGAATATAACCACCAATATACGTCTGCAATCTTGGGGTGAGGATGTTCATAGCAGTCGTGCTCACTGATGCGTTATCAAGAGTTGTACAAGCAATCTTATTATCTGTCTTAAAATCATCAAGTACGTGTAGATACACTCGACAATGGCCTCTCCCGTGTGTGATTCGTTAATTACCTTAAACCCTATGACTCTCTTGTTTAGTTTGTAATTGTCGTCTAAATAATAGGCTACAACACTAAGGTAGGTACTTCTCTGGTGCGATGATGTCTAAATGTCTGAAGTTATAGCAAAAGAGAACTGAACTTGTAGGAATAGTTCTTTTAGCTCTGCTAGTTCCTTATTATACATCTATAAAATATCAGATGTAGTGGTTCTCCTACTAACATGTTGGTACTGTGGGCAAAAGCCGCGTTGGACTATTCTTTTGAACGCGCGACTTTCACCCATCCTAATCGGTTGATCTTCCGCAACAATATATCTAGCAATTTCCTCACAGGCAAAAAGCGGGTTGTATACCCAAGTACTTACAGAGTCATCGGCCTCGAAGTTTAGCTGCGTTTGTACTCCTCCCGCTCGGCTTTGCGCCTCGATCTTGCGCAAGCATGCTTTGTAGTGTCGGTTCAAGTGCCCTGTCCCTACAGTTGTACGAGCAGTTAATTTAGCTTGGCAATAATTACAGGGTTGCGAACTCTACCGTTTGGCCGTCTTGGATTTCCTGGCTCCAGGTCATGTGCTTCCAGCAATTCGCCATTTGTCCAGACCCGCTAATGTTGTCGCCCGTGGACGGGGGAGAGAACTCTGGTGTTCCCATTGCCTCCGGACTGCCCTGGTACTCCTCGTAGCCCTCCGTACCATCCATATGATGGTCATCCATGCCGTAGTCTCCCATGCTTGGTGAGAGCTGACGAGCATCAATGGGAGTCAAAGCCGGAGGAGGACTAGGGGAGCGGCGGCGGGAGCTTACACTAAGTCACCATGCTACCCTTTTCGTGCTACGACTCCTCAGTAGCATACCGCTTGGGAGCTCCTTGGTGCTCCGACTCCTTGGTAGCATAATGTATGGATGGATGGTGAATAAATGGAGAGAGTAGATGGATGTTGAAGAAATAGAGATAGTTGATAGATGTTGAAGAAATGAGGAGAGTAGATGGATGGTGAAGAAATAAGAAGATGAGTTGATTTTATAGCCCCTAGGAAAAAGGTCGTTGCTTTCGAATGTTGCTCTCGATCCCGAACGTTGCTCGGCACTGTTTCTCTCTGGCCTCTGCTTTGTGTCAAAAGATGAGCCATCTCACCTTTCTTAGATTCTCCCCCATGGCCCCCATCTCCCCAAAGACCTCCCCAATACCCCATGTCCCCATCCCCAATCGCCTCCCTGCAAATTCAACCCCATCGCCTCTAGCCCTCCCCATCGCCCCATCTCCAACAACGCCTCCTCTCGGCCCTCCCCATCCCCCATCGCCTCCCTCCGCCCCCATCCCCCCATCTCCCTATCTCCTTCTATTCCCTCTTGAGCTTCTTGGGCCGCCTCCCCGCCTCGCCGGCCGCGCTTCACGACCATACGGCTCCTCTCTCCCGGCCTCATCAGGGTTCGGCTGGCTGCACTGCTTTGCTCGACCAAAGACCATGCGCTTCGTCGTCGTGCCCTTGCGCCTCGCTTGAGCGAGCGAGGCGGAGGAGGCAAAGTGGCGCGGTGGGCGGAGCGGAGGAGGCGAGGTGGAGCCAAAGGTAGAGCGAAGGAGGCGTGGCGAGAGGCGAGGAGGCGCGGCAGAGCCTGAGACGGCCGTGGGAGACGAGGAGGCGCGGCAGAGCCCGAGGCGGCTATGGGAGGCAAGGAGGCGGAGGCGTCTTGGCCGTGCTCAGGTTTCATCAGGTTGCGGCACTCGATGGGTGGCTTTCTAGGCCCAGCCCAGCCTAGCGTCCATGCCGTGCCAGCATGTCCTGCCACGTGTCGGGCCATGCCGGGCCGGTTCGGAAAAGCACGGCCCGACTCCCAGCTCTAGTCTCAGGCGCCCCCAAGTGGAATTCTACCTCCGAGCTGAACCACTACTTGGAGCATGATTTTGCAAATATGGATCCTGATCTTTCTGGCGAAGGTAAGTTAGACTTGCTCGATTAGTGAAAGAACAACAGGCGGATATTCCCTGTGTTGTGCCATTTCGCACGAGATGTTCTACTGGTTCTAGTGTCCCCCGTCTCTTCGGAAGTGACGTTCAGCATGGTAGGAAGAATAATTGAAGAAAGGAGGTCATCCCTCACGCCCAAGATAGTGGAGACAATCACCTGCCTCGAGGACTGAAAATTGGCAAAAGAGCGTCATCAGCATCAACTGGAGGATCCTGAGATCGTAGAGGCGTTAGCTGATCTCAATGTCGAGTAGCCGACATGAATGCTTGAATGTAATTACTGTACTCTTTTCCTTACTGGGGAAACCCGAAACTGAGGTGTAAGGTTTTTAACGAGACAATAACAATGTATGTGTAAAATATCAATAAAATTTTACTTTTTCCCCTAATTTTTAAGTGTCCATAATTTCACATAATTGTGGTTTCACAAAAAAAAATCAAAATTGTACATGCTGGTTGCAAAATTTTTATTCTATTTATCTCTGGTAGATAACTATTTGTAGAATTTAATTGTGATCTTGATAATGTTTAAAGAACGATTAATATATCAAAACTATATATCTTTTATTTTATTTTTTGCCCTTTATTTTTTTCTTTGTTTTTTTTGTTCCCGGGAAGTCACAAGTGTGTCACAGTCACACTCATCCATCAGAATTGACACCCAACACCATTGTCCATTACACCAACAAAGGATAAAAAAAAGGCCAGAGTAAAACAGAATCCAATGCAATGTGAAATACTACTCCACTTAGAGAAGGTTACTACTACCAGGAAAATTTACATAGCATCCTTCTTGACTTCTTGTGCTGTGCTTCAGTGCTTCCAAGTTCCCAAGTTTCCAAGCCCCAAGCTCTGGCTCCCTGCTCCTGACACGCTGACGCACAAAGAAACATAGAAAAAGAAATGTTAAACAAGACAGCAGCGGGCGTGCGGCCAGCCGGCCAGTGCGGCCACTTGGGGCAAAATATTGAAAGGGCAAATCACGGGCCCCAGCTGCCAGCAGCTGCCCGCGTGACGACTCAACCGGTACAAGTCCACTGATGAGATCTCACGGTGAGCTCTCTTTCCTCTACCGTTAGATCTTTTCATCATTTTTTTTTATGGACAGTAGATGTATAGAACCTCCTCTGAGACCTCATCCTATAAAATTTATTTTTCCAGGAGGGGAGAGGCGCATATCTGCTCCTTACCGCACTGACGCAGAGTCGCAGACGCAGACACGCGGTGCCATGCCGCTACCGAGTGCTGACCGCATGGCGCAAGCAATCGCATGGCCGTATCCGCTGCTTCCTCATAGTCCTAGACCCCAAATCACAATCCTCTATCTTAATGGATCCATTCCTCTCCTCAGCCCAGTTGCCCAAGGCGGCAAGACCCCAAGCCATAGCCTCCCGCCTCTAACCCCAACCAAGACTGCGAGAAGGAGGCCCGTGGCATGCAGATCGCAGCTCATGGCGACAAGGAGGAGGAGACCCGGCGACAACATCGTGGCGGCAACAAGAAGCGGCGATCTTCTCGCGTCGCGCCGCCGCCTCGCCACCACCGCCCGCCTGCGCGAGCCCCGAGACGCCCTCGGCCCTGCCTCCTCCGTGTCACGCCCGCTTCCTCCGCGCCTACGCTACAGCTGCGCCGTGCCCGCCGTGGCCCTTCGTGTCCGTGTCGTGCCGTGTGGGGGCACGACTCCCACCTGGTGAGGGAATAAAACCAACACCTTCACAGTTGATACTGGCCGTTGGATCTTACCTGACGAGCGGTCCACACCCGACGCGTGGAGAAAGCGCGGCACGCCACCGCGTCCTCCTCCCTAGCCCGTACAAAACCCTCTCCGCCGCCTGAGCCGTTCTCACTCGTTAGTTTAAGTGTGAGTCCGCCGCATGTGGGCGGCGGAGCGAACCGCGAGCGCTTGAATCCGTCATTCCGGCCGTCCCACTCGCGGTGGACGATGACCGCAACACCCGAGACCGCGGCCCTTGGGAACAGCGGCGGCGGCGATGAGGAGGCCCGGCCCTTGGCGCCGACCCGTCTCCCTGAGCGTCGGCCGCGTCGAATCCCCCGCTTCCCGGGGCCAGCTCACCCATCCGCGCGACGTCGGCAGATGCGGCGGTTGGGGCTAGGGGACCGTGGGGCGGGGGCTGGCGCGGCTTCCGGTCGGGGGTTCGGCCGTCGGCCAAGGCGAGATCTGAGCCGCCCCGTGATGGATATTTCACTTCGTTTTTGCCTTGTTTTGATTTGGTATGCTCACCGTCTCCTCCTCCTCCTCTCTCTCTCTCTCTCTCTCCCTCCCTCTCTCCTCGCTCAGCCTCTGTGCTTGTGCGCGTGCCGTGTGCGTGTGTGTTTATATCTCCAAACCCTAAACCAAACCGAGGGCTTGGTACCGACCAATCTCCGAACGGTCGCCGCTTCCAGATTCCCTACCACTAAGGGGCCGCCTCCTCCGAGGCAGGGAACCATAGGATGGTGTTGGGTCAGCTTCCGAATCGGGGGTTTGGTCGGCGTCCCGAGACCGGAGACTGAGTGGTGGTCGATGGCTATTTTGGTTGAGAAATTTTGCTTTGCTGCGACTCGGATCACCGCCGTCGCCAACATCGTCATCACCATCAATCACCTCTGATGCTCTTCTCTTTCTTCTATCCTTCTTGGAATGGAATTGACAAGTATGTATCCTCCTGTTCCTATCATTTTGAATTTTGTGAATGGTGAGTGACCAAATTGGCCATTAACCCTTCCCAATATTGTTGTGTATTAGGTGGTCGCGTTGCTATACAAGATTTTTAGGGGTGTTCTTCACTCCCCTTCCTGCTGGGATCGAACTTGGGACCTAGGTATTGGTAATGGACTAATATCTCATTGATGGTGATCAGTCACAAAAGCATGTCTTCGGGCATTCGAGGCAGCCATCTGATGTGTAATGGGCACTTCGCTCTAGAATTAAGAACTGGAATCCTGATGAGGGGCGATGATGATGGACCATGATTGAAACAAAGATGCCTTTGAGCAATCGAGGCACCTGTGGGTATCAAATTGGATCCTCCCTCTCCTCTCTTGGAGCCTTTTCAATCATGTGCTAATGATGGTGGCTATGTCCTTGGACGGTCATTCTTGACGAGTGATAACCAGGGCAGCTCCACCAAAATTAGAACGGGTTGGTCCGGTGATAAGAGATTGGGGGTAGGATTGTATGATCAAGCAAAGGCGAATCTGAGCCCACCCAAATGCAATTCTACTACTCCCCACACAACATGTTACGTTGTCTTCCTTCCGTATTTGTGTTTAGACCACACACGATGGTTGTGTTTGCATTTTTTTTGTCTAACCTCTTTCATTCTTTTGTTGCATCTGGTGCACAATAGTGCATCAAATATATTTAGTCCAATTTGTTTTCAACCATTTATTCAAGGGATAAATTGTGGGCAACATGATCTGCAGCATTTTCCCTATTCCGATGTTACAAACAGGCCCTAATTCCTTTCTGCATCTGACCTGCTAGTCTCCTCTCCTCTTCCATGATTCCTCGTTTGCCCTCTTTCTACTTATTCCTTTCAACAGTTCTTTCCAGTATTCTTTTGTTATGTCAACTTCAATGTGACGTTCAATCTTGTTCTCTTTTATAATTCTTTGTACTACTTCCACGAAGTTAGTTTTTGACTGGTTCTTTCGGTAGCAACGATGAATTTGTGTCATCAAGAGGGGCTTACCGTTTTGGGCTTTTGGTGTATCACACCACAACAAAGCAATGGCAAACTGGCCCAGAAGCATGCAAATTGGATGGTTTGCTTTTTGCAGGCTACCATTTGAATGCTGAAAAAAAACATCGTAGGGGTGAAAACAGATCGAATATTGAGCTGATTGGATCATGGGCAAAGCATAGTATTGCCGCATGTTGGGTCGAAATTTTCTACGTAATAGTCCATGATTTCGTGTAGAGAGTATGACATATTGACATGGTGGTGCTTCCACCATATTTAATTCATATTTTCCTATCTTTATTTCCATCATTGTATGGAATTTTGCTCACTTCATTATTTTTCTACATGCATGCATATCACTTTCTGTGAGTTTATAATACAATTATGGATTTTTTTCACTATTATTATTAGACATCGCCCATCCTGGTGTGGACAATCTTCCCCGGCAATGGTAACGAGGACCTTGTATAGTGGTGTATGACAAAGCTTCTGAGTTGGGTGTTTGATTCAAGTGAGATCTGAGCTCTGATGGATGGTTATTTTGATTCGATTAGCATGCCGCCGCCATCACCATCACCATTAGCTCCTGCTTGCTCTCACATGCTAGTTTTCCTCTGTTTATTTTAAAATTTCATACAGAACATCTTTTTTGTGTTTGTTTATTTTCTTATTAGTTGTTCTTTCTGTTCTTGAATGGCTGTGATGATTATGCTGCCCCTTGATCTTTTAGCATCTCTTGAGTTGGTTCGTCGGAAATTTGTTCAGTTAGCTGTCAAACTAGAAGGGCTTGCTCCTCAGCAAGTTACCAGTTGCAGCTATTTGTTGTTACTACTTGTTACTCCCTCCAGTCACAAAAGGATGTCGTTTTGGACATTGACATAGTTCCTAGAATGCAACTTTGACCATTCATTTCTATTGTAAAATATTTATAAAACCTACTAAAATCATAATATTATGAAAGTTCTTTTCGAGACAAATCTACACATCACTTTCATGTGTCTATTCTAAATATTCAAAATGATACTGATAGTCAAAGTTTATACTTCTTTTACGGCACGTTATGTTACCCAAAATGGCTTCCTTTTGTGACTAGAAGTACATGTTACAATGAATGATTCTAGTCAATTTTTGTATGGAGAGTGTGAGGAAGAAAGTACATTACAAGTTATTGGAACCATAAACATTAACTGTTGTGATTGACATTAACTCTTGAGGTATTCAAGCAACATTTCCTATTTTGTTTTTATCATTCCTGATTTTGTTATGATTGTTCCTGTACGAAAGTTTCTGTTTTCTTGTTTCTTTGCAGTGTATTCATGATTTTGTCTCAAATGAACAAATGTCAACCTTTTGTTTGGTTGATTGTAGTGTTGTCATTATTTTTGTTGTTTCAAAATTTCGAACGGAACATATTTTCTGTCGTTTGATACTTTGTTATTAGTTGTTCTTTCTATTCTTGAATGGATGTGATGATTTTGCTGCCCCTTGGAGGTCTTTAGCATCTCCTGAGTTGGTTCCTCGGCTATCTGTTCAATAAGCTGTCGAACTAGGAGGCCTTGCTCTCTGGCAAGTTACCAGTTGCAGCCATTTGTTTGTTACCGTTATTACATCTTAGAATGAACGATATATATATATATATATATATATATATTATAAGCTGTTGGAACCACAAGGATTTTTTTTAAACTGTTGTGATTGACAGTTGGGTTAATCTGAGCCATTCAAGTAACATTTCCTATTTTGCTTCGATTAGTTTTTTTTTAATGATAATTTAGTTATGCTTGTACTTGTATGGATCACATTCTTATATGATTTCTGTCTAGTAATAATGCTGTTAGCAATTAAATTTGTGGAATATACGCCAGATAACAGGTTGATGAATTTCTAAGGATGTGTACTTTGTTGGCTTCTTGAATGTGACATTTTTGCATGCCTTCGGGGCAATTGCGAGTTGTGATTTGTGACTGCTGACGGCAGGGCCATCAGAAGTTGAACAGTTGAGGCAGCTATAGATATCACACAAATTGACAAAACCCTCTTATTTGTATAGTTTGCAGGTTTTAGTTTCTTTTTCCCTGCATCTCCACTGTCACTTGTTATATATAGGTTTGCATCATTTTATCTTCTAGGCAAGCTTACGACAATGAAGAACTTTGCCCATTTAGAGGTAGCAAGAGTCATCAATCCTCAAATAAAAAAATGCAAAAACTACATGTAGAAGCAGCGGCTCCCACTATCCTATCCATCCAAATGTTCTCCGGGATCCATGCGTAATACAATAAAAAAAACCAGATATTTTATGAAAGCAAATACAACATGTCACTTCTAGTGCCTTTGAGCATTTGTTGACTCAACCCTGGGTCAACATAATTTCTTTCCCTTCGGTGTTTTTGCTTATCTTGTCTCACCAACAATTTTTAGAACAAAGGCATTCCCCGGCTTTAGTAAGAAAGCTACAAGTTTGAAGTACATTGCCTCACCAACAATCCACATTGTTTTACTGTGGACCTCGATTTCATTTGAGTGGATTAGTTCTCTTCGAAGTTGCTGATTTATGGTCACATGCAGACGCATGCCCATTTTCACACTGAATTAGTTCAGAGGTACTACCATCAAATTATGAACAGAACATGTCATAACTTGATCTTAACTTGATAGATGTGTTGTATACATAGTTACCATAAACGCTGTACGTTCGATTCAAGTTCAGAGTTTGACACTTTTTATTCTGATTTTCACAATGAACACGAACCTGTACCTTAAACCGGTTTGCAATTTGCGGTGTTTTATAGTGAATCCAGCTATTTGTTTACACTTGACTGGATCTATCTTCTGCATTTGAGTCACGTCTTTCTTGCGGTGTATAATTTTTTTGGTTGAAATTTGATTGTTTAAAGCGTTCAAACTTTTGCATGAGCTCATTAAAGCACCCCTATTGTATGACAGCTTCATCTGCCAGCTTTGTGTTTCATTTGGTCATCAGTTTAAATCCAGCTTATGGCCATTCGGAGCAATTATAACTTACCATAGAATCACGTTGCTTTGTGTGTGTGTTTTACACACTGAGTGTAACTTGCAGTGAATAATTTGTTTTCTGGTCGTCAACTGTTACCAATGTAAAATTTGTGATATGCTAATGCTCAAATAGGCTTTAAGGCATAAGCAAGATTCCAAAAGTTGGCTTTTTTTTTATTCCCCACCACACATTTGTCAAATCACTCAGGAAAAGGCTGGCTTGATTTTGCTGTCACAGCCATATAAAGGATTGTGGTTTGCCGATCGGCTGGCTGATAGAAATGTCGGCACGGCCATCACAGCCACAGGTGCAGCACAGCATTGTCTGCTTCCCATGTCCTAGCATCATCATGATGCGTTAGGAGCGGATGATCCGAACCTACCCTGTAGCAATCATACATGTTTTTGAGGGGCATGAGCTGGCCCTAATGAGGAGGCCAGCGTGATCCCTACAATCCATTGGACCTTATGGATCGACTCTCTTTGCTGAATTTTTAGCCGATATGGTCTGTTTTCAAACGGTATTTACAAATTTGACTACCCGGGAAGTGTATTTGCAAAAATGGCCGGGCTGGCGCACGGTCATCGTGCACCAGCTACCTCCACCCGCCACGCCATGCGTGCGTGCGCTTGGAGGGTTAGCGCATGGTGGCGTCATGACCCTTTGGCGCCTGCCCGGCTTCTTGCCAGCGGATTATGGCCGGGGTGATTAGGGTTAGGTTTTGGTTTATCTTTGAAATTTGGAGAAATTTTAAAATATAGCAAATGAGTTCAAAAATTATGAATTTTTTGTGGAGCCTCAACAACGTGTAGTTGCTTGTGTAAATTTTTCATAATTTTATTAGATTCGTAATTATTATCGCTAATTCGTATAAGTGTCATGTTCGTATGAATCAATAAACATGATTTAGGTCGCGAAAATTTTGATTTAAGGGTTTCATGATTTTATGTGACTTGGAATTCACAACACCCTTCCGACTCGTGCCCCCTTTGGCCCTTCCTCCCGCTTGCTACACTTGTCACGCACCCGGACTGTCCTACAGAGAATTAAAAAACCTCGTGATGGTCATCAACGCTCGGGTTAGGGTTTCGTTCAGGTTAGCGCTTTTGCGAATACCAAATTTTTTCAGCCATTTCAATTAGGGATTCAACGGGCGCTGATATTTGTAAAAAAACATTCATTAAGAAATATGGGCATCGAGGTTTGTAAATTAGGATTTCCTTTTCTCTGAAATCAGTGTTTCATCGCGGTTTCAGTGCTATTTGTAGTAATTTCAAAATATAGCAAATGAGTTTAGAAAATTACGATACTTTTTGTGGAGCCTCTCGTCACAGTGTTGTTACTTCGTAATTTTTCTATTATTTTATTTGTTCAGAGAAAGGATGACTGATAAGTATATCAGACGAGGTATAACCTTGAGGATGTTGTCCAAGCAAACTGTGTGATGAAACACTTGTTGTCTTTTAGAAGTAGGATAAAAGGCACCAGTACTATTGGAGTCTCTCCTCGATAAAGTCGTCTGAACGTACGCGTATATAGCCAGGCAGTCGATGAAGTACTTTATGAAGCTTATACAGCATATGATTGAAGGGGCTGAGAACGCTCGTTGTGATGATGAAGATGCCTCAAAACATGGAGTCTCTCCTCGATGATGTTGTCTGAACGTATACACGTATATAGGCAGGCAGTTGATGAAGTACTTTATGAAGCTTATACAGAATATGAATGAAGGGGTTGAGAATGCTTGTTGTGATTATGAAGATGCCCCCAAAACATGGAGTCTCTTCTCGATGATGTCGTCTGAACGTATACACGTATATAGGCAGGCAGTCGATGAAGTACTTTATGAAGCTTATACAGAATGTGACTCATGTTATTGTGGGCAAAAGTGCTGGTAGCGCACGTAGCAGATCATATGAGGTCCTAGTAGCGCACGTAGCTAATCATATGATGGTCCGGATGCAGCTTCGCAGCTCATGAATATTCATCGCATGGAGCCCATCTGCCCGGACCACCTTGTACTGCCATCTCGACAAGTCCAACCCATCGGGTCCGGCTCGTACGAGGCCATCGCCGTAAAACACAAACAAGTCTTGCATGTAGGAAAATACCTAAAGCGGGCAAACTAATTCATTATCACTTATTCAATATGTCATAATAATGACTACTAAACTAATTACAACTAATTAATTACCACTAAACTAATTCATTGCTACTGTACTAACTAATTATGACTAATTAATTACCTTTAAACTAACTAATTACGACTGATTAATTACCACTACACCAATTCATTACCACTTATTCAATATGCCGTACTTATTACGGCTGATTAATTACCACTACACAAAATTACTAATACTTCATTTCCACTTACTTAATATGCTGTAATGACGATTACTAAACTAATTACCACTAATTAATTACCACTAAACTAATTAATTACTAGTCAACTAACTAATTACGACTATTTAACTACATGTAAACTAACTAATCACGATGGATTAGTTATCACTAAAAAATATCAGTACTTCATTTCCATTTACTTAATATGATGTAATGATGACTACTAAACTAATTACGACTAATTAATTACCACCAAACTAATTCATTACTATTTAACAAACTAATTACGACTAATTAATTACCTCTAAACTATGTAATTACGACTAGCTGACTAAAACTGACTAATTACGACTACGGTAGTAACGGCAAAAGCAAATTACTTGCCCTACGGACGAAGTAATCAATCGGCCCTTCGGGGGAAGTAATCAATCAGCCATTCGAGGGAAGTAATCAATTAGCTTCTTGAAGTAATCAAGGCGGCGGCGGCGGCGATAAGCAAGAAAACAGTTAACCTCCAAATAAAATTAATTATCTTACGTTCTCTGAGTACTTAGCGACGAGCGCAAGAACGAGAATCGAAACGCAATTGACATGAGCGAAGAGCGAGTGTTAGAGTTCGGTATTTATAGCCAGGCGGAGAAGGACTCGCGGCGTTGGCGCCGGGCATCCCGTAAGCATTAGCGCCGGAATTTCTGGACGAGGCGACAGATGTGCGGAGGAGGGAGGAGGGACGGTGGAAAAGATGGCCACCGCGAGGTTTTTTTAATTCTCCACAGAACAGTCCGGGTGCGTGGCGGGAGAAGGAGGGCCGGAGGAGAGGCGCGAGTTGGGAGATGTTTTCGCTAATCTAACTTAACTAACTAATTAACCCCACTGTTTTGGCTGGCGAATGGTGGCCATGCGCCTGCGGACACTAAACTAAATAAACAAACAGTATGCGTTTTGATCGAGTATATTTGTATTCATATTTTGTTTTGCTATATTCTGAATGAATAAAATTATGAAAACTTTACACAAACAACTACACAGTGTTGAGAGGCTTCACAAAAAAATTCATAATTTTTTGGACTCATTTGCTATATTTTTAAATTTCTTCAAATTTCAGCCTAAACCAAACCCTAACCCTAATCACCCTAATCTACCCTAATCTACCGGGCCTAATCACCGTGGCTACGGCGACTGATTCGGCGTCTTAAGCTTCGGCTATTTTGTAAATACGCTTGGTGAGTGGTCAAATTTGTAAATACTGTTTGAAAACAGTGCGCCACCCCCTCTGGCGCACGGCGAGCGTGCGTCAACCCGGCTATTTTTGTAAATACGCTTGGCGAGTGGTCAAATTTGTAAATACCGTTTGAAAACATGTCATATCGGCCAAAAATTCCTCTTTGGTTCGTTACTCCTTTGTATTTGGTAATACAGGTATTACGAATTAGGGGTACTAGGTAATGGGTGTAGCATAAGATTTTGTTGACGTGACATAGCTAAAAAACAACAATAAATACACTAGGATTCAAAACGAAACGGTTCACTCATCCACACGTTTTAAACAAAACGAAAATACTATCAGGATTCAAGATGCATATTAAACAAATGAAACCAGGTGCGCCTGCGACGAAAAAGAGAACATGGATTGTTGCACCAAATACACGACTGAAGATAGTTGCTCCCTTGTTTCTGACATTATAAGTCATGAACATGGCAACTGAAAACATAGCATATGAGCAGATCAAAGCTGATACGAACTACAGAACAGAGATCAGGTGGAATCACTTCCATTACTGTATTAGAACTATTAAAGCGTGATATCTCCTTGGTACAAAGCCTACAGCACGAAAATGGAGGTGAAAAAAAATTCACAAAAGCAGCACATAACATATTAAGCCTTGATAGTCCTTGCCTCCTTGGTATGAATTCTGAACTTGCTAACAGAAAAGCAACTCAGTGTCTTGCAAACAAAATATCTAAACTAACTCAGAGAGCACAATCAGAAAAGTTTTCCATATTTCAATCAATCCATTGTGATGACAAGATTTACTCCAAGGGCATCAAGAATAAGAATTTTTTTAAAAAATAATATTTTTTAAAAAGATAATTACAAAAATATATAGTCACCCCAAAAAATTACAAAAATGTATCTCTGTCGCCAGTTGAACTGGCGATATCTTCCAAATACTTTTCGGTGGGTAGTATAGTTTTAAATATGCGGTTAATCGTGGAAATGTTCTTTATGGTGCAGTGCATCAATTATGTCCGACGTCGTCAATTTCAAAATTTACTATGGTCAAGGGACTATTATGAAGGGTCTCGATGGGATTGATTTGCGTTATTTCCAATCGGCGACCGTGCCCCTAGCAAGACCAGAGCAGCGTACATGGGGCGCTGTGATGCGGTGGTTGTTCCATACATTCCAAGTGGACCGTGATGTGTACGATCTGAAATTGAGTTGCCTTTCCCCACGGGTGGGACATCCCACATATTAGGAGTTAGTGCAGCTGAAAGGACCAAATTCATAGCGGTCATATGTACGCATCGCGAGGAAGGTAGGGTGAAAATTGGTCCTTCTAGTCCAAGCATATGCCAAACCCATTCCTCCACCCACGGTTGAACAAGAAGGGGGTGCTGACGCCGAAGAGGAAGTCGATGACTCCAGCCACAGCGCGGCGCACACAATGGCCGAAGCTCCCGGAGTTGCTGATGTTGTCAATAAAGACCCTGCGGAAGTAGCTCCTACGGTCAAGCAAGCTACTGGTCTTGCTGACGAGGGTGAGGAGGCGGAAGTCGTAGTGCAAAGGATGGATCTTGAAGACCGAGACTACATGGCATTGTCTGAAGATGAAGGTTCCGACGACGAGGATGATGTGGACCAACAGGCGGTTCCATCCGACTGGAACACATACTAGTTCGACAACCTCGTCGTAAACGAAGGCCCTCGTGTGCCGTGGGAGTACGACCAGAGTGAGGTCAGGCTAGGAGCTATGTACAAATGTAAGGAGGCCGTGCAGGACGCGGTCAAATTCTGGGTCTTGTCGGTGCGGCGCACATTCAAAGTCGTCAAGTCTACCCCAAGATTCTACGATGTGAAGTGCGGCATACAGAGATGCCCTTGGCGAGTGCACGTATTTCAGTCTAAGTGGGACACCTACTGGAAGTGCTCTATAGTCGTCCCTCACACATGCGTGGTTCGAAGTGCATGCGGTCCACCGGAACGTCATCATCGCTTCATCGCTAACCTTATATACAGTGAGATCGTGGATAATCTTGATTTTGAGCCACGATCCATCATTCGGGCGATTGAGGCAAGGTTCTAGTACACAATCAGCTATGACAATGCTTGGAGGGCAAAACAGAAGGCATTAGAATTAAGGTGGGGCACGTTCGAGGATTCCTACCACAACCTCTCT
Organism: Phyllostachys edulis; assembly: GCA_036346405.1. Taxonomy (NCBI): domain Eukaryota; kingdom Viridiplantae; phylum Streptophyta; class Magnoliopsida; order Poales; family Poaceae; genus Phyllostachys; species Phyllostachys edulis. Next base: position 68,159,143 of record CM070556.1, on the reverse strand, counting down.
AGACAACTTCGAGTTATACAAGACAGAAATCCTAGCACCCATATCGACATTCAAGATGCCACGCACCCGAAGTGGGCCAATAAGAGGGTACTGCAGCGAGCATTCTTCGCGTTTGGTCCATGCATCAATATATTCTGGCACTACAGTCCAATCTTGTGCGTAGATGGCACATTCTTGACTGGGAAATACAAGGGCCAGATACTGACTGCAATAGCGACGGACGGGAACAATCAAGTTCTTCCCGTGGCATTCGCTTTCGTTGAAAGCGAGAACACGGACAGCTGGCTGTGGTTCTTGAAGAATATGAGGATTTCTGTTGTGCAAGACCGTCCCAACGTATGCCTCATACATGATTAGCATGCAGGTCTGCTGCGTGCGATAACCTAGCTGCAACAAGGAGAGAACGTACCACTTCCATGGCCGGATCTGCAGAGCAAGTGGTGCATGAGGCACTTGGGTGCATACTTCTACAAGCAGTTCCGCAACAAAGACTTGATGAACTGTTCAGCGGTGTGCAACCGTAACCAACGGCAAGTTGAAGCACCTGGAAGATTACGGATGGCGGACCAAGACACACGAAGGGAGGCGGCGAGAAAGGTCGCCTAGCGGCCGACCGAGCCCCGAAGCATTACCACACTACCCACGATGCTCCCAGTTGACGAGGAGGATAGGGGCGCAGGTGAGATGCTTCTCGGACTAGATTGAGCACGAGCCTAAGGAGAAGTGGTCGCTGTTACATGACAGAGGTGGTGCTCGATATGGTGTCATGACAGCTAATCTAGTCGATGCGTACAACTGGGTCATGCACGGCGCCAGGTGCCTTCCTTTGTTGGGTATTGTGGAGGCAATTCTCCGCGGTATGACGAACTACTTTATTGACAGAAGCAACAACGCATCGCTCGCCATGGCAAATAACAGGATACTCTACTCCGCCATGATCATCAAGTACATGGAGGAGAAGAGCAAGAAGGGTGAGATGCACCGGGCATTCAAGATGGGCACAAGGGAGCTTCACTTCGAGATAATGTGCAGGGATAAAGGACGCCACGGACGAACCGCAAGAGCGTCACCCACGAGTGCACGCTACACCGCGGTAGTTGCACATGCACTTGCAATAAGCCCCTTCTTCTTCGTAGGCCCTGCTCCCATGTCATAGCCGCATGTTCAACGGTGGCACAATATCTTGGTCAGTACCTCTCTGACTATTTCACCAAGGAAGCGGTGATGCAAACCTAGACTACGGAGATATATGGTTACGCTGTGGTTGGCCATCTCACTGGCCATCAACACAGGAGCAACTAATCGGGCGCGGACATTGATAGGCTCAAGGAAAGGTTGGTGGCGGCAGTCTGGCGATCGAGAACGACATGGACGAAGCGAAACCGGACGTCGTCTGAAGAAGTTCTCCATTTGCAGGAGTCTGGGCACACCTTCAAAAAATGTCCCACGAGAAATCCTTAGGACGAAGGAGACATCGGCACTCCGGAAGTCGCCGCGGGGACCTCATCCGATCACCCAACTCGAGACAATCCACACGGGGGACGTTGAGGCTGCAATCACGAGAAAGCACGGACAATATTAATATGTTATTGCCAATATTCTGAATTATCATTTTGATTAAGTGTTGTCATGTTTTGTTGAATGTTATGTAATATCAATGTGATTTATCGTAGTTTTGATAGTAATGGCAAGTTCACATTTGTTTCCTTACATAATATGCAGTGCATGTACATGAGCAAGTGTATGAATTCCAGGACGCATCGCAATATCACTTACCTTCCTACTTACGAATCATTCATACCTCAATCTTCCTCGTAAAATTCTTCAAAAATTCACCGCACTAGAACAACATACGACGATCACAAAATGTTATTATGAGTTTAACAGATTTCGTACGTTCAAAATCTACGAAAATCATAAGTAGATAAAATTGGATTAGGGTTGCAGTCTTCCTGTCACCAGTTGAACTGACGACATGAAGATATCGTCGATTCAAGCTGTAACGAGAATCCATCGTCGATGAAGCGGCGGCAGTACTGGTCGCCAATGAGTGGCGAGAGGTCCTGTTGCCGATTCAATGGCGACATGTCGCCATTGAACCGGCGGCGACAGGACAATTTTGTAATTTTTTGGGGGATCCTGGGATCGGAATCCCCATACTTAAGTACAATAGAAGCACTCATGTATTTAGCAAACTGTACTAGATCAGACATTGCATTTGCTGTAAACCTACTAACAAGGTATAGTACAAAACCTACCAAATCCATTGGCAGGGAATGAAGAACATCTTCCGATACCTCCAAGGAAGCAAAGAACTTGATTTGTTCTACAGAAAGAACCAAGACCTAACTATAAATGACTATACAGATGTCGGGTACCCATCGGATCCGCATACATCCAAATCACAAACGGGCTATGAACTCATATGTGGTGGAACGATAATTTCATGAAAATCGTCTAAGTAGAGTCTTGTATCGACTTCGATGAACCACTCGGAAATAATAGCATTGTATGAGGTCTCACGAGAATGTGCTTGGCTTCGGCGGCTGATTCACCACATCCAGCAGTCGTGTGGATTGAATACTGCACAAACTCCCACTGTTATCTATGAAGATAATGCAGCTTGTGTTGCACAAGTGGAGATGGGTTATGTGAAGAGTCCTCTCACAAAGCATATCAACCCCAAGTTCTTCTTTGCTCATGAATTGCAAAAGATGGACGAAATTAAAGTACTGCATACTAAGTCATGTGAAAATCTTACAGATTTATTCTCTAAGTCACTTCCAGTATCTAGCTTTGAAAGGTGCATACATGGAATTGGAATGATGAGACTTAGACAAGTGTAGAATTCAGAGGGAGAATCTTCACGAACTCTTTATTAAAACTTGATCACGAAGATCGAGTACCTAAAGAATAAATACTGGAGATTAAATGAAATTGGGTGGATCGTACACTTTTCCCTTGACGAGTTTTCCTGAAGTTTCTTGGCTTAAGATTTTTAACGAGGTAATTCATGCAGTACAGCAGAACGTGTTTCATGTACTCTTTCTCTAAATTTTTCCACTTGGTTTTCATAGAGTTTTAATGAGACATGAATATGATGGATGAGTGTCCAATGGAGAGTGTTAAAGAACTAGGCCTAGGCCGGCCGCCCTGGGTCCACGTTGGCCTACTCATCTATCCAGTAGTCTATATAAAGGAGGGAGGCCAACCATTGTAACACATTTTCAAGAAGAACAATAAAGAGAAGTCTGAAGTCCCCTCATATCTCTATATTCAATCTACTATTCTGTTTTTGTGTTCTTGTATTGTTCTTATGATTATGAGTTTGTCTATAAACAACGCTTGAACAGCGACAGTTATGGCCACGGACGCTTGCGCGTGCGATCGGACGGACGCCTGTTTCGCTGACGACGTGGACAGACCGTGAGGCAACAGGCAAAGAAATGGGCAGATGGACGGCCACGCGCGATCGGGCGGGCACCGTTTTCCCGATGATGTGGACAGAGCAGCGATGCACGCTTTCCACCGAGCGTTGATGTTAGGAATTTCGGAACACACAGACAGGATGTAATCTCCCAACCACCTTGACGTGTGATGCTTGACGTGTAATGCATTTGGATATGAGAATGGCTCAAACAGTGACCCCATGTCCCACTGGATTTGTACTGGATCCGGAGGAGGAAAAAAATGAAATCCTCCCAATTCTGCCTCCACATATAGCTTCCTCGCATTTCGGGGAATTATCAGGTAACCACACGTACAAGAAGATTCAATAGGGACAAGGAACAGTAGAGGACTCAGGATTTTTAGGATATGTATTCGGAGTTATAAAAATATTGATTAATATAGAACATAAAGACCTACAATAGTAATAATGAAAGTACTAATTGTTTGTACTAGATCTTGATTACAAAATTTATTCAAGAGACCTTTGATTTTACTATTGAATATGAGAAAATATAGTGAAATGATTGGAGCTTCTTAAGATTGATAATAATTATTTACTATTTTTCCATCTTTTTTGTTTTTGAATTGTCAACAACCTGCTAAAGTATGACATAAATTACAATTTTCGATGACCTTGAAGATTTTTTGTGCTGTGTTGTGTTGTGTTTGGTTATGGACTTATGGCATTGGAATGTACTGATATGACCATGCTTCACAATTTCTTGTTTACATTTTTGAACTAATAATCAGCTTTGGTAATAGCAGACCAAGAGAATACCAAAATGGTAAATTTGGATAAAGGTAGAACTTTGGAAGATGCAAGTAAAGGCAAACAAACGGTTACCGCTGGCAACATATCACATGAAGGAAGCACAACCTCAAACAAAGATGAAAATGGGGCCGATGACAGATCTGGAAATCAAAATTCGGAAGATAGAACTAGTAAATTCAGAATTTTTACTGTTCTAGCCCTGTAGCTGCGATTAATTTCGAAAATAGGCCTCATTTCCCATAATTAGCAAAAGCGGCCTCAAACAAGTGCTCTACGGCGCCTGCGGGGGAGAGGCGACGACCGCCCGGGTGGCGGGCCTTGGCAGCACTGCCCGACCCGGTAGCGCAGTCTTGCCCACACGCGTCTGAATTCTTCTCTCGCTTCGCCCGCTTTGCCCGAAAGAAATGTTGGCGTATCGTTTTTCATTTTGCTTTTTTTACATCGCGTCATTGTCTTTCATTGTCTTTCTTTACATCACGTCATTTGTCTTTCGCGTCTTTCATTTGTCTATTTTTATTGCGTATATAAAACTTGCGTTGCCAATCGACGAGCTCATAAGCTCATAAGCGCAGCGCGCGTTCCGATTAGTTTAGGTAAGTACGTGTTTAATTTTTTGCTTATTGCATTTCTTACCGTTAAGTACGTACTTAGATTTCGCTAACTGTTAGTTTTTGTCTATTTGTAGCTATGGCACGTACTCTACCACCCCTACTTGAAGCGGCATGGGACGGCAAGCATCGCTGTCACGCTTGGATTGATGGCGATGGGCCACCAACTCTGGTGACACGGGGACCGAGGGAGACCTGGCCGCTGGACGAGCGGTATGTTTCGAGGCTTCGTCAATCCGGGCTGATTGCGTTCGCCCGCATGCTGAACATGGGGCAGAACTTCCTAATTGATGCCTCTCTTCTTTCCGCCTTGGTTGATCGTTGGCGGCCGGAGACCCACACGTTCCACTTCCGGGTGGGGAGATAGCGGTGACAACGCAAGATGTCGGCTTCATTCTTGGCCTTAGTTCGCGAGGCCGTGCGGTTGTTCCTCCGAGGTCATTTGGGTGGAAGGCGCGTCTCCATCATCGTTTGGCCGCCTATCCCCGAGAGGTCAAAGGGCATTCCACACGGTTGGTGCGGCGATTCATGCATTGCCCAATTGGCCTTAGCGGAGGAGGTGGTTCGATGCCACCTTATTGCATATTTGTTGTTTATATTGGGTGGATCATGTTCCCTAGCACGCGAGGACATGGTGTACCCAGTTATATTCACCTGCGGAGTCTATCGTGGGCGCCGGCGATGAGGACGAGCCGCAGGCGATTGGGGTTAATTTGTCTTGTCTTGCGGCGCGACGCATGACTTTGTCTGGCGACGCAGCGGCGTCGCCGCGGGAACAGAGCCGTGCTCTCGGGTTGCCACACGCCGCTATTCTGGTGTGGTCGTGGGAGCACCAGCGGTCGGACGGCCGTGCTTCCGTGCCTGATCCACCCTTACCCGCACACACAACATTTCTATGGTGAGGCGGACGAGGAGGATCCGTGGAAGGCCGACCATGGGATCCCGATGGGCTAATGGCGATCTTGGGGTGGTCTAGGAGAGGTGCGCCGCATATACCGAGTTCCACAATGAATTCGAGACCCACGAAACGACATAGTATGGGCTCCTTGGGCGGATGCCCACGTGCGAGAGGCACGGCCCCGTGACTTTGAGCTTGCTATGCCACCGGGATGCGGCGTCTTGGAGGACAACTTGTCATCTGGTGTTCTCCACATGGTTGAGCCGTACAACCCTAGCGGGTGATGAGGCGATTCATTTGCACCGGGAGATCCCCTGGCGTCAGAGGGCTTACCGCTTGCGGCGTAGTCACATGTAAGTACATTGCATTGCTTAATAATATTGTAGATCCTTTAGTCATATGTTATGTCGGTATCATAATTTATTTATTTTGTTCTACCTTCAGTGCACGAAGAAGGGCGCAAGAGTGATTCTCGGCTTGAGACGCGGCAGTGGGTAGATGCATGGCAAATGGCCACCGATTCCATTTTGCAGAGGCGCGCCTTACGATGAAGGGACTTACGACACGTGCAGGTGATGCGTCACGGCACGCGACGAGAGGCGGCAGCGCCCGGTGCGACATGCGAGATCCTAACCACGCCAGTGCGCTTGAGTTGAGGATGGACCCGCGCCGCGGCAAAGACGCCATGGCGATTGATGCGTTGAGCACGTAGTAGATTAAGCACCCTCGAAATAGGGTCAACATAGCGCTTCTTGGTCACCTTCGCCGAGCCCCACAACATCTGCCCGTGTGGTGGGACCATGGTGGCGGTGACCGCCTCTATTACTATCTTGTTCCTAGCGGCGTGCCTATCAAACAATTGCCGAATGCACCGTCGTAGCTCCGGCAAATCAACGCGTGCGGGTTAGGAACATTTAGCAAGGCACATTTGGCGGTGGACAAATCAACTCCGTCGACGGACCGACGCCGCGTTACCATGGAACACGTCGGTGTCTCCATTTCGACAAAAAATAAGACAATATTTCGCGAACACACAAGCATAAGAACCATCGTGCGTTCTTTGAAATGAACTTACCGTTACGGCGTTACCGACTCTTAACCTCGGACACGGAAGGCGCAAATTGAAACATGCATCGCATTAGTAACGACTAACGAATTCAAACAAAGGACAAAGAAAAATATTAGGTGCGGAGAGGAGGCACCTCGAAGAGGGAGAGATTCACGAGAGGAAGCGATCGGCGAGTGTGTGGCGCAGCGTTTAAATAGGCGTGGGGCGAGGTCCCTACCGGCGCTGGCGAGAGCGGCGGTCCGTCTGGCGCTTGGTGGAGGCGGCTTTGCACGGTGATAAGACCACAGGCGGCTTTGCGCGATGACAAGACCACACAGGCGACTTTGCGCGATGATAAGACCAAAAGAGACGACTTTACACAAGTAACAAGACCACATGGGGCGACTTTGCGCGATGACAAGACCACATGGGGCGGCTTTGCTGCGATGACAAGACCACACGGGCGACTTTGCGCGATGATAAGACCAAAGGAGACGACTTTACTGCGGTGACAAGACCACAGGCGGCTTTGCAAACCGACAAGACCACGCGGGCAGCTTTGCGCGATGATAAGACCACATGGGGCAACTTTCTGCGGTGACAAGACTACGGGCCGACTTTTGCGCGAAAGGAGACCACACGAGGCAGCTTTGCGTCAGTGATAAGACCAAAGGAGACAACTTTGCGCAGTTTAGGGTTCAGGTTTAGGGTTAGGCTTTTCAGATCGACTTGACAACCCTGACCACCTCGCCAGCTTTTAAGACCGAAAAGACAAGACTACGCAAAGAAAGGCGTGAAAACACTCGCCGCCCGACTTTTCGGATCGATAAGACAAGCACTCATAAAGCAAGCCATGACTTCTCCACTGCAAAGTAAGACGTGACAACACTATGCCTTGCCAGCTTTTCAGACCGACTTGACAACACTCTACCTCCTCAGCTTTTCAGAATTAAAAAACAAGACTCTCTACTCTGCATGAAATTAACCACACCATGCCAACCATGGAGCTTATAAAAGAGGGTTGAACCAAACCCAACTCTACATAACACATACCCAGCTATGGACTCTTCGGCAAACTTCTACGCGAGGTTGTTGAAGAAGCAAAAGTGGCCAAGTCAAGAGGAAACAGCTACAATACCCGGATAAATCAATGAAAGATGCTCCAAGTACCACCACGTTTTCCGATCCGCGGTGTGTGTGTGGCGAACCGGCAGAGATCATTGATCCACACACCGAGACACATTGCCGGGCGTACTACACATGCGGGCATCACCTCGTAAGTGTTTCTTTTCGGCGTGTCGATTTTCCTCTCCCAACGTTCAATTCCTTAAATTTTTAACTTCATCCCACATAATGGCGGCCGAGATCTTTGCCACTTCTTCGATGGATCGGCGGCCGGAGATGTCGACGAAATTCATCGGCCAGTACATCTTTGAACTACTCGGTGCGGGCCAAGAACCGTGCGGTGGAAACCTTACGTCTGGGACCTGTTGAGGAGGCACCAAAGAGCCCGATACTCGCCGGGCGTAATCCATATCGATGGCGTCGATTATGAAGAGTTTACATCCTTATTACGTAAGGTTTCCACACGGTGTACTTACATCCATCATACAATCGCGGGACATGAACAACCCGACATACCAACCGGCGTGCACAATCCCGCGACAAAGGCAAGGGAAAGGCTCATGCGGTTGACCCCGGCCGCCACAGCGTATCCGGTCGCCCGGGCGTAATCCGTATGGACGACGTGAGTTAAGAAGAATTTACATCATTCTTACGATTTTCACTATATGGTGCCCTTACATCACGGAATCGCAGGACATGGACGACTTCGACATACCAGCCCGACGTGGACAGTCCCGCGACAATGGCAAGGGAAAGGCTCATGCGGCTGAGCCCGGCCGCCACAGCGTATCCGGTCGCCCAGCGTAATCCGTATCGACGACGTGAGTTATGAAGAATGTAAATCCTTCTTACAATTTTAAATATACGGTGCACTTACATCATGGAATCGCAGGATATGGACGACTTCGATATACCGACCGACGTGGCCACTCCGCGATAAGGGGAAGGGAAGGCGGCGAGAGTTCAACGCCGAAACGGCAAGGAAGGAAAATGGCCTCGGTCCACGCTTGATGAGGTCGGTCATTACGTAGTAGTCCCCCGTCCTACCCCCATGTTTTTTACTATCCCCTAAAGGCATGTATACTTACATAGTCCGGATGCTTGTGTCACAATGTACCGTAGTAGTAGCGAGGATGACTAAAGCAATTAGCGAACCATCGTGCCATGTGACTACGTGTAGCGTGCTACATCTGTGATTTGTAATGTAGTTACGGTTAGGAGACCCATCAAAGCAAGACTATATTGCAAGTATGCCTTTTCTAGTGGAATCCCGAAAAGAACCATTGGCACGAGCATTGAATCCTCCATGTTTTAGGCCATCTTCATAATCACAATGGCGTTCTCTCTTCTTCACTCATAATGCATATAAGCTCCATAAAGTACGACATCGACTACGTGCCTACATACGCATATATCGTTCGAGACGACTTCATCGAGGAGAGACTCCTCGCGCATCGTAATATCACTTACCTTTGTACTTACATATCATTCTTGTCTCAATCGTCCTCACAAAATTCAACAGAAATTTACCGTACTACAACAATATACAACGATCACAAAATGTTATTACGAGTCGACAAATTTACGTACCCATGATATTCTCTGAAAATAACAAAGCAGACCAACCAACATCGTCACAACACTATTATTTTCAAAATAAATAACATGATACAATCAGATTTGCTAAATTTAATTAACCTACAAAATGTAATATTCATTACAACTCAATTAAACAATAATTAAAAAGTAAAAAGCGGGGAGCTCCTATCGCCCTAGTGAAATCCCATAAAGAACCATTCGCACTGACTTCATCGAGGAGAGACTCCATGTTTTCGGACATCTTCATCATCACAACGACCGTTCTCAACCCCTCCATTCACATTCTGTATAAGTTTCATAAAGTACCTCATCGACTGCCTGCCTATATATACGCTCAAACGAGTTCATCATGGAGACACTCCAATAGTCCTGATACCTTTTTATATATGCACTCAAACTGTGACGAAACCCTGATTTCGGATATAAAAAAACCCTACTCCTTGCCCTTATTTCTTAATGAAAGTTATTTTTATAAATATCACTGCGGATATTCTTTTTAAATCAAATATAATGAAATAATATTTAATATTTAATATTTAATATTTTTTCGTTTATTTTTAAAAAATATAATGAAATTGATTCACAGATGACGCGTGTGCACTTGCACCGGGCCGAGGCAGTGCTGCCAGCGCCGACCACAGGCAGTGCTGCCGCCCCCGGTCTTGTGTAGGAGCCTTGTTTTGAGGCAGTTTGCTAATTATGGGGAATGAGGGCTATTTTGAAATTAATCGCAGCTACAGGGCTAGAACAGTAAAAATTTCGTAAATTCAGGTTTGATTCATTACAGTAAACCACTTCCTGTTTGGATCCTTTCACTACTATACAGCTAGTGTGTAAAATATATCCTGTTCAACTTTAAGGTGACCAGTTATTGTTTGAATGGTTAATACAAATGCGTTTCTTTATAATTGTAGGGATGACCCAGGTGCAAGCTCCAGGAGTAGCCCCGTTAGCGCTAATGCAAATTTAACTAAGGCCGATGGCAACAGCGGTGCCGATGCGGCAGAGGCTGGCATATCTAGAGCTAGTACAGAAAGGAATCCCTTAAACAATGAACCTGTGCTCATTGTCATAGCCCACTGCCCACAAGGATATGCCAAATTGGGATTGGGAATATGGGATTACATCATTACCTGGCTCTCGCCCTCTCAGGGACGATGGGTCACGGGGAATGAGGGACAGAGGGAGTCGCCACTCACTCACCAGTCAGCCAATGCGGCAGTGTCCAGTCGGCAGTCGCAGTCAGGGTAGGACCGTCGGTCGGAGCTCGGAGCAACGGGTGACAGAGAAGGCTGGCGAGCAAGCCACCGCCGCTGCCGCACAGCGCCCCTCCGCCTCCGGTCCTCGCCTTCGCCTCCTCAGTCCTCCCCTTGACCCCTTCTTCGGCTCTCCCATGAGTCGCGTCCGTGACCCAGCCCGACCCTTGAGCCGCGCTGCCGTCACCGCCATGCTCAGTGTGGAGCTGCACAAGGACGAGGATGGAGAATTGGAGATTGGAGATGAACTGCTCACTGCTGCTTAGGGTTTTAGTCGTCGGACTGTTGGAGAGTTTTTATGAAATGGGCTTTAGCCGTTTGGGCCGTGGGAGTTGGGTGCACATGCGTCCGAGTGCCGACGCGCTGTGGGCTCGGCTATGAGGCACGAGCGGCGAGCGTCGGAGCGTGGTGTGGTGCCTTGTGCGAGACTGCGAGGCTAACACTCTGATTCAATTCAACTTCTGGTATATACATGTCTTATACCCTATATATACAAAAAATTTGCCCAAAAATTTTAGGTGTTCAGCTGAACACCCATGAACCTTGTTGGGTCCGCCCTTGACAAGCAATAGCTTGCACCCAAGTGTTGTGGGCCAATGTGTGGTCAATCAACATTGCTCCTATTTCGGCGAATTCTTAGGTAACCACACGTACAAGATCCAATAGGGACAATCACTTGCTTGGACCCAAACACCGCGGGTCAATTCGTCAGCATCACATTTTGGGGCCGATCAATGTTGTTTAGCAGTGGGTTGCTTATCTTCTCTCTTTGATCTATACACGAGATAATCCTTGCGTTTTCCTTTGTTGCGGTCCCGTGTGTCAGTGTGCAACTTCCGTCTGCATCATCTCGTTTGGCTTCGCCTGCATATCATTTCTGCGTCCTCGCCTTTCTCCGTCTGTGGTCCATCTTGGTTGTCGTGTTCCGTCTTGGTTGCCACCGCTTCACGATGCGCCACACGCCCACATGCGCTCTTCACGATGCGCCACACGTGGTTTTCTCTTTGGTCGGTCATTGCCCATGCCCTGTCTCGATTGGACTTCTGCGCCTTGCAGCACTCCTGCGCCTCGTGTCGTCTGCATCGCCTCCTTGCTTCGCTTGCCCATTACCTTGTCGGCTCAGTCCTCACATTCCGCATCTCCCATCCCTTTTGTGTTTTTTGCCGATGCCGCTTCGTCCCACTTTCCAACCCGGCAACGTCGTCCGCACATGGTTGCAGTGCGGCCTCTTGTCGCTTGCTTTAGGTGCTTTTTCGATTCCTCTCTTGACATCTGCCCCTCCTACTGTTTGCCGCTGTTTATACCTCAATTCGTCGCTATGCCTTTTCGGTTCCCCTTGCAACATCAGAACATGCTTCCAGAATGTGACGGGAGCCCGACTGCCCGATTGTTTCCTTTCTTGGTTTTATGGCTTTGGTGGTCTTCTTGCGATCGAGGTGTTTGATCAGTCTATGGTATGCGCTGGTCATATATGTCGTGCGCCCAGGATGTAGGAAAGGCCAGATCCTTCTCTTTTGTGAGGGACAAAATCTTTCCTGTTTGGATGTTCTGTCGACCCAAATGTTCTCTTTTGTGGTTTTCTTGATTTCTTGATTTTGTGATCTTGCTGCGATGGATGTGTTCTACCAGTCGACATCATGCGTTGTCTGTTTATGTCGGCCGACCACTGTAGACGGAAGGCCAGATTCTTCGTGTTTGTGAGGGCCAGATCCTTGTCTTTTCGGATGTTCTACCCAGAGGACCTACCGTTTTTACCTGTCCATTCGATTTGTTTTCATGCTTACATTGTTTCCTTGTCCTCCATTTCTCGGAGCCTGCTTGGTGCGCTTTCACTACTAGAAATCCCCATTTTTTCTAGTGAGTAATATACTAGGGAACATGTATAAAACTGTAGGGAATTGATTTCCCTAGTGGCATTCGTAGGGAACGACTACTAGAGGAAAGAATGTGGGGAAAGAAAACGTTCCCTACGGTTTTTTTAGAAAAACCTAGGGAAAGAATCGTTCCTTAGGATTTTAAACGGTAGGAAAATCTCGTCCACGTGGCATTGTCATCTGATGTGGAAAGTTTATTTCCCTACGTTATCTTTCTGCCAGCCTAGGGAAAGAATCTAACAAATTCCCTACGTTATTTCTTGTATACCCTAGGGAACATTTTTATATAAACATTATTTTTCTATTACTAATTCAAAATTCATCCCCTACTATTTGGCATGAACACCAAAGTCTTGAATTTATTGTTTTTTTCTTAATATACATACATTATTCAAATACTTATTTATATTCAAAGACACTAAATTCACATTATCACTCAAAACAAAGTTTATGCATGAGATAAACATAACAATATCTTGTATAGACCATCAAATACTGTTTGAGGCATATTTACACCAACATATCTAAGTGTAAACATCACACTACCAGAAAATCCAAAAAAAACACTCACGCTTGCACCACAAGTGCACAACACACATGCATACTGAACTACAAATGACCAACAAGGTTTCAGACATCAAGATACAACCTTTACATGTTAAGTCACTCTATAAAAGAAGGTAACATGCATCATCGCTTCAAGGAAGGCCCCAGTTGGCGGATAGTCACTTTCATGCCTGAACCCTGGCAGCCTGGGCACATCATGGAGGCACGGGACTTGGAGCCCTTGCTGAAATAAACAAGGAAGTATGTTCAAGAGCAGGATTCTGACAATGCATGGCTAACTGGGTTAATGGGAATAGGCAAGCTAGACTTACCCCTTGCACTTGGAGCAGATGACATTACAAGAAAGATAGAGCTTCTTTGAGGTACCATCGTAAATATCTTCTAGAGAAACTTTAAGTGGATGGATCACATCCTCTCCCCTCCTTGCCTTCTGCCCCTACTGCTGCTGCCACCACCTGTGCACAAAATATATAAAGCAATTTATTACACCAACAAAACAGAGAGTACACCGGCGTTTGACAGTCACACAGGAAAATGGGTTGTGTTCAAACAATACCTCCAAAAGAGGGCCCAAAGAACGATGAGAAGATGTCAAATGGATCAACGTGGGATCCTCCTCCGCCCATTCCTTCCTTGAGGGCATCTTCACCATATTGATCATAGATCTCACGCTTCTCAGGGTCACTCAAAACCTCATAAGCTTGTGCAAGCTCCTTGAACTGAAATAAAATTAGAACACATACACCCGAAATTAGCCTATTATTCTACAGATCATGAGAAATCAAAACAAAAATTTAGCAAAAGAACTGAAAATAGTACATAAAAGCAATGAGATGGTTTCAATAACTAGATGTCATTTGCACCTTTTCCATGCAGATCTCATTATGTTTAATAAGCACTTGTCTACTCCAAGAGAAAGATTCGGTAAATTTGTATCATAACCAGCAGCATTATGATAGAAAAATAGAAAACAAAAGTATACAATAATCATACATCTAAAATATTCTGCTACAAGTAAAGTGGCAGAAAACATTTATCTGCTAGTTTTCAAACCGACAAAACACTCCAGTCCATCACAGCATTGAACTAAAAATGACATTACCCGAACTAGCTCGTCATATTTACTAAGTGAGTCTGCATCACAACTAATATGGGCACCGTAGGAAACCCATAAGTTCCACACAGATGTGTCATACAATGTGAGCTGTACAAGAATCCATAAACACATAACACAAGCCATGGAAATATCCAGAAAGATCATCAAAAGATACTTTGGCTGAAGAACAGACTGGACCGCTACATATTATTGTTTGTCATCAGCATCGGATTTGGCCATTGATGGGTGAATATGATAACCATCCCATGTGAAATTATCAGCAGGGGCATCATGCATGACGCCCGATGGACTGCATGGCAGTTCCATGTGATAAACTAGCTATAAGATGGGCTTCCATATGATAGGGGGATGTTGCGTGACCCACAACGCTGCCCTATTGTTGCAATCCTAACAATTGAGCACAATCACTTTCCAAGATGTGGTACAATGTATCTGAGGTGTTAACACACACATTGGACATCTTTAGCACTAATAGATGCTTCATGGGGACATCACAGAAACTAGAAAAAGCATAAGCTATCTTCTCATGACAGTGTAGCAACACAAACACCATTGACTAGCAAAGCAAAGCCGTAGAGAAAAATGCAATATCCCAGGTGAATCTCGGAAAATGAATACTATCTAACCACAAACTAAATTTATTTGCTCATTTTGGCTAACAAATTTTGCTTAATAATCAAGATGCAAAATAACCCCCTCTCAAAATATGCAAGAGCTCTCACATGAGCAACCTCAACTCAAGTGTAGGTGAACAATGTGGGTACTAAATACTGAACAGCAGCCAGGTGAAGAATTAACCATGTAAAAGTGGATTGCAGCACATAAAACGCAAGAACCTAAACAGCGCGGCGCTTACGCTAAGAGCCCTTATCCTAGGTCTTGTTAGTACCAACAGCCAACACCTGCACAAGGCTCTATGATTCCCCACGCCCCCAAAGATCGTGGTCATAATCGCATCACATGAAACCCCAACAAGCAAGCAATCCCTGGCGGCCTAACCACCCACCACAAATCGTAGCACACGCAACGCAAACTACAAATCCCAGTAGAACCAGATCAAGAAGCCACGACGAATCCACCACATGCATCATAGATAAACGAGGAACAGAGACATCTACACCTACATGTATCCCTGCACCACACCAAACCTAACACGAACTTCCGCTCCCGATCTATATACCGTAATAGATCAGATCAGATCGTTGCATGCCAAAGGAACCAAAAAGCAAAGAAAGCAGGCAGCCAAGATCTGATCGGACCGGAGAAGGGGCACGAGCAAGAGGGGAGGGGAGGGGATTGGACGGACGGACCTTCTCGGGGTCTCCTCCCTTGTCGGTGTGACGGCGTGGTTCTTGATGGCGAGGTTAGGATTGGGGGTGGTGGAGGGCAGTAGGCTGCTTCGTCATGTCTTGAGGACGAGGTGGAGGGATCTGCTGGGGGACAGCATCGGGGGAAGAGGGGCGGATCGGGGAAGGATCAGGAGGCTGGCGGCAGCGGCGGCGTCGGGGGAAGAGGGGCGGCTCAGGGCCGGTAGCAGCATTGGTGTCAGGGGAGCAGCTGCCCTGTCGGGGCCGGCGGCGACGGCTCGGGGAAGGAGGAGAAGAAGGGGAGCGGGGCGGCGGCGGAAATTTGAAGGAGGACGAAGAGGAGGAGGGGAGGGCAGCTCGGGGGAGGAGAAGGGGAGAGGGCGGCACCGCTCGGGGGAGGACGGCATGCGTGGGCGGCGGCGGCTTGGGGCGGCAGCCTGCTAGGGCACTGAGCGCTGGTTCGGGGAATTTGGGTAGG
Organism: Phyllostachys edulis; assembly: GCA_036346405.1. Taxonomy (NCBI): domain Eukaryota; kingdom Viridiplantae; phylum Streptophyta; class Magnoliopsida; order Poales; family Poaceae; genus Phyllostachys; species Phyllostachys edulis. Next base: position 68,143,044 of record CM070556.1, on the reverse strand, counting down.
GCGCGCCATGTTTAACGAGGAAGTAGAGCGCAGAAAAAAAAAACTGACGTGGCGCCTAAAAAAATTGGCGCGTCCCCAAAAAAGAAAAAATTGGCGGGGCTCTAAAAAAATTAGAAGCAAAAAACGAAAAATACATTCCCTATGGTTTTATCCATCCGAGCAGGAAAAGTTGTCATCATGACGCTGACATGGCATAATCCATTTCTCTCTTTGCAGTCTTTCCTTAGTAATTTATGTAAACAGTAGGGAACGATTTCGTTCCCTATGTTTTTTTATCTCACCACAGGGATAGATACTTTCCTTTGGATTATAATTTCACTACTAAGGAACGTTTTAAACTGTAGAAAAAACGGAGATTTCTAGTAGTGTTTCCTGAGAGAGTGGGGCCTGGTTGGTCAACTGTTCACTTATGTGGTCTTCTTCCTTTGGTGATCTTCTGCCGTTAAAAAAAAACTCTTCACATCATAATACTTTTATCCTCTTGCTAGCTATTATCCATTGTACTATGTGAGTACAAAACACATGCAATGTTAGATTATCCTAGGAACAAACTGTGCTACGCACATAACACAGAACCTTACCATCGTTGTTTCCTATTGTTGATTGCCTTCAGAATTGTTCAGGCCCTTATATGCCTATGCTATATTCTTTTCAATCGTCTGCATATTGCTTCTACCAAAATTGCTTGGATCAACCCTACGTGAAATCCATATTCACTCCTAACATGTTTAGACAGATGCAATGTTAGATTATCCTAGGAACAAACTGTGCTACGCACATAACACAGAACCTTACCATCATTGTTTGCTATTGTTGATTGCCTTCAGAATTGTTCAAGGCCTTATATGCCTACTGCCTCATACTAATAATTATACCGATATGTACATTGTGTAAAATACTACACATTGTCCTTTATTCCCTATGTTATATTCTTCTCAATCATCTGCATATTGCTTCTACCAAAATTGCTTGGATCACCCCACATGACATCCAGATTAACTTCTAACATGTTCAGACAGATGGAATACTCTTTACTAAAGGACGTGACACAGGAATCACACCGATGGCATATCCGTGTTAGAGTAACAAGAACAAGTGAATATATCGATGCTGGCCCTGAAAAAAATCCGGCGTATCAACTTTGTTTTGCTTGATGAAGAGGTAAATATTCTCTCCATTCAGCTGCACATGTCTGTCCTATTAATTTTTTGCTTTACATCTGCCCTATCTAAAATGATTTGTGTAGGGTAACATAATGGAAGCCTAGATACCACAACGACATGTTGCCCAATTTAAAGGGAATCTACATGACAACCAGATTTATTACATTGAGTACTTCGAGGTTATCGAGGCAAAAAAAAACTTATCAGGCTGTTGATCTACCAATTATGGCCCCCTTTACAAAATACACTAAAATCCGAGAGGTCACAATAGTTCCAGACACTTTTCCTCTATATGCATACAAACTTGCTTCATTTTAGGTCTTACGAAGCTGCATTGGAGAGAAAAGATTCCTATCAGGTGCTAAAATTCCTAAATATAAACTGCTCTCTTGTACTATACATATGTCTCCAGTTCGCCACTGTTCATCTGTGAAGGAAAAAAAATCATCTCCAAACCAGACACAGTGTCTTCTCTTTGTTTAGAAACAACCTATACCAATTTCCATACAATCCTCACTGTAAACAGGTTAGGCCATTTCACATAATTGGCGCTTGCCAACCACCTTTTCATTCATAGTGTGCTTCTTACCGAAAAAAACATAGGTATTCCCTAATACATCTTTTGTCTTGAAACACAAAGAACTATATAGTTTTCCCACACACAGACATAACAACCACCAAAACAACAAGATTACACACTATTACATAAACTTTTTAGTTCGGTACCATTTACATACTGATTTTGTTATTTAATTATTTTAGTACTACATACCATCGGTGTTGTCACAGCTATAGCCCATGTGAAGACAGTCTACCCAAAAGGAATTGAAAAGTATGCACGCAATATCACTATTAGTGATGGAAGGTACAGATTCTCTCCTTATGAAATTTGACATCATTATACACACTCAAATTAGTACGTCTATACACAGCTACACAATGTACCGCGTCACTCCTCTTTATATTTAAAAAGGTTTCCATGCTTTGTCTAATAGCCTCTAAATGCCATACTTGGGGAAAAAAAGTGAAACAACTGCTGTTGCACTGTGGGGCCAACATGCAGACCAATTCGATGCAGCAAGCATAAATGGTCTTGTTGCTGTCCTATTTGTTGGATTAACCGTTGCCCTATATGATGGTTCGCAATACTGTTTACACAAATATATCAACAATCCCTTAGCAACTGGCTACATGTAGATCTAGTTCCCAAAAAAAACATGCTTTTCATTTCTTTGAATACTAGGAAAACTATCACTTCAAGGAAGCACAATTTGCCAATGGTACACAAATGCTCCTATACCAGAAATTACTACTCTACAAAATAGGTCTATTCACTTAGTCCGATTTATTAATGTATGGCGATAAAAAAAAATTCATATTCCATATGTTCCTACTGTTAGCTTTGCTGGTATGCCACACCAAATTTCATGGATTTGACATATGCCAATGAACACCACAGCTGTAAGAGCTACAGTTTTTGACCTATCCAAGCTAAATGCACATGATGTTGTTCCGAGTACACCTTGCTTTACATTGCCTTCACACACACATAACTTTGCCTATTACTAAAAGTGCGCTATCTTTGTACATGGTCTTAATTATATTGTAGACGTCGCTATCGGGAGTGTAGTCCCAGATAAAAATTGGTGGTACATGAGTTGTACTTCCTGTAAACGATCAGCTGACCAGGTGAACAATACATATATTTGCCAACGATTTCCAAACATGACTGCAGAACCTAGGCAATTTCCCTCTTCTATTCCTATTTATAACTATAGAGTTATGTAACCTATCATGTTGATGGCCTATTTACAATCGATAAATATTCTTCTGCATTTCAGATATAAGTTAGCGGTCCATGCAATTGCTCCAGCTGATATTTCAGAACAAGATGCACCTATAGCAGAATTTATTTTATTCGGTGCCATAGCTGAGTAGTTAATTGGTGCTCCTGTTTTAGATCTGACAACAGTAGCGCCTAATATACATGGCATAGTACCTCCACAAATAACAAGGCTATACACTAAGCAATGCACTTTCAAAGTGAGTGGTTCATGTGGATCATTACAGAGGCTGAAACCTTCATTTCATGTAGATTCCATAACAAACCTTGCAATACCACTTCTCTCTCAAACCACACACAGCGCAGCTGGTCAGGTTGCTACCTCCTCAATGTCTGTAGTCCAGTTTCTAGATATTGAGCCTACAGCTAGAATCAATAGCCTAGTTCAGGTATCTGACAAATCAGTTCATGCATCCCCACCGAAAAAATGGACTCTCATTTTGATGAGGTATCGTTCACTATCAAGCCGCTTGCCATCTTTACATAGCCCAAAAAAAATAGTCATTTTGGTTGATTCCAATGCTTATTCACAATATTTTTCAGTAACAGCTGCTTCTAATTTTTTTCAGCACAGCCAAGAAACACCTAAAGATATCTAACAGGTTCATACTTCTATCTGCACACAAAAATTTCCTTTTATTACTCCTTAAATATTTGTGCTAATCATTTCCATTCCTACTCATGCATAGACAAAGGCAACAAACTTGGTCCCTACTAAATGCACCACATCTGAATATACAGCCCTTGCAGCTGATTCTAGTTCACCAAAAAGGTTAAACAAATATATTATCAATGTCTTGTCATACTGCTACTCTTAGAATATTATTTTCCTAACACAGATCTTAAACATTTCATCCACACCAATAAACCAGGCTATCAGCCAAGATAAAAGCTAGAAATGTGTGAATCAATAGGAAAAAAATTGCAAGGTATTCTCTAACGGTTTATTACAACATGAAACAACACCACACAATAGATATACAATTCCCCTTTCCGGATTACCTTCCTCCAGAGATAAACAAATTTGTCATTCATATTTCAGGAACACACCATAAAACATTGGAAGTATCCAATGAATCTGCCATCGTAAAGTCCTGTTACTTTCAGACCAAAGCAACACTGCAGCAACAACAGCAATAGCCTTTTGTTCATCTACCGTACTATGCTTTGTTATATATATACATCTACCATCCATGCCACAACTTTGGACAATACATCTTTTGTTATCTATTCTATTTATTAAAGCTGGTGGGATTGCCGCTCGTCGAGCTATGCCACGTCGCCACCAAAAAGCTGGCTGTCCGATCGACACGCCCACCCGATCCAGCCGCCAGCGCCGCTCACTTGCCGTGCCACCTGTTTTTCATCCAATCGTGCGGACCATGGAAGCCTCCAGACTACTCCCGTCACTTCCCCTCCATCGACCCCCTCCCCGTTCCCGTTCCTCTTCCCAGCACCTCAATTTCCTCTTCCCTTGCCTCGTCGGCAGCTGCTCCCCTCTCCGCACCACCCCTCCCCCTTCCCCGTGACACCGGCTCCCCCTCCCTCAACTCGCCCCTGCCGCCCACCTCCTCCCCTCCGCCTGTGGCACCGCCTCCTCTTCGCACATGCCGCCCCCTCGCTGCCTGTCTCCTCCCCCTCGCCCGCACCTCGCCTCCTCCATTTGCTCCCCTCGCCGCCCACCTCCGCCATGGTGTCGCCTCCTCCCCTCAGTTTGTGCCGCCTTCCCTTGCTGCCCGCCTCCTCCCCTTCGCACGCACTGTCCCCCTCGATGCCTGCCTCCTCCCCTTCGCCCGCACCCCGCCTCCTCCGTTTGCTCACACCCATGCCGCCGCCTCCTCCCCTCAGCCTATGCCGCCCTTCCTCGTTGCCTGCCTCCTCCCTTTCGCCTGCGCCATCCCCTCATTGCCTGCCTCCCCTTCGCCGCTGACTCGCCTCTGTGCTTGTTCAAGACCACCTCCTCACCTCCTTTGCTCAACAGAGACGATGGCGACGAGGGCAACCAGCGATCCGCCCCTCCTCCTTCCTCCAGTCTCCAGTCAAGTCTTAGATTTCTGGTTACACATTTATTAATATACACGTAGTTTTCAAATTTGTGCAGATCTATCGATGTACCATATTGCGGATTGTGATGAACTCTCTGCTATTTTCCTTTCTGCATGATTTTTTGGGTTTCATCTTGCTTCCTTCCCTTCTGAACTCAGCGATTGGTTCTGACTTTGGTTGTTTGCTTCCTTTTCTTGCCTTTCGTTTTCAGGTGAAGGTCAAGTTCAGGCTTCGTTGGCAGATGGCCAAGCTCAGTGTCGGTCTGCAGGAGAGGCTTCCCTCCTTAGGCTTCACTTTACGACTAAAAAGAGGTGATTAAATGATTTTTTTTTGTCTCATAGTGATCGAATCTAAGTATCAAATTGACGTGTCCTTTTGTTACTCCTAATTTCATTTCATGATAGTATTCTTAGTGAAC
>CM070556.1:68035074-68132574 GCA_036346405.1 Phyllostachys edulis | reverse complement strand
TACATATACGCATCAATATAAAGACATATAGTTCAAAAAAAAACACATCCATCAGATGGGCGCGGCATCGCGCGCCTGGCCATCTAGTAGGCTTAGTTAGTGAAAAATGCTAGGAGGCAGAGGAGCATAGCACAGCATAGTTCCATGCCTTTGGGCAATCTTTAGCCGTCCGATTTGAAAATCCACTACAGTTCAACACAGTACTTTGCTGCAACATAGTGTACCTAGACCGAAATAAGGCAGAGGATGGAACATAGTGCATCTAGGGCATAACCATTGCCATCGTTTTGTGTATGGTTTTATATATAACAAGATGAAAGAAGGGACTATGTCCGGAAAACGTACGCTGCGCCCTCGCTTTCCAAACATAATCCTATAGGGGAGATGCAGTTGCGTGGGGTTACGAAATATTGTGGGTTGGAAGGGTGCGGGGGTGAAGCTTCCCGCGGTACGGACTATGAGTCCCAGTCGAACATATAATCGAGGTATAAATATATACCGCCGACCTCTTGTGACCCTAATCAGAAGAAAAAACTCCTCATACGGATGGAGCCACCGCGATTCGGCTCTCAGGGAAGTAGACTTTGCCGAACCTTGTAAATAAATTCTCGTATCTCTTATATACTTGCTGTGATTGTTCTCTCGTGCGAAGGATGTCACCGGTTCCAACACATGGAATCGCTGGTCTTTGCCCGTATCGCCACTTACCCCATTGACAGAGACCATCCAGCCTTCCTCAGCGAGGCAAAACTCAGCCACAAAAAAAGAGAAAGAATGAAAAATGAGAACAAACAATGGGCTCCAAACAAGGATAGACAACACACGCACGACCGCCTCGTCACGCTCACACCCTCCATTAATTCCTAGTTAAACCCAACACACAACTACACGAGCAACACGAGAGAGGGGCAAAAATGGCCGCACTTGGCTCACCATTCCGTCTCCTCGCCTTCCTAGCGCTCACCTTCTTGCGACCTCCCTTTGCAAGAAGCAATGCAAAGACGCTCCTCAAGCCCAAGAAGCTCGCTTTCCCACGAATCACTCCTCTCTGTTGCAAGCTCTGCGGATCGGCCATGCGAGCAAGCTCGAGTGGCAGCAGGTACGTCGCCACCGCGACCAACGACACGGCGGCGATGCCGTTCACAGCGCACTACTTCCCGCAGGAGCTGGTGTTGGGATACGGATAGGCTACGCTAGCAATAATTCAAAAATTCTACCACATAAACCATGATGCTAAGAAAGTAAATGATCACAGATCGTTACCACCAGACGCGCAATGCAACGGAAAAAGAGTTGGAGCAGCCTAGTCCAACGAAAAACGCGTCGGTGAAGTGGTCGTAGACAATCTTCCACCGTAGTCGATCGTCTCCTCCAGAAACCAATCTACTTCCTCGCCAAGGTCGCGGATCATCCTTAAGCGCAATAGCTACTGTAGTAATGCTGCGCCTCTATAGTATCCACACATTCAGAGCAGGAACGCCGTACACCGGTGTGCTAGCACCAAGTCGCACAGAAGGCTCTCTCAAGAAGATGGCGGCTAGGGTTTTAGAGGAACAACTCAACTCACGACTTTTGTGTGTCGTGTCTGTTTTTCTCGCACTCCTTCCCTTGGCCTCAAGCATCTCCTTATATAATGCCTGTGATGGATCCTATCTGAACACGTTTGACAAATCATATCCGTACTGGTTTGTTCCAACCCGTTAAATGTGTGACCCTATAGGTTCATGTGTGATCGGTTGTGATTCAGAAACCCTTTCCGACTACGAGTCATTAGCGGTACCTAGCAACACATAATGATTCCCGAACACACATCGAATATATCGGACGAACCTTAATGCAATATGATCTATGACCAGGTCTTTATCACTTACGAACAACTCGTAACCCCTTACGACCAGTTGGTGATTATGTTCTCTCCACGACCACCTAAGAGGTCTTCCACAGCCACCCAGAAGGTCTTCCAAGACCACCCGAGGTCCTCCAGGACCACCAGGAGGTCTTCCACGACCACCTAGGAGGTCTTCCAGGACCACCCAGAGGTCTTCTAGATGTGGAGAACATATATCAGTCGTACGACCTATTTGTGTATTATCCCTTTGCCTCATGACATCTGGTTGAACTCCAGGTGAGATTATGTCATCCATGGACTGTTCAATATTTTCTCAATCAAGTGTCGAATAACTTCATGTGATCGACACTTCGACCACTAGTGGCATGGCCATGCACTTTCTTTATTCAACCACAACGAGGGGCCCAGTGACATCTCTCCTGTTATGTTAGGAGGGGAAATCCCATATCCGACCAGTCACATTCCTCCCCATGTTTCATAGCATACCCGAAAACCACCTTTATAACTACCTAGTTATGGTGTAGTGTTTGGCAACCCCTAAGAGTGCTATTACACATGTAGAAAAACCATGTTGATATCAGGTCTAAGGATTATACATCATCATTGCTTGAGATCAAATGATGACACACGAAATCATAACAATCTCAACAGTGTTTCAAGGTGGGTCTTATCCAACACCATGTTCTCTAACATGTGTCCATATTATTGGTTTGATATCTCCATATCTATGACTCGTGAAATGTAGTCATCAACCAATACATATGCTAGTCTATTCATATGTGTCCTCATATGTTTCCGACCAGGGAACGTTTAAGAATAATCATCACATAAATATAGAGTTTCACAAACAAGTCACATACTCGTTAATCTTCATAACTGATGATTCATTCAAGGAACAGAATAACACTTATTCAATAACACATAAATATAGACATGATATCATCATCTCCATGATTGCCTCTAGGGCATATCTCCAACAATCTCCCACTTGCACTAGAGTCAATCAAATAGGTATCGAATACCCATAACTCTTGTGTGCACCTCATGCTTAGGTTGCAGGAGGGGCTTTGTCAACGGATCAGAAAAATCATGTTTGACCAGTCTACGACTAGCTCGTATCTCCATATGACTAGTTTGGAAGCAATCATATCACCATACGACTAGTCTGGATCCGGTCGTATCACCATACGACCAGTCCATACCTGGTCGAACTTAAATCCGTGTGCACTTTGCATATCTGGAATTCTTCCAGCCTTTCTGGTCGTATCATTATACGACCAGTCTGGATCTGGTCGTATCATTATATGACCAGTCCATACCTGCTCCTTTCATTCAAACAAAACACAAACCCTAATTGCGATTTGAAATCATCCTTGTTGATTTGGAAGTTTGCATCAGTGTAACTATTTATGACCAGCTCTTCCTCACCACCATAAACAAAGAATGCAACCCTAGTCCTTATCAAGTACTTAAGGTTATTCTTGACTGCTATCCAGTGACCTTCACCTGGATCTGACTGATATCTGCTCGTAACACTTAGAGCATACAACATATCTGGTCGTGTACATAGCATGACATACATGATAGATCCAATAGCCGAAGCATATGGAATTCTACTCATTGTGTCTCGCTCATCAGTGGTCGAAAGGCACTGATTCTTACTAAGATTAATGCCATGCGCCATGAGCACCAATCTCCGACTAGCTCGTATCTCCATACGACCAGTCTGAACCCGGTTGTATCACTATACGAGCCATGGGCACCAGTCTGGATCTGGTCGTATCGCTATACGACTAGTCTGGACCTGATCGTATCGCTATACGACTATCTACATATCCTGGCATAATCCAATTAGCCTTTTAGATCTATCTTTATAGATCCTTATATCAAGAATATATGCTGCATCTCCTAAATCTTTCATTGAGAAACTATTTCTTAATGAAGTTTTAACAGATTCAAGCATAGGAATATCATTTCCGACCAGTAGTATGTCATCCACATACAAGATCAAAAACACAAGCTTGCTCCCACTAACCTTCTTGTAGACACAAGGTTCTTCTTCGTATTTGATAAAGTCAAACCCTTTAACCACTTCATCAAAACGAATGTTCCAACTCCAAGATGCTTACTTCAATCCACAGATGGATTTCGTAAGCTTGCATACCTTTCTAGCTTCCTTTGGATCGACAAAACCCTCAGACTGTGTCATGTACACATCCTCACTTAGGTTTCCATTTAGGAAAGTCGTTTTGACATCTATCTGTCATATCTCATAATCGAAATATGCAGCAATAGCTAGAATGATCCAGATAGACTTAAGCAACACGACAGGTGAGAAGGTTTTATCAAAATCAACACCTTGAATTTGTTTGAAACCCTTTGCGACCCGTCGTGCCTTATGAATGTGAATATTTCCATCCATATCTATCTTTTTCTTTAAAATCCATTTGCACTTAATGGTCGTATCACCATCAGGTGCATCAACCAAGTTCCAAACTTGATTGTCAACCAGTTTACGACTAGCTCGAATCTCCACACGACTAGTTTGGACATGGTCGTATCACCATACGACTAGTCTAGATCTGGTCGTATGACATGAACACATGGATTTTATCTTGGATCCCATGGCTTCAAGCCATGACTCAGAGTCTGGGTCCACCATTGCTTCCACATAAGTTTTAGGCTCATCATTATTCAAAAATAAAACATCATGCCCATACCTTATAGGCAATTGACGTGGCCTTTTGATCTACGTGGGGCTGATGCCTCATCTACAGGTTCATCAATATTTTGTTCATCCTGTAGAGGTTTAGTAGGAGTTGAAATATTTTCAGATGGTTCCCGAATTTCTTCGAGTTGCACTTTGCTCTCACTGACTCCTTTGGAAAGAAACTATTTTTCCAAGAAGACACCATCTCGGGTAACAAACACTTTGTTATCAACCTGATTATAAAAATAATATCCTTTTGTTTCCTTAGGACACCCTACAAAGAAACACTTATCCGACTTGGGTGTGAGTTTATCAGATGTCAAACGTTTGATATAAACCTCACAATCCCGTACCCTGAGAAAAGACAATCCATGACTCTTCCCGGTCCACATCTCATATGGTGTCTTCTCTATAGTTTTCGATGGAACCCTATTTAAAGTGAAAGTAGCTGTTTCTAGAATGTATCCCCAGAATTGCAATGGAAGATCAGATTGGCTCATCATTGATCAAACCATGTCTAACAGTGTTCGATTCCACCGTTCAGACACCCCATTCCATTGAGGCGTCCCCGGTGGAGAAAGCTGTGGAACAATTCCACACTTCTTTAGATGATCACCAAACTCATAGCTCAAATATTCACCTCCATGATCAGATCGTAGACATTTGATTGTCTTGCCAAGTTAATTATGTACTTCATTCTGAAATTCTTTGAACTTTTCAAAGGATTCCGACTTATGCCTCATCAAATAGACATAGCTATATCTACTAAAATCATCAGTAAAAGTTATGAAGTACTGAAAACCACCTTTAGCCGAAGTGCTCATTGGTCCACATACATCCGAATGTATAATGACCAGTAGATCACTCGCCCTCTCACCTCTGGTTGTGAAGGGCACCTTTGTCATCTTGCCAAGTAAACAAGATTCACATGTTTCAAATGATTCAAAATCAAATGAGTTTAGAAGACCATCTTTATGGAGCTTCATCATGCGCTTCTCATTTATATGACCTAAACGACAATGCCAAATTAAAGTAAGATTCATATCATTAGGTCAAAGTCTCTTAGCATTTATGTTACAGATGGGCTCATCCTTAAGATTCAAAACATACAATCCATTCACTAATGAAGCATGGCCATAAAGCATATCTTTAAAATAGATTGAACAACAATTGTTCTTTATTCTGAACTCATAACCTTCTGCTCCATTTCTGATTGAACCTTCTTTAGGTTCTGACCTCCTCTTTGAGTCATGACCACCCGTGGCATCCTAGCTCGGGTTTGTGTTTCAAACGTCTTTGATTTTTGAAATTCAATTGGAGTTGAATTTCTCCTTTCTGGAACTCTCCTGTTTAATTTTTTGTCCTCCCTTGTGTTCATTTGAACCTTCCTGTGTTCCTTTGGACCTCTTTGTGTCCATTTGGACCTTCCCGTGTCCGTTAGGACCACCTTGGCCCTTCATCTTGACCGTCAGGACCTCCCTCGGGTTCATCCTGATCGCCAAGACCTCATTTGATCTCATCTTAACCGTCAAGATCTCCTTTGAGTTCATCTTGACCGTTGAGACCTCCTTTGCTCTCCATCTTGATCGTCAAGACCTCATTTGATCTCATCTTGGCCGTCAGGGCCTCCTTTGAACCACCTTCCGTGGATCTCCTCTGTTGGATCCCTCTTCCTTCGAAACCCCCCGCCCAAACCTTCCTTGGTCTGGATCTGATGGTCTAGCCCTCCTTTTGTTTGGATCTGAGGGCCCAGACCTCCCCGTTGGTGTGGACCTCCCCTCAGTCTAGACCTCCCCACGTGACCCAGCTCTGCGCCTTTGTTTGGAACCCTCCGATCTGTATTGGACAGCTCGATGTTGTTGGCACGTTCAGCTAGTCCGAACGTCCCATCCTTTTTGAGCCACCCGATCTGAATCAGACGGCTCTGTTTCAATGTGCCTTTCCCATGCCCTTTTGACCTCCTTCTCTTCAGGACCTCATGGTCTTTTTGTAAAGACCACCCTTGCAGGATTTCCTTAGGACCTCCTTGTCCTCCCGACCTCTGGTCTTTTTGTAAAGATCACCCCTTGGTCTTTTCGTAAAGACCACCCTTGTGGGTCAAGACCTCCCTGTCTGCAGGACCTCTTTATCCTTTGGACCTTCTTGTCCCTTGGACCTCTTAGCCTTTCAGACCTCCTCAAAGATCTCTCTTGATCTCATAGGACCTCCCTGTCCAGCGAACCTCCTCTATGGTTTTTGCAAAGACCACCCTCTGTGATTTCTTTGCGAAGACCACCCCTTGTGGTATTTTTGCAAAGACCACCCCTGCGGGTCACGATCTCCCCTTGGGCCATGACCACTCCTCTTTGACTAGACTGTTTTCCAAGTTGACTGGTTCCACTTGACAGTCTTGCTTACCCTCATCCTTATCCGCCACCTAAGCCTTTGTGCATTTAATGCCATTTGAACCACATTAAAAGCAGTCACTTACGTGGCCCCATGCTTTCTCTCCTTGTCCCTTCATCTCACAGCATATCTTGTCCTTTTTGTCCTCTCCTTTCACCAGCTGGCCTGATCTTATCCTGTTCTCTCTAGCCAGCTGGCCATACCTTATCTTCTCCTTCAACTATCTTTAACCCATGTGTCTTTGAGTCTCTCTGTGACTCTCTTTTTCTTTCTTCACAGGCTATTAATAGCCTGAGCAGACCTTCTTCCTCACCCTTGGCTACATCCAGCTCTTTTGCTCTTGCCTTGCTTTCTCCTTGTTTGGAGTTTCACCTAGAAGGCAACTGGAGATCACACCATCGCCTCCTTGTTGCCAAGAAGACCACTAGAGGTTGCGCCGCCACTTCGCCGCCGAAGGAGTTCGCCGGAGCACTCACGCGCCTTCAACCATCGACCTCCCCCTCCTCTTCTATCTCCCACTCGGCCTTGGTGAGTGTCCCGGTGCCTTGATCTTTTTCCTTTATTTCATACGACCACCCTGTGTAGTCGTATCTTTCCCAGGACCTCCTCCTGAGGATCTCCTCGGGACCTCCCTGGTCTTTTTGCAAAGACGACCCTCTCGGTCTCTTTGCAAAGACGACCCTCTCGGTCTCTTTGCAAAGACGACCCTCTTGGGTCCTTCTTGGGATCACCTCCCCAAAGACCTCCCATGACCTCCTCGGGACATCCTCTTCAGGATGTCCCTTGAGCTCCTCAGAACCTCCCTTTTTGCAAAGACACCTTCTTGGTCTTTGCCCCCCTTTTGATCTTTTGCAAAGACCGCCTGCCTTGATCTTTTGCAAAGACCAACTTCTTCGGTCTCTTGCAAAGACCACCCTCTCCAGTTGATGCGGGGGAATGCCCGATCTTCACGACGTAGGATCGATGATAACTTTAGATCCGTGTAACCCGATGAACCGATGGCACCAACCACTGTCAAAACAGCAACTTGCGACAAAAGAATTCACCCAACCACACGTTAGTGATCCCGTCTACCTGACCACACAAAGTAGACGTGTCGCTGCTCCTGCAAAACACAAGGAATCACAAAAACAACGGGGTTGAGAACGCCCAATTCCCCTCTAGGTTGCACTGTATGTCAAACCCTAGGAAGAACAAGCGTATAGCTCTCTCTCAAAATAATAGATTCATATTCGTGGTCCTCTTTACACGACCCTCGGCCGGCCCTTTTATATGGGTGTACATGCACGCAACCTTCAACTACTTCTTGTACTAATCAACAGGATACCGACTAGGACTAAAAAAATGCAACAGTATCGTTTCTGATACATCTTCCTAACCGGCCACGTACAAAACGCGGAGGTCTTCCAGGACCACCCGGAGGTCTTCCAGATGTGGAGAACATATATCAATCGTACGACCTATTTGTGTATTATCCCTTGGATTAAGTACATTGTTCGTCCCTCAACTCTTGTCCTAGTTTAATTTTCGTCCCTGAATTGTAATACCGGATAAAACGTGTCCTCAAACTGTCAATAGCGTGCAAAAGATACCCCTTCATCTGTTTTAGAGCGGTTTTGACTGGGTATTTGACCTACGTGGCTCTCCACGGTATTGACACATGGCACGAAACAGCTCTAAAAAAGAATAAATGACAGTTTTTGCATGGTATTGACAGTTCGAGGATGTGTTTTATCCGGTATTACAATTCATGGATGAAAATTAAACTAAGGCAAAAGTTGAGGGAAAATTCCATATCCGACCAGTCACATTCCTCCCCATGTTTCATAGCATACCCGAAAGCTACATTTATAACTACCCAGTTACGGTGTAGCGTTTGGCAACCCCTAAGAGTGTTATTACACATGTAGTAAACCATGCTGATCTCAGGTCTAAGGATTATACATCATCATTACTTAAGACCAACTGATGACATACTAAATCATAACAATCACAACAGTGTCTCAAGGTGGGTCTTATCCAACACCATGTTCTCTAACATGTGTCCATATTATTAGTTTGATATCTCCATGTCTATGACTCGTGCAACATAGTCATCAACCAATACATATGCTCATCTATTCATATGTGTACTCATATGTTTCCGACCAGGGAACGTTTAAGAATAATCATCGTATAAATATAGAGTTTCACAAACAAGTCACATACTCATTAATCTTCATAACTGATAATTCATTCAAGGAACAGAATAACACTTATTCCATAACACATAAACATAGATGTGATATCATCATCTCCATGATTACCTCTAGGGCATATCTCCAACAGCTGGACCACTTCACCTTCACGCCCAACGCGTCGGTCGTATTCTACTAGAAGCACCTCATCAACGGCACCTTCTGGAAGAGGAGCACCGGCCATGGCAACGGCAGCGAGACGGTGGCCGGGCCAATATTCATGTACACCGGCAACGAGGGCGACGTTCGACATTGCTCCCAAGTTCGGCGCCGTGCTCGTCTTCATTGAGGTACGTACATGCCATAAATATAATCATCAATAGCTATAGAGAGAAGCTTACCTAAGCAACTAAGCTTATACTGTTATACATAGGATTAATTATCTTAGCATATGTATACACATTAGTTACTAGCCTTGCGAACTGGTGTTTTATCCTTGTTGATAGCCACATTTTGGTCCAAAATTTGGTTGTCGTATTGATTTGATACCACATACTTGATTTGATAAATTAGCACGGTCAAAGTCAGCTCTGTTACTTGGAGAAGATAACTCAGCTTTCGTTTTCATTACTACTAGGGACTGGTGGATTTTTTTATTTAATCCTTTTTTTATTAATATTTTAAAGTTAACCCCTCGCGAACTTTATTTCCAAATCTGACCCCTTTGGCCACGCCACCATACCTGGCGTGGCAAATGAAATCGATCTGTCACGCCACCTGAAGTGACATGACAAAACATGCCACGCAAGCCCTCATGCCAGCGTGGAGTTCTTGTGTGGCATTTGCCACGCCACGCGCGACTTAAGACTCTGGACCCAGCCGCCTCTTCATTTCTCTCCTTCGCCCCCAACTCCCTTGCGCCTCCTCAGCGCCTGAGCTCCCCACCGCTAGCCCTCCTCCTGCTAGTTCCTCCTGTGCCGCCCCTGCTCCCCTCTGGGACGGCCTCCTCCGACCACAGGCCCTCCTCCCTCCGTCGGGCCTCGTCCTCCATTGCCCGTCGTCCCCCACGGCCGATGTCTCCCATGAGCTCTCTCCTCCATGGCTCCCTCCTCCATTGCCGTAGTCCTCCCTCTGGGGCGTCGTCCTCCCCTCGAATGGCCGGCTTCTCTCTCACCGGCTCTCCTCCCCGTGTCGCCCTCCTACATAGAGGTAATAACCGGTTATGCATGAATTGTGAAACGTAAGAAAAGTATGTTATATTTTGTTATATATTTTACCGATCTTCATAGTGGATCTTGGGTATGGACCGAAGTTGGCAACTTTAGAGTGACATAATTTATTCGTATGCATAGACATTGTACAATGGTAATGTTAGAAGAGAGTAATGTAACTCTGTGCGAATGATATGTTGTAGTTGTAGCTATGGTCAAATGGTCTTCGATTCTTGATTTTTCACTCAAGAGGTAGCTGTACTTTTCTATGATTCTAAATGATTAGATGCCAAGTACACTAGTTGTGTAACTTCTATTTTGTATGTGTAAAGCATATGGTTTTCCCGCAATTAATTTATGCAAAGGAAAACTCTATGATATTACCAAATATGTTTCAACTTGCATAAATTATTTATTAAAATTCCAGTGTTTAATGTGTTGCAATGTTAGTTAATTTGGTGTGCAATTTCTATTTCTTCAAACCATATGCTTTCGTAGGAAATTTCTGAATGAATCTGCTTGATAGGTATGAACTTGCATGAAATTTTAGTTCAATGGGTCTGTAACTTTTATTTGTTTGTAGAATCAACTAATTTTTTTTTGAATAAGTTATAGGGGTTCACAAATCTTTTTGTGTAGATTTTTTTAATCTTGTTTTCTCTTAATGATCTATGCTTTGTAAGGGGTTGACCAAATTTATGATTTTTTGTATAGTATAGGATTTTTTTTTGTTCCTGTAAGGATGGAATGGCACACTATGGAGGATGTCACTTAAATTTCCAACGTGAATTGTGCTAGCATATGGAAATTTGCAATTTGGAGAGGAACAAGTGCAACAAGGAGAAAGAATTCCATGATTATTATGTATTAGAGTTGATGTTTTCCTCTATGAGATGAACCAGCAGAGTTATATGTTGTTCTTGGATTATGCATATCTAGAGACATTGAGAAACAAGCCCCTTGTCACGTTATGTTGCTGTATTTTTTTATTTCTTTTCAGTTTTCAATATATTTGAGCTAATAGCTTTGTTGCTTACATACCCCCAATGATATGGGCACAACTTTTTTATATTTGTAATTTATTGGGCTGTTAGAATAGCTCGATAGTGCCCAGAGCCTAAGTCTCTTAACGGGTTAGCATTGGAAAAATACTAAGGTCGTAGATAACATTTGCGCGGTCACACTAGAACACTAAAGGCCAACTAAAAAATAGTGGACATGGTACCACTTTTTGACACGTTAACGGATTAGCCCATATAGAAATTCCAGGCCCAATAAAGAACAAGTCAGCCCAAAACAACTCTTCACAACACAACAACAAAAATGGCAGACAACAAGAATTCATATGAAGTTTATGGCCAATTTTTGAGATTCACACTAGCATTTGGTACTTCTCATGACACGCTATTAGGAAACTTAATTGAATTGCATTCATGTATTGAATACCTGTGTTTAAATGAGCCCGTTGTTATAATTTATAGTCGTATATAGTCTTTCATAAGAAAATCAATTGCCCTTTGTTCATTTTGTATGCAGTATATTAAATTGTCTAGAAGGTAGTATTGCTTTATGTAATTATTTGTTGTAGGAGTTACATTTTGCAGTACATTTATCACAAATGGGTTCATCGCTGAGCTGTGGTTGGTAAGAATACATAGGTTGTATATGTATATCGCTCTCAGATTTTTTATTTTCATTGAGCTAGTTGCAAAGATCTTTGTGAAGTATCATGTTCTTATCAAGAAGTATTAGTTTACTAGTTACAAGCTAGGACAACAATTTTGGTTAACCTTCAATACGATGTCGTGCAGAATTAGTTAACCGATCGAAAATAAATTATGAAAGGACCTGTATAGAAGAAATGAAATAAAGATTGACTTACCTCCTTTCTGCATATAAGATTTCCCGAATGAGTGGTTCGTGGCACTCGGCGTGAAGCTCTGGCGTCCAGAGCGAAGTCTCGGGTACTCGAGAATGAGCCTGAGTGGTCCCAAACACGTTGTTTGGGCGGTCCCAGAACGGATCTCGGCGCATTCAGGCACGTGGATCTAGGGTAGTGTAGGTCGCACTCGAGGCAAGCTCGAGCGGTCCCAAACACGTGGTGCAGGTGGTCTTGAGAAGCGGGATCTCGGCGTGGTCGAGCACGAGAGACTCGAGTAGTGTAGGTTTTAGATCTTTTGCATCTACTTGTTTCTTGGTGTTATTCGTCCACTGTGTATGGTCTAATACACCTCAATTCATTGTGAAACGACCCGTAAACTTCATTTAAAAAGAGGTATTGTTCCATGATGACTGTAAACCATCATGCTCATTACTATAACTACAGTAAAGTACTATCACAGTACACAACATGGAGGAAACAAGCTTTAATTATCCATATGTTTGTACCGTCAAACTGCTAGCATGTCTCAAGAAACTGAGCTTTTGTTATGTCCAATGTTGATTGTGATATTTCGTACTTGCAGTATTTCGTTCATATGCCATGTAGTACTGACTTTGCAATATTTTGTTGGATGTAGATGGACAAAGTTGTATGTGTATTACTGGTGGGGCGATTAGCCAAACTGGAAGTTTTGTCGACTTCGGCGGCATGGAAGCGATCATCCTTTTGTTTCGCGAATCACCGGACTTTAAAACTCTTGTTACTAGGATTAAGTCGACATTTGGATGGGATGAGCCTAGGGTCATTGTCGGAATGCAAGGACGATATGATGCAGGGCTGGGTTCTAAGGTGCACGCCTTGTTGGTGGCAATCCTGTCTGCCGATGATTGGAACATGTACAAGGAAATTGTGCTCGTATCTCAGGTCCGGTTGTTGGAGGTGGCGGTGGAGAGGACAATCGCTGTTGAGGATTTGCCAGACAATTTGGATGTGGTTAATGGCAACACGGAGGAACTAGACCCCGCTGCCCATCATTCGCGAGGCCCCCTAATGGAAGAGCGACTTTCCGAAAAGTTCGTTAGCGTGAGTCGTACCAACCATGGCCCTTTGTCGGTGGATCTGTTTGTATCTTCCCCGCAACGTGTTATTGACCCTGTGATTGATTTCAACGGCGTTGTAATGAACAACGAGCTTGAGGAGGAGTTGTTTCGCGATGGAACAACCCGTGAAGTGGAGTTTGACGAAGGATGGAGCTTGACCGAAGACGAGGCTCCCGCACCTCTTTTCTCCTCAGAGGAAGGCAGGGTTCTTCGCAGTGTAATGGGTGAGGTCCCGTCGGTACATGATTTCATTGATGTCAGTATGGCTGATAAGACGATTTGTGCTAATGGGTTAAAGAGCAGGGATGGCATTGCGGACCCGGAGAATGCGTAATACGGAAGAACATGTTGTTTCCAACCATAGAGGACATGAAGGTTTGGCTGCAAGAATACTCAGTACGGCACCATTGACCATTCATAGTGCAATACTCCGATGTGAACAAAAGGTACACCGTGAGGTGCGAAAGGCGGTGCGGATGGAAGGTATGGGGCCGCAAAACAAGGGACAAGCAATGGACTGGACAACACTATACGGTTTAGGTTTAGGGTTCAGACTTAGGGTTTAGGCTTTTCAGATTGTCTGGACAACACTATACCACCTCAGCTTTTTAGATGGAAAAGACATGACTCTGCAAAGAAAAACGTGACAACACTCTACTTTATTTTAGGTTTTAGGGTTGGTTTTGGAATAGGTTACGGTTTTAGGATTTTAGGTTTTGGGTTTAGGGTTTAGGTTTAGGGTTAGGGTTTGGGTTTAAGTTTGTTCAATGCATATCAACGCCTATAGCTTAATGCACGCGATACATCGATGCAACAGTCAACTTGATAAAAGGCAACCGTAATGACGCGTCCACCATTTAGTTACATACTTTATGAGATTGAACATAATTGCGTACATAAGGGGAGACTACTGAGGTACAAACTTCTCCACCTGTGCCTAATGATAGAAGGTGCCTCACACTACCCACATAGAGTGTTGTCTAGTAGGGCACCTCGGACGTGGCTGATCGTCGTTGTAGTGGCACGCACATATGCAACTAGGGTTCGCGCAGCAGCATGTGGGATCATAGGAACTTTCTATGTTCTCGACCTCCTCATTGCCCCTCTCGCGTTGCATCTACTGGAGGAGGTCATCATTTTGCTCGTTGAGATTGTCAATTTGCGCCTCCAACTCAAAGATTCGGTTCCACAATGTATCCACGTACATCGCAACATGTCGTTTGTGGGGAGGATCAATCCAGCGGACAAAGTCGCATTTCGCCATCTGCTACAAGGGACGGTTAGCATGGAGGATGTATTAGCAGTAACATGAACAAAACTATTTACCTCAGAGTGTGGGCACTGGAAGAAACGTCATCCGCCATCAAAAGGGGCGTCTAGGACCTGCACGACAGCGTCCTTCCTGTGTCCGCATTTTGGCCATACCGGTTGAGCACGTTTGTTCGGCATCAACTGGTTGTTAGGGCTGAAGTCCTCCATCCTTTCGAGGGGAAGGTCTTGCTTCGGCGACCCTGGTTGGACTGGTCCCTCGGCATCTGCCATGGTATGTTACTGTACGACGGAGAGGGTTCTTCTTCCTACGGTTTCAAGGGTCGAGTGGTCCTTCTTCCGGAGCGTGGGGCACACATTTTATAGCCCATGGGGATGTGGCTGCTTTGTGCAGTGAGATAAGACCAAATGGGCGACTTTTGCGCATGACAAGACTAAAAGAGACTGACCTTACGCGATGACAAAGACCGGATGGGGCGACTTTGCGTAGTGACAAGACCACACGGAGCGACTTTGCTTGCGATGACAAGGCCAAAGGACGACCATGCACAAGTGACAAGATAAGGCGGGACAACTTTGCACAATAACAAGACTAGGCGGGTAGCTTTGCAAAGTGACAAGACTAGCGAAGCGACTTTGCTTGATGACAAGACAAAGCAGGCGACTTTGGCGTGAGGACTTAACACTGCAGGGTTTAGGGTTAGGGTTTGCAATTTAGGTTTAGGGTTTAGGGTTAGGGTTAGGGTTTGTAGTTTAGGTTTAGGGTTTAGGGTTAGGGTTTGCAGTTTAGGCTTAGGGTTTAGGCTTAGTGTTTAGGCTTTTTAGATCGACTTGACAACCCTGACCGCCTCGCCTGCTTTTCAGAACAAAAAGACATGACTCTGCAAAAAAAGACATGACAACACTCTGCCCCGCCAGCTTTTTAGACCGAAAAGATAGCACTCTACAAAGCAAGACATGACTTCTCTCTACAGAGAAAGACGTGACAACACTCTGCCTCGCCAGCTTTTCAGATCGACATGACAATACTCTACGTCTTCAGCTTTTTAGAACAAAATACAGGACTCTGCAAAAAAATTACCACACCATGCCAACCATATGGCCTATAAAAGGGGTGGAAGAGATCTAGAAGACAACACTGCACAACCAAACCCAACACTACAACACCAGAGCTTCCTCTCCACTCCTCACAGGCTACTACACCAGAGCTTCCTTCACTACGCCGGGATGGACGACAGGCAAAGGCAATGGAACCGGATCCACGAACTAGCAAGGGCTGCTGGGGAGCGGGATGACCGAGCAAAGGCTACTGCGGCCTGGGTTGAACAAGAGACGCGTGTTTATCTGGCATCTCTTCGTAATGAAGCCCCCCGTAGCAGCAATCCCATCCCGAACGTTCCAACCGAGCGTTCGCCGCAACACCCGCCAGAGGGGGAGACGCCGTCCCTCTGTTGATGCGAGGGCGATGCGATTATTCAAGTCAAGCACCTTCGGCTGGGCATGCATTATTGGGGTTGCTCGAACTACTCCAGTGACTATCCCGACCGACGTCGGGACACGATGCGCTATTGGCGGCCGTGAAGGACGATTCTGATGTGTTCCGTACTATTTCTCTTTCAAAGCACGACTAACAACCTCTGTCGTCTACTTGTAGTCCCCGGATCTGCTATGTGGCTACCGCAAGTGGATCGACCACAAGATCCACCCACATGACCAGTGGTCTCTCGACTTCAACGAGTGGCTTGGCCAAAAAGACCGTGACATGCGGGAGGAGCGACGCCGCAATGACGAGCGAAACGAGTGCATACGTCGGGAGACGCAAGCTCATCTCGAGGCGTGCAGACGCAGGGAGCGCGAGGCTCGCGAGAGGGAGCACGAGAGAAAGAGGGAAACTACGGCCAAGGCCAAAGAGGCCGGCGAGGAGTTCAACGTCGAGCTAGAAAGGAAGGGAAAATGGCACCGATTCACGCAGTAGGTCGGACCATTCTGTACTAGTCCCCCGTTGAAGGTCGAATCAATTTCCATTCCAAAAAGGTGCATATGTATCGTAGGAGTACTTCGGTTTGTTGCATCGTGCATGATGTTGTTTCTTATGCACATAACCAAACCCTGTGCGCCATGTTATTCCAAGCTTTATTGTGAAGCCTATTTTAATTCGCAACTTTAAATCTCGCCGTCATTTCGCATTCAATTATTCGCGTAGCAAGGCATCCAATAACATGAAAAAAATGAGTTCTGGAAGTTTACGGTTTGGTCTACGACAACAAAGTTATGTTTTTGCCACCTATCATTCCACTAGGATGTCTACGCATCCTTCATCAGCGGTACTGTCTAGCATATGTGCATAATTGCGCCTCATGTTGTACCACACAATCCACATATTTCTCATTTTTCCAGGATGCATTATGTATCACTTCTGGGACACGCCCTGGAAATATTGTGAAGTGTTAAAGGTTTTGAAAGCACAAAAAGATTACCGGTCCATATATGTATTTACTCTCATTTAAAAGGATGGTCTTATATTTGGTTACGTAGAGAGGTCTCCATTTTCAAGTTGTGGATTGTTAAATGTTACATGTACATGGTGTTATGCATCACCGTACCTTCATTTTTTTTAATCTTTCAAAAGGAAGACTATTTGTTACCATCTTACCACATGTTCCAAATCTATAAATCCAAATAGAATAACTATCATAATTTACAAACAAACTGGAAGTAGCCCCTGTCACGCCAATCTGGCTGGCGTGACACAGCACTACTGTCACGCCGTGCTAAATGGCGTGACAAAGGGTACGTTCAGATCGTCCGAACGTCTTCGTTTGTTTAGACCGTCCGATTGGAATCGGGCAGTCCGAACGCCTCCTCCGCATCGGGCTCTGTCACGCCATGGGATATGGCGTGACACATGCCACGCAAGCTCCGCGCTGACCCGACGCGCGGCCGAGGGCTTGCGTGGCATATTTTGTCATGCCGCTTCAGGTGTCGTGATAGAGTTCATTTGCCACGCTAGGTATGGTAGCGTGGCCAAATGAGGAAATATAGTTTGTGAGGGGTTAACTTTAAAATATTAATAAAAAGGATTAAATAAATAAAAATTCGGACTGGCGAGGGAATAAAACCAACACCTTCACCGAGACAGTTGATACTGGCCGTTGGATCTTACCTGACGAGCGCTCCGCACCCGACGCGTGGAGAAAGCGCGGCACACCACGGCGCCCTCGTCCCGAGCCCGTACAAAACCGTCTCCGCCGCCTGAGCCGCTCTCACTCACTCGTTAGTTTAAGTGTGAGTCCGCCGCGTGTGGGCGGCGGAGGCGGCGGGGCGAACCGCGAGCGCTCGAACCCGTCATTCCGGCCGTCCCACACGCGGTGGCCGATGATCGCACCACCTGAGACCGTGGCCCTTGGGAACAGCGGCGGCGATGAGGAGGCCCGGCCCTTGGCGCCGACCCGTCTCCCTGAGCGTCGGCCGCGTCGAATCCCCCGCTTCCCGGGGCCAGCTCACCCATCCGCGCGACGTCGGCGGATGCGGCGGTTGGAGCTAGGGGACCGTGGGGCGGGGGCTGGCGCGGCTTCCGGTCGGGGGTTCGGCCGTCGGCCAAGGCGAGATCTGAGCCGCCCCGTGATGGATATTTCACTTCATTTTTGTCTTGTTTTGATCTGGTATACTCACCACCACCGCCTCCTCCCCCTCCTCTCTCTCTCTCCCTCCTCGCTCAGCCTCGTGCTTGTGCGTGTGCGTGTGCGTGTGCGTATACATCTCCAAACCCTAAACCAAACCGAGGGCTTGGTGCCGATCCATCTCCGAACGATCGCCGTTTCCAGATTCCCTACCTCTAAGGGGCCGCCTCCTCCGAGGCAGGGAACCATAGGGTGGTGTTGGGTCAGCTTCCGAATCGGGGGTTTGGTCGTCGTCCCGAGCCCGGAGACTGAGTGGTGGTCGATGGCTATTTTGGTTGAGAAATTTTGCTTTGCTACGCCTCGGATCACTACCGTCGCCAACGTCATCATCACCCTCAATCACCTCCTCCAGCTGATGCTCTTCTCTTCTATCCTTCTTGGAATGGAATTCACAAGTATGTATGATGCTCTTCTCTTCTATCCTTCTTGGAATGGAATTGACAAGTGTGTATCCTCCTGTTCCTATCATTCTGAATTTTGTGAATGGTGAGTGACCAAATTGGCCATTAACCCCTCCCAATATTGTTGTGTATTAGGTGGTCGCGTTGCTAAACAAGATTTTTAGGGGTGTTCTTCACTCCCCTTCCCGCCGGGATCGAACTTGGGACCTGGGTCTTGGTAATGAACTAATATCTCATTGACGGTGATCACAAAAGCATGCTTTCGGGCATTTGAGGCAGCCATCTGATGTGTAATGGGCACTTCGCTCTAGAATTAAGAAGTGGAATCCTGATGAGGGGCGATGATGATGGACCATGAAAACAAGGATGCCTTTGAGCAATCAAGGCACCTGTGGGTAACAGATTGGATCCTCCCTCTCCTCTCTTGGAGCCTTTTCAATCATGTGCTAATGATGGTGGCTATGTCCTTGGACGGTCATTCTTGACGAGTGATAACCAGGGCAGCTCCACTAAAATTAGAACGGGTTGATCCGGTGATAAGAGATTGTGGGGGTAGGATTGTATGATCAAGCAAAGGCGAATCTGAGCCCACCCAAATGCAATTCTACTAATCCCCACACACAACATGCTATGTTGTTTTCCTTCTGTATTTGTGTTTGAGACCACAAACGATGGCTGTGTTTGCAATTTTTTTTTGTCTAACCTCTTTCATTCTTTGTTGCATCTGGTGCACAATAGTGCATCAAATATATTTATTCAATTTGTTTTCAACCATTTATTCAAGGGATAAATTGTGGGCAACATGATCTGCAGCATTTTCCCTATTCCGATGTTACAAACAGGCCCTAATTCCTTTCCGCATCTGACCTGCTAGTCTCCTCCCCTCTTCCATGATTCGCTGTTTGCCCTCTTTCTACTTATTCCTTTCTACAGTTCTTTCCAGTATTCTTTTGTTATGTCAACTTCAGTGTGATGTTCAATCTTGTTCTCTTTTACTACATCCATGAAGTTAGTTTTTGACTGGTTCTTTCGGTAGCAATGATGAATTTGTGTCATCAACAGGGGCTTAGAGTTTTGGGCCTTTGGTGTATCACAGCACAACAAATCAATGGCAAACTGGCCCAGAAGCATGCAAATTGGATGGTTTGCTTTTTGCAGGCTACCATTTGAATGCTGGAAAAAAACATCGTAGGGGTGAAAACAGATCGAATATTGAGCTGATTGGATGATGGGCAAAGCATATTATTGCCTCATGTTGGGTTGAAAATTTCTACATAATAGTTCATGATTTCATGTAGAGAGTATGACATATTGACATGGTGTTGCTTCCGCCATATTTAAGTGATATTTTCCTTTCTTCATTTCCATCATTGTATGGAATATTGCTCTCTTCATTATTTTTCTACATGCATGCATCTCACTTTCTGTGAGTTCGTAATACAATTATGGATTTTTTTTTCACTATTATTATTAAACATCGCCCATCCTGGTGTGGACAATCTTCCCCGGCAATGGTAACGAGGACCTTGTATGGTGGTGTATGACAAAGCTTCTGAGTTGGGTGTTTGATTCAAGTGAGATCTGAGCTTTGACGGATGGTTATTTTGATTTGATTAGCATGCCGCCGCCACCATCACCATTAGCTCCTGCTAGCTCTCACACGCTAGTTTTCCTCTGTTTGCTTTAAAGTTTGATACAGAACATCTTTTTTGTGTTTGTTTATTTTGTTATTAGTTGTTCTTTCTGTTCTTGAATGGCTGTGATGATTATGCTGCCCCTTGGAGATCAGTTCAATAAGCTGTCAAACTAGGAGGCCTTACTCCCTGCCAAGTTACCAGTTGCAGCTATTTGTTTGTTACTGTTATTACATCTTAGAATGAACGATTCTACTCGATTGTTCATGTAGAGAGTGACGGAGGGTTTATATATTATATGCTGCTGGAACCACAAGGATTTTTTAAAAACTGTTTTGATTGACGGGTTAATCTGAGCCATTCAAGTAACATTTCCTATTTTGCTTCGATTAGTGTTTTTTTTTAAAAAAATCCTCATTTAGTTATGGTTGTACTTGTACGGATCTCATTCTTATATGATTTCTGTCTAGTAATAATGCTGTTAGCAATTAAATTTGTGGAACATACGCCAGATAACAGATTGATGAATTTCTAAGGATGTGACTTTGTTAGCTTCTTGAATTTGACATTTTTGCATGCCTTCGGGGCAATTGCGAGTTGTGATTTGTGACTGCTGACGGCAGGGCCATCTGAAGTTGAACAGTTGAGGCAGCTATAGATATCACACAGATTGACAAAACCCTCGTATTTGTATGGTTTGCAGGTTTTAGTTTCTTTTTTCCCTGCATCTCCACTGTCACTTGTTATATATAGGTTTGCATCATCTTATCTTCTAGGTGTTAAAGGTAGTAGTGTAATAGTCATGTTAGTGTAATAGTTATGTAGGGGTAGTAAAGTAATTGTAGTAGTTTAGGGTTTCTAGTCTAGGGTTTCACTTGTATACTATATATTGCCCTCTTGGGCTCTTGCAATACAAGAAAGAATTTAGCCCTCATTTCACTCCTCTCACATAATCTAACATGGTATCAGAGCCTAGATCCCTAATCTAGCTTCCATCCTCTTCCCACTGCCGTTGCCCCCGGGAGGAGCAATCTCCACTCCCGGCGGCCACCTCGATTGTAGCAATTTAAGTCTGTGGTGTCAGAAGACAACAAGCATCGATGCTTCACCGATCTTGATGAAAGCAAGAAGACAACAACCAGATGATCGGTCTTCATCTTTCTTCAGCGAGGATCCGGTGTCTGCAATCGCCTACCCGAGGATCCGGCGTCGCTTCGCCGTCGCCATCATCGCCCGTCGCGCCTCGGGCATGCGAATCTCCTTTGCCTCGCGCCTTGGGGCCGCCGGCGCCAGTACTGTCGTCGCCGCCTGCTCTGCCGCTGCCGCGCCCTTTCGCTGCGGCCCTCGTCACCTCCGCCCATCCGGGTTTCCCGCTCAGATCTCTCGGACAGATTCTGACGGCTCGCCTCCTCCGGATCGGCGGAGCTTCTCCACGACGCCTCCTCCGGATCCGGCGTCGGAGCTCTCTCTTCATGGGATCCGTCGGCGGAGCTCGATCCACGCCGCCTTTGGATCCATGCCGCCGTCGCTCGGTGAGCCCTCCGCCGGCCATTGCTGTTGTCCTCGCTTCTGTTTTAGTCGGCCGGCCATTCGTCGCCCAGATCCGGTCTTTCATCTTCTCCGGCTCGTCCTTGTCCGCCCGTTAGCCATCTTGACTCGTCGTCCATCGGCGGGCGATGGCGATGAGATCTGGCGGTCGAACTGGATCCATCATCGTCGACGATGGCCTTCTCATTTCTCGGCGTCTTCAAGCGTCTTCAAGTCATCCTCGTCGTCTAGGGCGTCGCCATCTCGTCTGCACATCGCAGCTGGTCGGATTCGACTGGATCCGATCCAGCGTGGACATCATCTTCACCCACTCATCACCGAGCGTCGTCGAGTTCCTCTATCTTTGCCGGCATTGGGATGGGGAACCATCACCGACTCTCGCTCGGGCCGCCATCTCACCGGTTTTGTTGTCGCCACCGCCATCTTCATCTCCAAGCTCTTGCTCGCTTGCTCTTCTTCCTAGCGGGTGGTGTTGAGGTGCTCTGCTTTGTTGTTGTGCTGGTTCTACCTATGCTGCTTGTATCCTGCTAGTATCTGCTGCTGCTAGTATCCTAAATCTATTTTTCTTTGATTTCCATCGAGTCCATCCAAGTCCACGGCATCTCTCTTTGAGTTCGTCGAAGTCGTACCAGTTCATCATATCCTTAGTCAATCAGCCGATTGCTTCTTCCTTTTTCGGGTTGCTGTGGTCCATCCATTGGATCGAGTGCGGTCACCCCATCATCGTTGTTGATGCGACTTTGCCCTCTTGGTCCTCTCTTGTAGCCATCTTGCTACACATCTTCGCATCGTTGCGACTCTTGACCAACGGCCTTCTTTGTCGTTATCATCAACTCTTCGTCTTTGTTTTCGTCGGGCGCCAGATTCGACACCGTCACCTCACATCTTGGGTGGGCGGATCTGGTCCGTCGTCTTTGCCTTCGTCGGCGCCCGATTAAACCTTGTCACCTCGCATCTTGGGTGGGGCGGATCAGTTCACGTCTTCGTCTCTATCTCTCTCTTCATCGGTTTGATTTGACATATCTCTATATTCTGTCGGTTTCTACATCTCCAAATCAAGCTCTTCGTGTGTGAAGAGCCGAAGGACAATTTTTGTTCAAGAGTTGCATGCTTCGACGAAATCTTCAAGCTCGGACTTTGGATTTACCTTTTTTTTTTTGTGTTTGACCTCTTCAAACTCAATGCTACTGTATACGCATTGAGTTTGAGTGGGGGTGTTAAAGGTAGTAGTGTAATAGTCATGTTAGTGTAATAGTTATGTAGGGGTAGTAAAGTAATTGTAGTAGTTTAGGGTTTCTAGTCTAGGGTTTCACTTGTATACTATATATTGCCCTCTTGGGCTCTTGCAATACAAGAAAGAATTTAGCCCTCATTTCACTCCTCTCACATAATCTAACACTAGGCAAGTGTAACATTCCAAACAATGGTTTGTGTTTCAAATGTATAAAAATGAAGAGAAATTAAAACTTTTGATGCCTCATGTTGTCATTTGAAATTTTTTGAAAATTTTTCCCAATGGTTTCCTATTTTCAAAGATCAATGTCTCATTTGATGGAAGCATAGTCCTTGAAACATCTTTAAGAAAACCTTGTGACCATCCCCTACAAATATTTTTCCTAGCTCCTAGATCACTGGTGATCCCTCTGAAAAATTTCATAATTTTTAGAAATTATTTACTATTTCTAAGAGGCTAGTCAAACTAGTTTGATTCTTGGTCAAAACCCTAGGGTAGCAACTTATGATTTTTCTAGAAAGAAATGCAGTATATGAAAAGTTTTGGAAAAATTATACAAGGTTATTCTCAGATCCAATGACCTTCCATAAAAATTACAGAATTTTTGGAGCTATCAAACTCTCTAAAAATTCGCAAACCATCTCAGCTTCATCTCCTCAAAAATTAGAATTCACTGTTCCTTGGGCTTAGACCCAACCTCGACTCGAGCCACTTGATTTGGTTGAACCACTTAATTGCACCGGCGCGCTCAACTCAACCCAACCATCCTTGCTCATTGTGAACAGTCCGATTTAGAAATCAACGCTCAAGATTGAATGGAACGTTCGGACTATTCGAACCTCCCCGTCACTTGGACCGTCTGATCAAAATCCAACGGTCGAAACCAATCCCTTTGTTTAAAGCGGACCGAGCCACTCGGTTGTGCTCGACGCGCGCCTAAGCGTATCCATTTGGCAAGTGGGCCCATGGCGTGAACCTTCTTCTCCGGTCAGACCGACGAGTTCAGGAGCTGAGCTCCACGCGGCGTCCGCGCCTCCGTCCATGCAATGGTCACACCGTGGATGCACCGCCCACTCGAGCCAACGTCGCCATCTCACGCCGCCTCCGCTCTGTCTTCAACCCAATGATAATACCCCCTCTCTCGCCTAGTAGAGGTCATTCCTCCTCTCGGTGGCTGAGGAGGGAGGCACTCGTTTGCGTTCAGCTCTTGGGGGAGATTCCTCTCTCTTGGTCCTTCATCCGTCATGTTCATTACCGTGCCCTTTTGAGCTAACCTGAGCCTTTGTTTTGGCTTGTAGCTCTTGGTCCAACGTCGTGCCATTTCTTAGCTCCAAAGCGCGCCCACGACCACTTCACCGTGTCTTGCGTGTTATGTCTTTTGACATAATTAAGATAACCCCTCAGCTTATCGTCTAATGTATCATAGGAGCCTGTGGATTTTGAGCTTTCCCATTTTCCGGCCACCAGCACTCCCTTCTTCTTCGGTGACGTTTCGGTGAGGCATTCTTCAATTGCTCGCAATATCACCATCTTCTTAGCCTCCTTGAGCCTCCTCGACATTTCATGTCTCTTTCTTTTGCTTAGGGCGCTCTCTCCACGGTGAAGCCCCAACCCGCCGTCATCGTCTTCGACGCCGGCGAGCCCTCGATCAGCTGGTCCTCTCGCAACCCTCAGGTTGGTTCGCTGGCAGATTCTTAAGGCTATAGGGTTCTCAAGGACGTCATCAGCTGCCCTAAAACTCCTTATAAATGTTGGATACTTGCCTGTGCATGTCAATCTTGATCTTTACAGGTATGATGTTAATACTGAGGAAGTTTTGTTAGCTGCTGAGGAGCTTCTGGCGAACTGCCCTGATTCAAATAAGGTATATTTAGTTACTGCTCATGCTTTTCATATATGTATATCATTCAAGATTCAACATCTCTGGCATTCTCTTTTCAGCATATCAGGAAGGATCTTTCAACTTTGAAAGTGTATGCCATTGATGTAGACGGGGCTAATGAAGTATGTTTCTATTTCTTCTGCCCTTGCATCTTTAGCAAGAGATTGGATAATATAATTTAGCAGTAGTGCCCACATATAAATCCATTAAACGCTGCGATTTTTTTTTTGGTAACTCAGCTTGATGATGCACTAAGTGCAACAAGACTACCTGATGGTAGGATAAAGGTCTGGATACATGTTGCTGACCCAACGTGCTTGGTTCAACCTCAGAGCATCATTGATAGGTTACTGTTGCATTCCCTGTTCTAGCCTTTCTATCAGCAGTATCTTATATTTGGAAGAAAACTTTTTTTTTCCACAGGGAAGCAATGCACAGAGGAACCTCGATCTTTTTACCAACTGCTACCTTCCCAATGTTCCCAGAGACTTGCTGTGAATGCTATGAGCTTGCAACAGGGTAAAGATTGTAAATTTGTAAGCGTATCTGTGATTTTGCAGCTAGATGGAAGGTAACCTTCCACTATTTTGAGAGGGACTTTGTTTTTCTTTTATAATACGAGCATAACAAAGTTGTTAACATTTTATTTGTGCTGTGCATAGTATTGCAGAATATACTATAGAGAATTCAGTCATCGAACTTACCTACATGTTAACATATGAGAGTGCAACTGAGTTGTTGTACATGAACCTGGAAGAAGAGGAAGAACTGAGGATTCTTCAATAAGCTGCTTTAATTCGTGTGCACAATGGTGTTGTAACTAGGTAAGTACTAAACATGCCTCTGTTATTTACTGGTCTATGTTTCATCCATTCACGAGTCATTCGGGGTTAACAAATGAAAGCACAACACACCATAATTGTATTTTTCTTAGAATGAGAAAAAAAATACCAACACGACATCAGTGGCCGATTAATATTCATACTGTTATACTATGGTCTATTTTTGTTGCAAATAATTCTTTTCTCAATTTGAATGAACATTTTCTATGGCTTTTCCCTAAAAAGAACTTTTTTACCCTTTCTAGATTTCATTCACAGGCAATAAGATAGGTTAGAAAATAAATACCTAACAGTTGACTGGACACTGTGCATCCTGGACACTGTGCATCAATAAGATAGGTTACGGAATAAATGCCTAATAGTTGACTGGACATTGTGCATCAGTCCCTATGCCACTTAGCAAAAGCCTATATTTTTTGGAGACTTTCTGAAGTTTTATGTCTACCTAACCAACTGAATATTGTAGATGCATTTGTTACTTGACAATTTTGACACTCTGAAGTCTGCAGGGTTTAATCGACACTGTTATGATAGAACAACGTATCAAGGTGTCAAATCCTGATGACCCTGAACCAAACATTGATCTATATGTTGAAGGTGTGAGAGTTGTGAACTTGTGACCTGCTACTTGCTAGTTTGTAGTTACTACTTATTTACCTAGCCTTTGTCATGTACTTGTTACTTGCTAGTTACTACTACTTGCTTAAATAGCCTTTGTTATCGTGTGATGTATTTAAATTTGTTTGTTAAATTACTAATCTAGTTGCATTATGGATATTTAGTACGGTTGATTGATCTTTATTTGTGTAACATATATGGTTTCTGTTTTCGCACAATATCTGAATAAGTATTCGTGACCTAGTCAATCTGTATTCGGTTCGGTGTGTATTCGCTCTATATTTGTGACCGAGAATATCCACATTTGTATTTGTATCCATCACTGTTTAATTCTAAGTCCTGAGTCTCAGAAAAAAAAAAAAAATAATACGGGATGAATGATATCCGTTCGTATCCGCTTTGTTTACTCTGCTTACCATATAATAACGATGCTTTGTGTGTGTTTTTTACACATTGAGTGTAACTTGCAGTGAATAATTTGATTTCTGGTTGTAAACTGTTACCAATGTAAAATTTGTGATGTGATAATGCTCAAACAGGCTTTAAGGCATACGCAAGATTCGAGAAGGTGGCTGTTTTTCATTTTATTATTCCCCACTGCACATTTGTCAAGTCAGGAAAAGGCTGCCTTGATCTTGCTGTCACAGCCATATAAGGGTTTGTTTGGAAGGCGAGATTATAACCAATTTTTTTGATTGAAATAGATTTTAGTTTAAATTCTTAATCAATTCGAAAGAATTAAGTCGAATTACAGTATATCCAAACAAATTCTAAATGATTGTGGTTTGCCGATTGGCTGGCTGATAGAAATGTCGGCACATGGCCATGCGAGTTGACTGCAACCAAACAGAGGGTGACTCTTGCAGGCAGGACAGTACCGTGTGGGTCTGCATATTTTTATCGTTGGCATGTTTAACAAATTTTTGGCCATATTGGTACCTTTTCGTTTTGTATTTATAGGGTTGGTCATCTTCGGATTTTTTTTTTAAAAATGTCTGTTGCTGCATGGTCACTGGGCGGCAATCCCTTCCTACCTGCCACGTCGTTCATTGCAACACAGCCACCGTGCGGCAACCTGTCTGCTGCATCATGGCACTGTAGCAAGTTGTTCAACGGTTAAGCGACTTAGGCTTGTCGCTCAACCATTGAGCGACTTGTTTCACTACCACTAGTATAGGTATTGCTCAACCGCCCAAGTAGCTCAACTTGCTCAACGGTTGAGCGAGTTGTCTGATCTTGGTGTAGGCGTTGCGCCGCGGCATGCGTCTGGTGGCCGTCAAGACAGCGGACAATGTGGCGGGCGGGGAGGGGTTGCCGCACGGTGACTGTGCAGCAGTGGGCACGTGGCGGGCGGGAAGGAGCTGCCGCACAGTGGTCATGCGGCAGGGGGATATTTTTGCAAATAATTTTGAAGGACAGTCACTCCTGTAAATACGTGACGAAGAGGTGCTAATACGGCAAAAAAATTCCATGTTTCTGCATATGTATAGGGTGCATCAATAAGTGGTTGTTTGGATCTCTAGAATAAGAAATGAGTTTTAAGAAAACTAGTTTTAGGAGAATTTTTAGCAAAACTGGTTTGAAGTTGTTTTTCTGTTAAAATGAGTTTATGGATTACTTTGTTTGGATCTAAAAAATTAAAACAAGGTTCCACTAATTACGTGTTTGTTAAAATGTTTTTGTGCGTCGCTGAACTCACTCAGCGCCCCACCCCCCCTTCTCTCTCTCTCTCTCACACACACACACACACACACACACACACTTTCCCCTTCGCTCATATGCCCACCCCGAACGATTGTCTCTCTCTCTCGCTTTCCCCTTCGCTCATCTCCCCAGCCCGAACGATTCCCTCACCGTCAGCCCCGATTCGTCGGCGCTCGCCGACGGAACTCATCGAAGAGATCCCGCGTGGACGTGGGATGATCCCCCCTGCCCATTTCGCCTTCCGCCCACTCGCCCTCATCCGTCGGCGAGCTCCCGCGTGGACGTGGGATGATCTCCACTGGGGATTTCGCCAGACGCCCTGGCCCTCTGTCCGTGGTGGTGAGATCCACACCCTCCGACCATAGATGAGCTCCACACCTCCCTCCACCATGATCGGCAACCGGCGACATCCAAGACCACCTCCTCCTCTTCGTCATGTACGCAGTGAGCCCGATTCCTCGCCCCCTCTCGCACCCTTCCGGTTACTCACCCTCACCTTCCATGTCACATTCGATTAAATGCATTGCCGAGCGAATTTCATCGTCGAGCTCCGTGTGGGCGTGGTGATATCCTGACAACCTGCGCATGGATTTCGCCACCCTCTCGCCTCCCTTCGGCCATGGTTGAGCTCGGTTCTAGGATCAAGGAGGTATCATGACCGCTGAAAGTGAAACATACAGATGGATGGCACCTGAGGTACAACTCTATTATTTCAATGATCCTGAGTATTCAATGGTTGTGATATATCATATATATGTAGTTTACAGTGAGTACTGAGTAATGAGATGAAAATGTTAAATTCCTTGCTAATATACCGTCAGAAGTATTGACATTTTGCTAGAATGGTTGTGATATATCATATATATATGTAGTTTACAGTGACTACTGAGTAATGAGATGAAAATGTTACATTCCTTGCTAATATACCGTCAGAAGTACTGACATTTTGCTAGAATGGCTGTGATATATCATATATATGTAGTTTACAGTGACTAATGAGTAATGAGATGAAAATGTTAAATTTGTGCTATTGTTCAGTTTTGCTATTATGATAACAAAGCAGATGTGTTCAGTTTGCTATTGTGCTTTGGCTTGTTAATTTGTCATTTCTGGTGTTTCCATATCCCATATGATGCTTGAGTTTCAAATTTGAAACTGACACTAGCTAGAGCTTCAGCACACTAAAAATACAGAGCAGATGTCCAAAAATTTTCAGTAATAGGACACTGACAAATGGCAAATATTTTTATCCATAACAAAAGTTTGTAAAGAATAAATTGTAATCATCATTTGTAGTCAGTCCAAACAAAATCGAAGCACATAATATAATGATTAATCATCTTGGCTTAGTTGAGTCGTACGCCGTTGATGATTACTCCACAACTGTTGAGCAATGCTTGCTCGAATTTGCTCGCCGGCAGCTCGTTCATCATCTCGTAAATTTGTTCGACTTCTTACTTGTTGATCACCACGTTCACTATCTGCTTGTGATCCCTCATGCTCATAAAGACCAAACAACTCATCATTTCTTGCAACCTTCCTTATGAAGTTATGGATTATGCAACAGGCCATAACGATTTTTACTTGAGTCTCGAATGGATAAGGAATCCCACCTTTTACTTTTAAAATTGGGAAACGAGCTTTCCAAACACCAAAAGTGCGTTCAACCGCATTCCGTAGTTGTGCATGACAATGATTATATAAATCTTTCTCACCAGAATATCGCCGATTGATTCCTCGAAAAGAACCAATATGATAGCGATCCCCATGAAAAATAGAAAAACAATCGACCTAGAAAATTTACCTTGAAATATGGGTAGAACCTTGGATCGCCTCGAATTTTCAGTGGAACCTCATTGGGTGGGTCTGTTATGTAAACATCATACAAACTATTAATGGCATCTAAAACTTTATTGAAGTGTCGACTAACTGTCTCTCCTGAATGTTGATATCTATCCTGCATACCACGATTCCTAACACTGTGACCAATTGTATGCAAGAACATCACTAGTTGCTCACCCACTGCCATCCGTAGTGTATCCTTAAGTAAATTTTCCTCACACAATTCGTTACGTAACAAGTAGTACGTATGCTTATCAACACGAAGTTGATCAAAAAATCTGATTGGATGTCCTTCCAACAATTCTCTTGTTCGTTGAGGACCAGTTAACTCAGAAGTGTTACGACATGTTTTGAATACTCTTGTGAAAAACATGTCACGAAACAATGACACTGCAGAAATATTGGTAATAAGCATTTGCTCAGAATCAGAGAATTCCTCATCTGACATGCCCTGCACAATTTAAAACAAATGAACAAATGACTGTAGGAAACAAAGATATTTTGATGTGACCAAAGTGAATTAATCAATAATCAAGCACAAGCACATGAAGCATTTAAAAATGAAAGTAGCATCAAACGTTGTACGACAATCTAAAAACAACTGAATGGAAACTGTTTTCTTAAGTTATACAATGCCAAAGATAACTGAGATCAATAACTAAGCTAAAGATCGAGTATCCATTCATCGCATCTCGTCATCCATCTCAATGAAAATCGCCTTTGATCGGCATCGAAAATGATTTTGCGACTTTTAGTTTTTCTTTGACTCAAGATCCTTCATACTATATAACACCTTCATACATGCTTTCACCGAATAAGCTTCATTTTGTTGTGCTATAGTTTTCTTCATTTCAACCATGCTCATCGATGCTTGCGCAAGACGATCCATTGCGAGTACGGCATCATCAGCTGTGCGCTTTTGCCCTTTAGGATTATCGGGGGCTCCACCTCCATTAGCATCAACGCACTTCATCTTTTTCTCTTCTAGTTTTGGGGGTTTCTCAGTTCTCTGTGGATGAACAACAGGGCTAACATCTTTTTCAGGTGAATCAATGTCGTGTACTTCAACATCCTCATTCAGATCAATTAGCTTAGATTTGCTTGCGGCCACTGTACCCTTTCCTTTGCTAGATATAACATTAACTCCAGATGCTGTTGAACTAGCACATATCTCTTGAAGATCTATCCAACTAGGCCACACTTTTTCGTGATATTCTTGAATTGAGCTATCTCTCTGCAATTAGTAAATGTATTGGTCAAAAATGCGCATTATTTCCTAATCTTAAGCAACTACAAGAATATATTATTATTAAGATTCGGATATACCGTAATAAGATCCTCCCAATGTTCGTTAGAAGCTTTGATCATTTTGTCATCGTCATCCCAACCAAACCCGGTGTGTGCTAGAAGTTTGCTCATGGTAGCGTAGCAACTCCGGAAGTACTTATGACGATTTTTCAATTGCTGCAATTCAAGCTTGTCAACTTTGGAATCATTGAACTTATCTAATATTTCACGCCATGCTTTCTTTGTGTAGCCTGTTCCTTCCTTCCCACCATTTAAGGTTTGGTCCTTTAGTATATTGAGGAGGAGTTTGTCCTCAGAAGTTTTCCATATGTGCCGCTTTATGGATGTTTTTCTGCATTCTCTTTCTTAACTTTTGTTGGCACCTGGTCATCCATATTTCTCTAAAAAAAACAGATATTTTAAATTACTTTAAGTAGCACCAATCTATTAGCATGCTTTACGTAATACTGTTAATGAAAAGGTTGAAATTTCCTACAACACCATTTGCTCGTGCAGCTACCGTTATAGTGTACAATCTCAGCCTCAGACTAGTAGTTTCAGAGCAGCTACCGTTAGATGTGTTATACCGGACCCAGATGTACCTCAAAGTTGTGCCAATTCATCAGAGTATGTAGGCTGAGCTACCTCCTCATTGAAGTTACTGTGTGGTGCTTGCAACTCATTCGCCATTTTTTCTTCTTAGACTTTTCTTATGAAATTGTTTTTTAATCTTATTAGGTCTAGGATATCACCACCTGGAAGCAAACCAAAGTCTACTTCTGATGATAGAGATTCTGCTCTTGCTGGTTTACTCCAAGAAAAATCGTGGGGAAGGTTGGGTCCTCAATGGATACGGCCCACACCCCCAAGACTTCATATACTTGATGGAGAGGTAACATAGTCAGCCAAGCGTTGTATTTTCATGTTGGTTCTATTTCTAAATACAACTAAACTTGTGTTGAACATACAGCTACAGTGGCTGAACACTGACAACAACCACGTATTCTTAGTACAGATACTGGATTATTAAAATCTGCAATTGGTACCAATTGGTACCACTCCAGCTTTAGAACATGTTTAGAACAGAGAACTTGAATTGGTACCACTCCTGCAGTGCAGACTGGGTAGGACACCAGGAAACAAGTGTCCTAATTCAATTTTGTCCTGGATTGCGCGGTTCTTATTACAGATACTAGATTATTGGCTAATTAATATTATGTTATGTGTACTAGTGGTATTCAACTTTGTCCTAATTCAAGTCCTTCTAGCATCTGTACTAAGAAATAATTAATGCTTGCAGTGTTCAACGCATGACTCAAGCAGTGCAGACTTGGTAGGACACAGTGGAAAAGTTTTGTGGCCTATGATTCAGGAAAGAAAAGACATACGGTAAGTTCCCACGAATGGTGTGTTAATTCTTATCAATATGATGTATTTGTTTGATTCTAGACAAATGTATGCCATGCAAGTAATAAATATTGTCGTAATGACCTTTCCAGGAGATATATGCATTGAATCAACAAATCAACTGCATGCATCAGTTTGACATTGAGATGGATGTATAAGAAGATATATTACCTGTACGCAGATTGAAGTGCACGACAGACACGTCTAGGATCACGGCTGGCGGCGGCGGCGGTCTCCCTTCCGTGTTTGTTAACTCAGATTGCATGGATCGGCAAAAATCTACAATTTATGGTTAGGCTTCTGGGAGGACTTCCGTGCGTCGCCTGGATTTTGTGGTTTCCGCGCGTTGCCAGGACGTTGTTGTTTCCGCCGCCAGACTTGTTTCCGCGCGTGATCACGTTTCCGCGCGTCGCCGCCTGACTTGTTTCCGCGCGGGCGTGCACGTTTCTGTAAAGCTGGGTTTCCAAAAACGAGCCGGGACTAGATTTCCACAAAACCTGATTTATTGGGTTATGTGAAACCGGTTTTACTAATATTGAGGGTTAGTTACAAGATCCAAACAGAGTTTTCCTAAAACATTGTTAAAACCGGTTTTGCAAAATCCAGTTTGGATAAAACTTGAGATCCAAACAAGGCCTAAAGGTGTTACTGCAACTCATTTGATCCACTAGTCTGCAGTTCTCTTCACAGCAGTGTGCAAGCCACAGGTGCGGCACAGCATTGTCTGCTTCCCATGCCCTCACATCATGATGCGTTGGGTTAGTCATCCACACGTCTTAGACAACACGAAAATACTATTAGGATTCAGGATGCATATTAAACAAATGAAACCAGGTGCGCCTGTGACGAAAAAGAGAACATGGATTGTTGCATCAATTGCACAACTGAAGTAATGCTGCTCCCTTCTGATATTATAAGTCACGAACATGGCAACTGAAAACATAGCATATGAGCAGATCAAAGCTGATACGAAGTACAGAACAACAGAGATCAGGTAGAATCACTTCCATTACTGTATTACAACTATTAAAGCATGATATCTCCTTGATACAAAGCCTACAACATGAAAATGGAGGTGAAAAAAAAAAATCACAAAAGCAGCACATATTAAGCCTTGATAGTCCTTGCCTCCTTGGTATGAACCCTGAACTTGCTAACAGAAAAGCAACTCAGTTTCTTGCAAACAAAATATCTGAACTAACTCAAAGAGCGCAATCAAGAAAGTTTTCCACGTTTCAATCAATCCTTCGTGATGACAAGATTTACTCCAAGGGCATCAAACCTAATAGACATCGTGATGAAAACCTCCCTGATGTAAATTCTACAAACCTACATCAAAGAAACATGGAGAAGGCCAATACTGTTCTGAAAAAAGAGAGATCTATACTAAGCACTAAACAGCATTATCTGAAAAAGCCAATGCTTAGTTCAGTCTACAAGTGATGGGTTTAGGAGATCTAACGTATGAAAAAAGGGAAAGGAGGGGAACCAAATTTCCAAGATCTGATTACCTGAAAATTGATGCTTTAAACATGATTACATGACCTTCACTGAACATTCTTGAGAGTAAGTTGAGCAGGCAAAGCACTTTTAGTCTAGAAATTTAGGAGGAATAGAAAAGAGTAGAAGAAATTAGATATCAGAAAGTAGAGAAGTTATTGGTTATTGGTCAAGTAACTGGAGAAAGCAAACATCAAACTTAGAAAAATCCTTGGGAGAACAACAAATGTGTTAATGCTGAATTGCAAAACTCAGGGGACATGGGCGTATTATTGTTTCAAATTAAACCAAACAACAAACTAGTTACTATCGTTTCAAGTTTCCAACTACGGTGTTATGTTCCATATCATTCTTCACCAAAAGAAAAGAACCAGGATCAGTACTACACATATTTGGCACCAAATCTGTGAAGGTTTTTACATCACTACATGCACTGTCAGGAGCACTGACAAATATATCTACAAAACCTTTTTCTTTACTATCTTGACAAGCTTATTCTTTGCATCCAAAATAAATATTAGCTGTTAATAATAAATCTGAAAATAAATACTCCCCCCTTCACACATACATAGCCAGACATACACCACAGTTTATATGTGTGTAGCTATCAAGAACCAAAGCATTGGGTTTGAAGTTCATGAATGACATGAAATGTATTCAATTGCATAATCCAAGAGCAATTACATCGACCCAACCGAATGGAAGCACCTCTATCTGTGATAGACAACACATGTACTAGAATAAACAAGCACACAAACAACCGGGCAGTCACAACTCACAGATAGGATGCAAATATTACCAAGAAAAGGTTATTGCCATAAGGGGTGCTAGCAAGTGAAATCGGTGTCGCCAAAGAAATCACTACACTTCAACCTTCTTGATTCTGGATCTCCTCCACCTGACATGGAGATGAGCCCCCCGGTCGTCCTCGTTGCCTGTGCACTATGACCCATCCGCCACACCACCTTGGCTCGACCGCTTCATGGTGTTGGAGGTCGTGGTGGAGGATCGAGGCGGCGACGACGGGGCGTAAGGATGGAGGATGCGGTGGTTCAAGGTAGAGGATCGAGACGATGACACATTGGAGGCAGTGGATCAAGCGGCAGTGACGCGCTGGATCTGCGGTGTTAGGTTGGACCCACTCGGTGCTCAGGAGCCATAGGTTCTAATTCACTTGAACCATTGGGCATTAGGGTCGACCCACTTCGCTCGTATTGTAGGATTTTGTGTGGGCAGTTCAGTGAACCATTGGGTCAGGTCGACCCATGCCCACCCCTAATGAAGCCATGTTGAGATCTACCAGAGAGCTGTTACGCTGGTTGCTTTGCCCCGATCTTTATGCTTGGTACGCCTACTTTTGTCGTGTTGATTGAACAATGCTCTGTTGTTACTTACATGAGAAGCTCAAACGAGAGTGGCGCCAGCGATTGGGAGCCCATGTGTCTGTTAATCCAGTAGTTTTTGTCTCATTTAACATCTTTTTGAAAGGAAATAGCAAATGCAGCAACCTACGCCGAAATGACAAAATCGACACCCCTAGCTCTTAGTTTGCGGAAGTCACCTGACCTGCTTCCAAACCGCGGCAGGCTACCTATATTCTATCCTGTCGTGGATTGAGAATGCGACAGGTGGCCTGCCGTGGTCTAGGAGCGCGTCTAGCATGATAGTGTTTGTAACGGTTGTGTGCGTGTGTGATCATAGCTCGTCAGTGCCGTTGGTTTCTAGAGCATGAGGAAATTTGTTGCTTTTTGATGGAGGGAGCTCATGCACCAGCGCAGGAACAACTTGAGATGTGTGACCATAGCACGGACATTGCTTTACCTTGTGGTTACCGCTCGCACGAGTTGTCCTATCTTTTTTTAGAAGGTACAAAGTAGACACATACTTAACTCACATACCAACACATGCACACACACGTACACGTTCTCTTACACACGTTGGGAATTTTGTTGAGGCACCGATGCCTTGCGGAGTATGGACACACAGTTTTCCCATTAAATGCGCACCTTGTTGTAATTATTTGGATAAGCCGTGCACTTTTAGAGGGTACAAAGTAGACATACACATGACTCTCACACCACCACAGCACACACATGTACACGTCCACTTACACATATTGAGAATTTTGTAAAGACATCGAGGTCTCATATAGTATGAACACATCTTTTTTCTATTGAATGCGCATCTATTTCTAATTATTCAGATGAGACGTGCGAATGCATCCGATATGATCGATCCGGATTAGCTAGGCGTTCACCCTCGCTTCTAGCAACCGAGCGAAGGTTCGGTCCTCACGAGTGGTCCTGTCAGAACGAAACATCGAGGAATCGAACATGGTTCGCTGTTCTGAAGAAGTTGTCTGCTTTTGCCGGTTCTAGGTCAAAGGTTGGGATCATTGAGACCACTGGGTGGGCCCAGATAGAGCCCAACGTGTCCACGGCTCACATGATGGGCTCGAATAATAGCCCCATTACCCCTGCCCTGTCTGCAGATTCCACTGGTCAGCGCAACATTTGCACATTTAGATCCCACTAGAAGCTGACCCGCGCCGGGTGTTCACAGTTCCAGAGCGTGTTTGGTTTGTTACCCGAGGAGAGCTTGCCTGGCCAGGGAGTAACTGAGATAGCTGTCTGGACTTCATTTGTTTGGAGACCTGGCATCTAGACGTATGAAATCAACGTCTGGCTCAACGCCTGCCAGGCAGCATCTTTTGTTCTCTTTTTAGTTCTCTCTCTTTTCTTTTTATCTTCAGATACGTATTATCAACTAAACACCTATCTTTAGATTTGAGGCTCGAACCAAATTTGTGCAGGGAGAACGGAACGTCGCGAAGCCAAAAAATCATCAATCGGGATGAAAACATTCTCGCGAAGTCTCGAATGACTAAACTAATTTGTAACAAACAGACACCACTTTTCCTCAGACACAGTTTTCAGACTTCGAACCAAACATGCCCTCGTTCCGACAGAGAAAAGGCAACCGCACAGGCATGCTGACACACGACTAGACCCGTCGAGACGCGAGCAACAGGGAGAACGGAACGTCGCGAAGCCACGGCAACGCGATCAAGCGGACAACGCTCGGACGGTAACAGCTACGGCCACGTACGCTCGCGTGCGATCGGACGGATGCCGTTTTGCCGACGATGTGGACAGGTCTGCGAGGCTACAAGGCCCACTGGACGCGTATCCCAGCAGCAGCGAAAGAAACAGGCAGACGCACGGTCATGAACGTTGGCACACGCGATCAGA
Organism: Phyllostachys edulis; assembly: GCA_036346405.1. Taxonomy (NCBI): domain Eukaryota; kingdom Viridiplantae; phylum Streptophyta; class Magnoliopsida; order Poales; family Poaceae; genus Phyllostachys; species Phyllostachys edulis. The sequence goes on along the minus strand of CM070556.1, from coordinate 68,095,161 downwards.
CGGACGCCGTTTTCCCGATGACGTGGACAGGACCATGATATGTGCTTTCCACCAAACGGTAATGCTAGGAATTTCGGAACACACAGACCGGATGTAATCTCCCAACCAACTTGACGTGTGATGCATTTGGACATGAGAATGGCTCAAACAGTGACCCCACGTCCCACTGGATTTGTACTGGATCCGAAGGAGGAAAAAAAAAAGAAATCCTCCCGACTCTGCCTCCACGTCTAGCTTCCTCCCATTTCGGAGAATTATCATGTAACCACACGTACACCAAGATTCAGCAGGGACAAGCAATAGCTTGCACCCAAACGCCGCGGGCCAATGTGTGGCCGATCATCGTTACTCCTATTTCGGTGAATTCTTAGGTAACCACACGTACAGCAAGATTCAATAGGACAGGCACTTGCTTGCACCCAAACGTCACCGGTCAATTCGTCGGCATCACATTTTGGTGTTGATTGTTTAGCAGTGTGTTGCTTATAGGTGCAGTCAGTGAAAAATGCTAGAGGCAGAGGAGCATAGCATAGCATAGTTCCATGCCTTTGAGCAATCTTCAGCCGTCCGATTTGAAAATGGATGCTTTGGATCAATTACGTTTGCTAGGTATATGATACAAAACATCCACTACAGTTGAACACAGTACTTTGCTGCAACATAGTGCACTAGACCGAAGTAGGGCAGAGGATGGAACACCGTGCATCCAGGGCATGACAATTGCCAATATATAACAAGGTAAAAGAAATGGTCTATGTTCAGAAATCGTACGTTGTGCTCTCGCTTTCCGGACACAGCCCTACAGGGGAGACGTAGTTGCGTAGAGTTACGAAATATTAAAGTTGGGGAGTGCGGGGGGCGAAGCCTCTCGCGATACAGACAATGAGTCCGAGTCGAATATGTAATTGGGATATAAATATATACCGTCGATCTCTTGCAATCATAATCAGAAGAAAAAAAAACTTATCATACAGACGGAGCCACCGCAATTCGGCTTTCGAAGACATAAATTTTGCCAAACCTCGTAAATAAATTATAGTATGTCTTATATACTTGTTGTAATTATTCTCTCACACAAACCGTCGCCAGTTCCAACCCATCGACTTGCCGGTCTTCGCCCGTATCGCCACTTACCCCGTTGACCCGGAAACCATCCAGCCTTCCCCTGTTCCCCAACAGGCAAAACCCAGCCACAAAAAAAGAGTAAGAATGAAAAAAAATGAGCCCAAACAGGATAGACAGACAAGACACGTCACGACCGCGTCATCACGCTCAGGACATTCATAGTGTATGAACCTCTTTAAAGGGTCTTAAGGTGATATATATGAGAGACTTAACTAAGCAAAAATGTTATAATATCTATCCTTTAGCATCTATTGGTAGGACCCACGTTCAAATAAAAACCTCTTCCTCAATCATCTTTTCTCTTCTCTTTCCTCTAAGAACATCTTTAGTGTAATGAACCGATGTTGATACAAAATCATAACACGTAAGCATTATAGAAATTGAGTTTGTTTTTCTCCAATGTATTGAACCGATTTCTACTAATAACTGGGACCCACGTTACAATAAAAAACCGCAAAGTAATAATATCCTCTCACAAGCGCACTCTCTTCTATGTAGTTGTTTAATATATATATGAGTTATTTAATGCTTTGAATCGACTTCTAAGTAGAGTCCAGTTCTATGCATTTTTTTTAAATCGGCCTCTCCAATGTATTGAATGCTTTTTCTTTTCTTATTTAAACTGACTAAAACGTAACATTAAAGATTGTTTAAAACTCTCTCATTACAATGTGAAATACTATATCCATCGCCGTCTCTCTCCTTTAAGGCCCCTTTCAAACCCACGTCGCCCACGCTCTCACACCCTCCATTAATTCCTAGTTTCCTAGGCTTCTTAAACAGTTAAACCCAACACACGAGCGACACGAGAGGGGCAAAAATGGCCGCACTTGGCTCACCATTCCGTCTCCTCGCCTTCTTGGCGCTCCTGCTTCTCGCAGCCTCCGCATCTCCAGCAACAGCGGCAGCACGCTCCTCGAAGCCCAAGAAGCCTTCTTTCCCACGAATCACTCCTCTGCAGCTGCAAGCTCTGCGGCATCAGCGGCCGCGAACAAGCTCGAGTGGCAGCAGGTACGTCGCCGCCGCCACGGTCGCCGCGACCAACGACACGGCAGCGATGCCGTTCACGGCGCACTACTTCCCGCAGGAGCTGGACCACTTCACCTTCACGCCCAACGCGTCGGCCGTCTTCTACCAGAAGTACCTCGTCAACGACACCTTCTGGAAGAGGAGCACCGGCCATGGCAACGGCAACGAGACGGCGGCCGGGCCGATATTCGTGTACACCGGCAACGAGGGCGACATCGAGTGGTTCGCCACCAACACCGGCTTCATGTTTGATATTGCTCCTAAGTTCGGCGCCCTGCTCGTCTTCATCGAGGTACGTACATGACATAAATATAATAATCAATAGCTATAGAGAGAAGCTTACCTAAGCTTATACTGTTATACATAGGATTAATTATCTTAGCATATGTATACACATTAGCTACTAGCCTTGCGAACTGGTGTTCTAGCCTTTTTGATAACCACATTTTGGTCCAAAATTTGGTTGTCGTATTGATTTGATACCACATACTTGATTTGATAAATTAGCACGGTCAAAGTCGTCTCTGCTACTTGGAGAAGATAACTCAGCTTTCGTTTTCATTACGACCTGGATATTATTCCAGAAAATATGGTTGCATTGATCTCAAGACGTTACTTTCTCGATGTTATCTTACTTTGCCGGACGCAAGAACTGAAAGAAAAAACAACACATCAACCATCACCCAAATTAAGGACGGGTTAAGCTTAATTAATGCTGCTAAATAACACTGACCAAGTAGTTTTGCTTCAAATTTGCAGCATCGTTTCTACGGGGAGTCGAAGCCGTTCGGGGACGACTCGTACAAATCCGCCGAGACGCTGGGCTACCTGACGTCGACGCAGGCGCTCGCCGACTACGCCGTACTCATCACCAGCCTCAGGCAGAACCTCTCCGCCGTCGCCTCCCCCGTCGTCGTTTTCGGTGGCTCTTACGGCGGCAGTAAGTAGCCATAACCACGATTACGTATAGTTAACAGGCACACCCTCGTTGTGTTCCGCGTGACGCGGGTCTGGATCTTTTGATTTTATACACGGATAAAATTATAATGTACTGCTATTCTACGATTGGCTTGGGCCTTCTTGAGTTTTGTTTGATTAGGCTGCTCCTAATGCTCTACCTTGACTAGTATCTTAAGCATGTTATATAGGCAAATTGATGATGTGGCACCATAGTTAATGAGGAAAAATAATCTTTCAAGTATCTAATTTAGATGGGTTTGGGCTCGAAATCCAACGCGTAAAATTTATTGTATACTCATACATGTAATTAAATGAAACAGCCCAAGATACTACAACCATGTAAGAAACCATACATTGAAAAGATAGTATCTTAACACTCTTCACGTATCTTAAACTACTGTTCAAGATAACGCCCGTTAAGAGCAGCCTAAAGAATGAGCTAATGTTAACTAACGTTGTTTATGGTTGCGACTGTTGTTTGTAGTGTTGGCTGGGCCGTCTTGAGTTTTGTTTGATTAGAATGAGCTAATCTTAACTAACGTTGTTTATGGCTGCGGCTGTTGTTTGTAGTGTTGGCTTCTTGGTTCAGGCTCAAGTATCCCCATGTCACCATTGGGGCCCTGGCATCATCTGCACCAATCCTGCAGTTCGACTACATAACCCCTTGGACTAGCTTCTACGACGCCGTCTCGCAGGACTACAAGGTACTAGTAATATATGGCATTCTGCTTAATTTCCTAGGGAAGTACCACCCGGAACTCATCTTTGTGACAACTAAACAAGTGTGTCTGACGAGAAAAATTGATCAAAATATCTCCGCGGTGGCCCACTGTCATTGGACCGTAGGCACGTACGTACGGCGAATCGACACATTTTTACCTGTCAGGGGCAGTAGTACGTCTGCTAACTGAATCGATAGTACTAATCTCACGTGTTAGCTAGGACACACTGGTTAGCATGTATCTTCCTGTAGCTGTAGTCTATAGGACCAACGAACATTGCCCATTAGTTATCAGTCCTTCGCACCTTACGTGTTTCAGTTGTGGACAGTGTCCATGGACATGCAACTTAAGCTAAGATTGCCATTTTCTCCAGATGTTAATTGATGTACCTTGCTACTAATCTTTCAGTCCGAGAGCTTGAATTGCTTCAGTGTCATCAAGGCAGCTTGGGACGTGCTAGATGATAGGGGATCCAACGGCACAGGGCTCTTGGAGCTCAGCAAAACATTCAGAGCCTGCAAGTAAGTTTGTTTAACACACAACCTAGTCCCAATCTTAGCAGACAAGGAAAAAGAAAATTTCGTCGCAAAGAAAAGGAAAAATATTTTTTTTTTGAAAAAAAGGCAGGAGTGGTGCCCACGGATCAAAAACCCGGTACCGGAACAAAAACCGGTCGGCGGCCGGTAACGGTAACTCCGGTTACCGAAAAAACCGGGGAAAACCAGGATGAAATTCGTAATCTAAATTTTGAATTGAAGGTTTTGAAAACCGGTTACCGCCCAAAAACCGAAAAACCGGTCAAAAAGCCGAAAAAACTGAGAAAACCGGTTATGGGTAATTAGCAATTGGAATAATGCAATATTAATTAGAAAATGTTTAATGAAGTAATAATCCTCTTAGTGTTAATGAAGTAACAATCCTCTTAGTGTTCAATAAAGTAGCAATTGGAAAAAACAGAGAAAACCTTGGCAGCTTCACTCTCTGGGGTAGCCCTCTCCTCCAAGTATTCTAAGGCATCTAAAATAATAATAAAAAGGCATGTGACTTGCTCATACAATAATTCAAACATATTTAGCTCATACAATACATAATCTAGCAAAAAAAAAAAGCCTAAACCAACCTAGGAAGTGCATTATGTAGTTAAATTCAAATTTGAATTTGAAAAATTTCGGCCAGTTACTGTTCATCCTGGTCCCCACCAGGATTTCCGGTAACCGCCGAGATTTTGATCCCTGGTGGTGCCCATTATATCAATAAAGGAGTGCGGCACAGGGCCGCATGAGTAACGGTTTTAGGGTAGGGACTTAATTACAAATTGGGAATTGCTCCAAACATTTCGCCCTAGCGAGGGACCACATTCTTTTTTCCTCTTTTATCTTAGCCAGGAGGTCCATTAGGGTGGAGGTAAGATCGAGGAGGCCGACTAGAGGGGGGGGGTGAATAGACGGTTTTAAAAAAATTCTTTGGCTAAAATCGAGTTTTATGCGGAATTGTAAATCAATTCGGTTTTGCCCAATTAAAACCTAAATCAACTAGTCTTGACTAAGTGCACCAACAATATAAGACTATTGATAATGATAACAATCATAAAGAATATAAGACTATTGATAATGATAGCAATCATACAAAAATAAGTAAGCAATTTAATTATAGGAATGTAAATTGCAATAGAGTAAAGCACAAGAAGGCAAACCACGATAACACAATAACACAATGATGTTTTATCGTGGTGTTCGGAGACTTGCCGGTCTCCCTTAAGCCACGTTGAAGTAAGCCCAACCAAATTGAACCAGCCCTACAATTGAGCCAACACCTCCGAGATAAGTCCAACCACTTGGACCGGCTCCAACACGAACCAACACCTCGATCCACTCGGGGTTGCTCTTCCTCCACTCCAGAGATGACGAGCACCAAACCACTCACAACCGCCTGGGTCTTCTCACAACCTTCTTTAGAAGATCACCGACGCAACTCCTCCAAGCCGTTTAGGTGTCGTCAAACACCAAGAGTAACAAGTCGGAGACGCTCACTTGAACGAATCAAGTGTCTAAGATCAATGGATACACAATCCACAACCTAATGCAACACATACACTTAAGGTTTGCTCTCTAAGCTCACTAAGTGCAGCATATGCACACAAGAGAGGAGATGGCTTGCTCTTTGCTCAAGGGAATGAATAGCACCAGCAACAACACTCCCACAACCAGCCACTTGTGGTATTTATACCCACACAAGAGAAACTAGTCGTTGGAGAGAATCTGCTGAAAAAGCAGGGAACCCCGGTCTGACCGCCAACCAATGGCCGATTAGACCGCCCTTGCTCCAACGGCTTTAAAACTAGTCGTTGGACACACATCCGTCTGACCGCCAACCAATGGCCGGTCAGACGGTCGGAGGAGCGGTCAGACCGCTCACAAGAGAAAAGGCCAGAACAAGAAAATAAACTCTTCTGGAAAATACGAACCGCCAACAAAAGATCGGTACTACCGCCTTGTAATAATACCGTATATACATCTGTCATATCTGTGACCAGGGCGGTCGGGCCGACCGCCAACACATGGTGATCAGACCGACACCCCACCGTCGACCGATCGACATGGGCGGTCGATCGCCTATCGCTAACAAGGCTGAAAACAGATTTCATACCTCGCTTCAACTCAATTTGCAAAACATATTTGCTAATTGATGCACGATACAATCAAGAGATGAAGGCAAGATTCTCAACAAGTTGCAAAACACATTTGTTGACTTTTAGAATCAATGCCATAAGGAATAAGGTACATGGACTTACACCATTTGCAAAACACATTCACAAACTAAAGTTACATGCTACAAGGATTATGCATGAACGTCTACTATTTGCAAAACACATTCACAAATATTGGCAATATGCTAACGAGAGCTAGAGCAAACACAATGAGCTATCAACACATAACACTCAAGCTACTAGTCAAGACCCCTCTTAATAGTATGGCAAACCTATACTAGCAATCTGGTCTTTCATCCAAACAACAAGACCGGTAAAAGACTAGAAATATATCCTTAGCCCTAGCTAGTCATACCTTTGCCTTGCACAAACACTTGAAGCTTGATAACACACATCTTCACTTCAAGATCGGGTCATTGACTTGATAATCATCAACACACGATGATTTCCTTTACTTCAAGTTCTTGACTTGAATATGTATCAACCCATGTTCACTCTTTCACTTGACCTCCATCCACACATGATGTGTCTTCTTTTGACTTGATGATCAACTCATGATCATCTTCTCTTCTTGAACATCATCGACACACGATGATCTCTTTTACTTCGAGATCTTGATACGTATCAACACATGATGCATCTTCTTCTTGAACCTTGACTTGACGACGATCAACTCATGATGTCATCCAAAGTCTCTATCATCATGAAACATAACCTATTCATCCAACTCATGAAAAATATTAGTCCCACAACATGATTGTCATTAATTACCACAACATACCATTAACTTATAATGGTGGGTCAAGATACTCCAATCTTTCCCTCTTTAGTAATTGATGACAACCATCACAATTGCAAATAATTGAATATAAAGACATATGGGTATATATGAACTACACAAGTTTTATAAACTCATTTGATATGTTTCAAAGTAAATATCCTTAATATATGTGGATAAAGAAATATGGATCAATACTAATGAAACCACAAAATATAGAGTGACCTCCCTCTAAATGTGAGCATACATGAATGTGTAATAAAAACACATGCACATATTCAAGTTAGACTTTTAGTGGAGTTTAACCTATATTTTGGATCCGAGGAATGCAACAAAATATAAGAATATGATGTAAAATGCATACCTCCATGATTTTCACCTTTTTATCCAACTGAGACTAAAACAATATGTATAATAATAGAAGTGTTAGTCTCACAAATAGATTTGTCATTAATAACCAAAATATTCCATTAACTCATAATAGCGGGTCTAAATTCTTCAATCTCTCCCTTTTTGGTAATTGATGACAAATCATTTATCAATAGCAACATTTTGATATAAATCGACATAAGTTAAGAATTTTAGCTATTTAACTATATCCATGCATGTCATAAGGTGAAATCATAGGGGAATCACAAGAGAGAATATATTAATCATCCAAATGGAAATATATTGATCATATAAACATTTTCCCCCTTTTGGCATTAATCACCAAAAATCTAAAACAAATCTAAGGAAGCATGACACAAAAGATAATCAAGAATTGAATAAGCATGCAACATCAATCAGTATTCAATCAAAAACATATCTCAGACAAGGATACAAGAAGAGGCATAAACCATAACATAAACCTTCAATTTGTCCAACATAAGTCCGATAGCAATTGAGACTAAAAAGCATCTAATGTTCAATAAGCTTACACAAGATAATACATGAGTGAAATAAAGCTTATCCTTACTAAACAAGGTCTATAGACCTAAATATAAGAGATACTGCAACTGGGAAGGAGGAGCCTCTGACGAAGATGGATGATCACCACGCTGAGTGAAGGAGGGAAGGCGTTGACCACGTCCAAACCTCTGATAGGCCAATGACACTCACTGTTGCTGATACTCAGTGAGCCTCTCATCCAAGTGTGTGATATGTGAATCCATTCCATCAAATCTCACATTCAATCCTTCTACCATGGCTCGAGTATCAACCTGAACTGCATGCATTTGATCAAACCTTGTGTCCATACGATCGACTGAACACTAGAAAGAGCTGCCAAGATAGGATCTTGCTCCTAAGGAGCCTGCTGCCCTAGATGTCCTTGAGGAGGCAATCCTTGCCCTTGAGGCTGAGGAGGAGTTGGAGGAGGCACCTGAGGAGGGGTATCTCTAGGTATATACTCTTTGTGCTCCATGTCACAAGGACTGTCAAAGTCAATCTTACTCTGAATGAACTGCATTATGTAGAGAGCAAAGTATATACTCTTGGCCTTATCTCCCTTAGATGTGGCAATCTCTCTAATGATCAAATCCATCACGTCAATTCTAATGCCATCCATAATGTACTTTACCATATTCCAAGCACGCCCATGTATCTCATCATTATTCCCACTCCTAGGAAAGAATGATGCTCTCATGATCCTGTTAATAATACTAGGAAGAGGGAGAAGATCACTTACTCTTCCACAGATAAAATAATTGCCTTGATCATAAAACTCATCCACTTGAGTGAGAGCAAGAGGCTCCTGAAGATGTATCTTTATCCCTCTAGAGTCTCCCAAACTCAAGGCACTCAGAAAATTATCCTTAGAGGCTTCTAGCTATTGTTGTCCTATCATCTAGATAAGACGGTCATGGTCAGGGGACACATAAACAATTGCATAAAATTGCCTGATGGCCTTGGCATGAAAGTTGCATCTCAAAGAAACTAACGAATCCAAAAGAACATTCCGAAACAAACGATAAAGATCATTATAAGCTGGATTCTGTCCTAGGTAGCTCCACTTCACAAATCTATGATTGGCAAATTTCTTCTTGGCATAAATGATTTGATAGACATCCTGCTGAAACATAGTGTAGAACATACTCAAGGTAGCATTTCTTGAAAATCGGAATTGGTTGATGTGCCTCAAAATGATGTATTATTCACTTTTGATCCTTGACACATCAAGTCCAATGAACTGAATTTGATTTGGAATTTCATCCTCATCCTCATCCTCATCATGGTCCGATTCTTCATAGTCATTATCGCTGCTACCATTGTTGCCACTTGCATATTCTTCTTCTTCTTCTTCTTCTTCTTCTTCTTCAATCACATCTTCATTTTCATTCTCGACATGTTCCTTTCTCTTTGAAGAGGCGGGAGCTGCAGAGCGAGTCACTGTTTTCTTGTGCGGCGTTGTCGCTGTGAAAGAAGTGCAAAGATTACCTAAGAAGTTCAAGGAATAAATTAACAGATATTCACAGTGCCATTTCTATCACTCCTCTATCACAAAGGTCGATCACCGCTATGGCTTGTCGAACGCCAAAGATGGTCGGGTCGAGGCCATGTACATGTCTGGTCGTCCGCCATTGACAAAAAGAGGACTGATCTTGGGATTAACCCAAAATTTGCAAAATTGATGCAATGGCATAAGGGATACTTATTAATCTACTCACAAACTACTTTCTGGTCAAGGATTTTCCACCAAATTGAATTGAAATTATGATTTTATGACAAACCCTATAAATTTAAGGCAAAGTACAATGTGAATAGATTGCAAGTAGAGAAAGGAGGTTTACCGGCTTGGATGAAGAGGATAGATTCAAGAAATGAATCTTTGATGAAATTAAAGTACAATTAGCCGGATTTTGAAAACCACCTTCACCTAGGTTTCCATGACATTTGATATTTTAGCAACCAAAATCTCAAACTAAACAATGGAATGAAGAGAGGAGAGACAAGAGAACCTCTTGATTACCTCAAAACACAAAAGCAACAGTCGGAGAGGAAGATCCGAGGCCCTAGAGGTGAGGGGCGACCGAAATGAAAGAGGAAACTCAATAACTGAAGTGAGAAAAACGTTTCGGGTTTGGTAGTTAAGGAACCCTCACACAAAACTGGTATGACTGCTGGGCATAGGCGGTCCGACCGGTAGGGCCAGCGGTCAGACCGCCCGGGACGGCCGGTTAGACCGGCTAAGATTGAATTTGCAACAGATTCAGTACTGGAATTTTGAGAATAGATGTAAATGTTGTATTTTGCTCCAAACTTTCACACAATCAAACAAAAAACATATTTGGAGCATTTCCAACTTATATAGCCCTTGAACATCCAAATCATAAATAGTTTTTATGAATTAAGCTTTTGTTTTTGCAAATTGACGAGGATCTAACAATCCTCATTTATTTATTTATAATTATTATTATAGATATTAACATATTCATATTAGTCTTAAATATACCCCTTAATACTTATAAGAGAGAGGTCAAGCTGTCTAGTCATAAACCATAGTCGTAAGTCTTCCTACGACCATGATATAGTCGTAAGCCTTTCTACGACTACCGAGCAGTCGTAAGTTCTTCTATGACTTGGTTGGTTTTGACCAGTTTGGCTTCGACAACCCTATAACTGATAGGGCTTGCTGTCTTGTAGGCCTAATCAGTTAGGGAGTATTATACGCCATGATTAACAAATGGCAAACTTGATAATATGCGTTGTTACTCTCTGTGGGTAACTGCATGAATAACTTCCGTCTTTGACAATAACCGCCTAGCAACGTGGGGGTGCCACATCCCTGACGACAACTTCCATCAAGTGGTTCGTCAATTGGAACGTTGGGACATCTCTTCGTTTGGAGGAACTACCACCTCTTCATACGTTATATAAGGCTGAAGTCAGAAGGCAGAATGGGAGAGCGCAATCTGGAGTACAAGCCCTAGTCTTCCTCTTGATTGTAACCAGCATACTCAGTATAGCCACAGGAGTAGGGTTGTTATTCTCTCCGGGTAAGGCCCGAACCTGTATAAAATCTCCGTGTCATTCTCTGCGTGTTTCTTATTTAGGAGAGCCCTCGAATCAAACAATCATACGTAAGATCGGTTCTAGATCACCGATAGTTGGCGCCGACCGTGGGGAAGTCTCCGATGATTCCTTGTCAACAAATTTTCCTTTTTCCTAATGCTTCCATGGTAGGAGAGCGGAACAAGGAGAATTTGTTCGACTTGGCCGACTACGCAGATATCGACATGGATGCCGGCTTCGACTACGAGCTGAGTATCGTTTCATTCGATGGTAATGCCACCTCCAGGGATCATTCGCCAGATCCAGGAGACCATGCCACCGGTGGAGTTGATGAGGAATCCTTTTCCCCCACAACTGTACGTACAACTAAGGGACCCGTTTCCTCAGAGGACATGGGTCCATCCGGTCGCAATCAGGACCGTAACCAGGCAAGTTCACAACATGACGAGGGCTCTCCCTCCGAATGTTCAAGTCCGCCGGAGACAGTCCGATCTGGCGAGGCAAATCCTGGAAGCCATCATTCCAGGACTCCATCAACATTTGGTGGTTGTAACTCTGTGGCTATCCTCGTAGAGGATATGGGGAGCACCCTGTTCCTACGAGTTCGACCACACATTCGTAGGGCTCACCTGCAGGCACAAACGGTTATAACCCGGAGTTCCCCTTCCTAGAGGGGTTTACTCCAAGTCACCAGACGTTGTCATTTGACCACTCTTCAAGCCAGGAGGCCTCAAGTGCAAGTAGAGATCATACACAGGAGGTCTTTGCCCTCTCCTCAGATCATGATCTCTCTCCTAGAAGCAGGCCTGAGGATGCTCCCCGCCGATCACACCTTACGACCCCTCGTGGCGATGAAGAGGATGCATCCACCAATGAACGGAATCAGCACTCTGATGAGCGTGGGAGAAATCCTCGAAATGATCACACTCCATTAAGGCAAAGTCATGGATCAGACAAAGATGATCCTGAGACAACCCGAAGGAGAATGATGACGGCTTAGAGAAATTTTCCTGGGTGCATTCAATATCATTCGGAGGTGGCTTGAGAGCTCCAGCACATAAATGTTCTCCTCAAGAACCCAACTCAAGAACTCGCACGAGCGCTAGGGTACGACCGCTAAAGAGATCGTGCGAAGGCTCCGAAGCACAATGGTAAGACTTGAGCATCCTCCCCGACATCGTTCTAGAAGTCGTAGCGGTACGACTCCTTCGACTACAAGTCGTTCGGACAACTTGCCTCATGGAGATCGGTGCGACAACAGGTTACGTCACTATCCTAATCTTGACTCTAGCCGAAGAAGAGTTCATCAAACGTTTGATGATCGACAAGCTCCCAGAGGAGATGATCGTTCACCGCTACGACCAAGAAATCTGCAACGGCAGATGGATACGAGGAGTATTACCCTCGTAGGACTGACACCTATTATAGGTCGGGTCCACCCATGATCGGGTATCGGCGTCTACGATCACCTGGGGATATCAACCCTTCTTTTCTATAGAGAAGGCGATATGATGTCATTACCGGATGCTGGACGTTCTCGCCTGATCTCCGAGCCGTTCGCTGGCCACCCCGGATTCGACCAGTGAACATGGAGAAATTTGATGGGTGACAAAATCCCATTGAATTCATTCAGATCTATATGACCGCAGTCCGAGCAATAGGAGGAGGAGAGCATGTCATGGCGAATTACCTTCTAACTGTGCTCGAAGGGTCCGCTCGATCGTGGTTACTGAACCAACCACTCGAGTCGATCTATTCTTGGTAACACCTCTGCGACCTTTTGCTAGCCAACTTCTAAGGCACTTACAATCACCCTAGAAAGGAGGACGACCTGCATAGGATGAGACAAAACGACCATGAGACTTTATGCCAATTCATCAGGCATTTCAGTCAGGTTCGCAATTCGATTCCAGAGGTTTCTGACTCATCTGTTATCAGTGCTTTTAAGCAGGGAGTCTATCGGGACCCTGAGTATGCAATCCCGGGACTCTCTGTGCATTCTGAACTAGTCCCATGATTAGTAGCTAGTCCACACAGTTGCAACAAGATGAAATTATATCCATAACAACGAAATAGCTAACGAAGCAGTCAAAACAATAATACTTAGCAGCAAAAGGACCTTATGATCAAGGTTTTACAAAGCTTGCCACGTAGGGCTAAAGTCACGACCAGATCTACGACCAAAGTAAACTTGCAGCGGAACAAAACAACTCGAAGTCGCCATCTGACGTGCCCACAGGAAATCGAGTGGAGGACGCGGCCTAGTCCGCATGATCTTCGAAGTTCTCCTCCTCATAGAACTCCGTGCTCTCTAGTTCTTCTTCGACGACTGATCAACAAAGGGCGATAGTCACAAGACATAAAGTACTCAACAAGTCGAGGGGAAAGATATGCGCGCGTAGTATTCATGCAAGGCTTGACAAGGATGGCTTTATGTTTAATTTTGCGGAAAGCAGTATTGACAGTAAATACAGTAAGTAGATCGTAAAGCACAATTGTAAGATTAAAACATAGGTAATCAAGTTCTTTGAAATAACTCGTGAACACCCTGTTCACTTCCCAACCAACAACCACGACCATATCGCTTCCCATGACCAGGTCGCTGCTCGCGACCAACACAACTACTCAAAAACATCCACGACCATATTTTTGAGAAAATCTACCCCTCGTGTGAAATCACTAGGCATTGCCCATAATCGGGGACAAGCCTATTCGAATAGTTTTACACTCTGCAGAGGTTGTACAACTTGACCCACAAGAGACAATCATCTTATACTATCCGCCCACACACTTCCGAGGTGTGCGACTAAGAGATTATCACAAAGCCTTTACAAAACTCTGTTTTGTCTCGGTTCTTCTCGCTAAGGATTCGCCTTCCCGGCCCCCTCTTATGTCACTTATCAACCCAAATAGAACCGATTCAAAATATTACTAATTAGTTGGCCAGGTCCACCCCATCTTGGACATGTGGTTGCACGGTATGGTCCAGATCAATGACGTACAAAGTTAGGTCCTTAGAGACTACTCAGGCGAAACATCCTCATCCCAATGTGCTTCCCACACCCTCTTTACTGCACGATCATTTGTCTGAGTAAGAAATCATTTTCGGTTCACCCCGACCAAATGGCAACCCTTACCATGGCACAACAAATTTGATTAACAGTGGCCCCGCCACAATTCCATATATCATTAAGTCAAATTTATCATCAATGAATCGCGTGATCGAGAGACCATCGCATAACTAAAGCATGACTAAGCATGATACGTACCTAGGTTGGTATTACAATAACGTCCAACTAAGATTAACCAACCTATGGTGTCCAAGGGTACATATCAACATGTCGTTCACAATTATTGAAGGAGTCATATTGCCAAGTAGGTGTTTAACTATTCCCAAAAACCATTTTTATACAACTAGCCATGCATATTGGTACAAAACAATATAATTTTCTAAACTGGGTGCGACATGGTCAAAGATCTACGACTTGCCTTCGTTGAAGAGTGGAGATATGCTTCGGTCGTCGGGTTCAAGAATTCTTCCGAAACGCCGGAATCTATACGTACGAAAAGTGCCAAATAAATAAGACAACTCCAAATAAAATCCAAAAAGATCACCAAACTAGAACCGAAAGGAAGGTACTAAATTTAGATGAATTTAAAAATTGAATCACTCGAATCGGAGCTCGAATGAAGGAGAACGAGCTCACGGAAGGAGGTTTGACTACAGGTGGTCAAAAGGAGGTTCGACTACCTGGTTAGAAGGAGATTCGACAACAGGTAGTCAAAGGGAGGTTCGACTACCTGGTCGCAAGAAGGATACGACCACTCAACGCAGTCGAAAGAAGGAAAGATTTGACTCTTCGACATGGTCGAAGGAAGAAAGAAATATTCGACTACTCGATGTGGTCGAAAGAAGAAAGAAGGATTCGACTACTCGGTGTGGTTGAAAGAAGAAAGATGGATTCGACTACTCGACGCGGTCGAAAGAAGAAAGAAGGATTCGACTGCTCGACGCAGTCAAAAGAAGAAAAGAGGGATTCGACTGCTCGACACGGTCGAAAGAAGAAAAAAGGATTTGACTACTCGACGCGGTCGAAAGAAGAAAAGAGGGATTCGACTGCTCGACGCAGTCGAAGGAAGAAAGAACAGGGCATGAGGAGCTTACCAAGACTGAGAAAGAGGCTGGAGGAGGAGGCTGGGGAGGTCAAAGATTGCACGGGCTCCAACGAACTCTTCAGCGGCGAGGAGGTTGAAGACGGCGCTAGAGGCGATGGCGCAAATTCCAGCCGATCGGTGGCGAAAATCAAAGCACGGCAAATCGAAGGCGAGAGCGAGAGAAGGGAAGAGTTGAGGGGAAAGCAAGAGGAGGGCGAGAGCTCCCTGGGCTCTATTTATAGAGGAAGGGGGATGGAATCGAGCGACAAGATGGAGCGGCAGGATTTGCGGTGGCGCGGTGGAGACAACGGTATTTAATGCGCACGTCGCTGAAGAAAAAGAGAGGAAAAACGCGCTGAGGCGGAGACAATGACATTTAATGCACAGGGGGCATTTAATGCGCACGGCGTTGAGGAAAAAGAGAGGAAAAAGAAGGTGAGTAGGGGCTGATAAGCGGGGCTGGTCGAAACCGAAAGGGTGGTCAAAACCTGAAGGCTGGTTGAACTCGAGAGGGTGATCAAAACCAGAAGGCTGGTCGACAACGAGAGGCGATCGAAACCAGAAGGCTGGTCGAAAGGAACGGCCGAGAGGAATTTAGAACAAACAAAGAAAAGGGACTTCAAATACCAGAGAACTCCAATAAGCTCAAGATAACCCAAATTTTGAGAATCCCTAAAAACTAGGATATTATAAACCTACCCCACTTAAACGGAATCTCGATCCCGAGATTCGGGCTGACTAAAGATTAGGTTTGAAAACTCGGCCTTCAGGTCCTCTTCACGCTCCCATGTGGCTTCTTCTTCAGTGTGGTTGCTCCACTAAACCTTGCAGATATGGATGATCTTGCTTCTTGTCACTTGCTCCACCACTTCCAAAACCTTGACAGGTTGCTCCTTGTAGGTGGGATCTTCCTGCAGGTTAACTGCTTCCAACAACATCTGTTCTTCCGGCACACGCAGACAATTCTTCAATTGAGACACATGGAAGACATCATGCACATCTGACAGCTGAAGTGGGAGCTCCAATTTGTAAGTCACTTCTCCTCTTCTGACTTGAATTAGAAAGGGCCCGATGTACCTTGGTGCAAGTTTCCTGCTTACCCTGAAACGACGCATTCCTTTGAGAGGTGAAACTTTCAGGTACACGTGATCTCTAGGTGCAAAAGTTAAGTCTCGACAATAGTTATCGGTATAACTCTTCTGCCTGGTCTGAGCGACCGTCAGTTTTTCTCTAATTGACCGAACTTTATCTTTGGCTTTCTTCAAGATATCCGGTCCGAGTACTTGTCCTTCGCCTGTTTCAGTCCAATATAAGGGTGTTCTGCATTTTCTTCCATAAAGAGCTTCAAACGGGGACATCTGCAGACTTGATTGATAACTGTTGTTGTAGGAAAACTCTGTATAGAGCAAACTTTGATCCTAACTGGTCTTGTTTGCTAGAGCGTAGGCTCTCAGCATATCTTCTAGGATTTGATTTACTCTTTCTGTTTGGTCATCTGTCTGTGGATGGTAAGCTGTACTGAAATTCAGGTCTGTACCCAAAATGCTATGCAGCTTTTGCTAGAATCTTGAGGTAAACTGGGATCCTTGATCCGACACGATCTTCTTCGGTACACCATGCTGACATACTATCTTTGCCATATACAATTCTGCAAGTCTGTCTCCTGAGTAGGTGGTCTTGACTGGAATGAAGTGAGCAACTTTTGTTAGGCGATCTACGATTACCCATATCGAATCATAGCTAGCTCTGGTTCTCGGCAGATCGGTGATAAAATTCATACCAATTTCTTCTCATTTTCGTTCGGGTACGCTTAAAGGTTGCAAGAGTCCAGCAGGTCTCTGATGCTCGGCTTTAACTCACGGACAAACATCACACTAAGTTATGTATTCAACAATCTCACGCTTCATACTAGGCCACCAATAAAACTCCTTGAGATCTTGATACATCTTCGTGCTTCCGGGATGAATGGAATACCAGGCTTCATGAGCTTCCTTAAGTATCAACTGCTTAAGCTCTTTCTGGTCCGGTACACAAATACGCTTATCAAACCATATGGTTCCTTGCTCATCTTCTGAAAATCTTAGGGATTTACACTTCTTCATGTTGCTCTTGATCTCCTTGATATCTACATCTTCTATCTGAGCTTTCCTAATCTGATCTTGCAGAGTGGGTTGTATTTCCAAAGAAGCTAAGTAACCTTCTTCGACCAATTCAAGCTTGAGCTTCTGGAATTCTTCGTGCAGTGCTGGCTGACTTTCCTTGATCATCAGAGTATTGCAGTAGACCTTTCTACTTAAAGCATCTGCTACTACATTGGCTTTGCCTAGATTATAATGATTCCTATGTTGTAATCTTTAATCAACTCTAACCATCTTTTTTGCCTCAAATTAAGATCAGCTTGAGTGAAAATGAACTTAAAGCTCTTATGGTCAGTGTAAACTTTACAGCGATTACCGATGAGGTAATGACGCTATATCTTCAAAGCATGCACTACGACTGCCAACTCTAAGTCATGAGTAGGGTAATCTGCTTTATGAGGTCTTAATTAACGGGAAGCATATGCTACTACCTTCCTTTCTTGCATTAGGACACAACCGAGACCTTGTTGTGAGGCATCATAGAAAATCTCAAAATCCTTTTGAACATCAGGTAAGATTAACACTGGCACGGTGGTCAAACACTTCTTCAATTCTTAAAAACTTTGCTCACATTCTGGTGTCTAAGCAAACTTCTTCTCCTTTTTCAGTAACTGGGTGAGAGGTCTTGCTATTCTAGAAAATCATTCTATAAATCGGCGGTAGTATCATGCCATACCAAGGAAACTTCTAATCTGAGACACTAACTTGGGTGACTCCCAGTTGAGCACATCCTCTACCTTGCTAGGGTTGACAGCGACTCCTTATGCAGACCTAACGTGCCCTAAGAAGATAACTTACTTCATCCAAAACTCACACATGCTGAATTTAGCATAGAGTTGATGATCTCTAAGCTTATTCAGGACCAAGCGAAGGTGCTCTTCATGCTCTTCTTCACTCTTGAGCATACTAGAATATCATCAATAAAGACAATGACAAACTTATCCAAATACTCCATTAATACTTTATTCATCAAGTTCATAAAGTAAGCAGGGGCGTTGGTCAATCAAAAAGACATGACCGTGAACTCGTACAATCCATAACGGGTTGAGAAAGCTGTCTTGGGAATATCCTCCGGACGAATCTTTAGCTGATGATATCCTGACCTCAAATCTATTTTGGACAACACTCCAGCTCCCTTCAACTGGTCGAACAAATCATCAATCCTGGGCAGAGGGTACTTATTCTTGATGGTGACTTCGTTGAGTGAGCGGTAATCCACACACATCCGCTGGGTACCATCCTTCTTTGCAACAAAGATCACTAGGGCTCCCCAAGGCGAAGAACTTGGTCTGACAAAATCTTTATCTTGCATCTCCTCAATCTACTTCTTCAACTCGACTAGGTCGTCAACCGGCAAACGGTACGGTCTCTTGGAAATGGGTGCGGTTCCCGGAACTAGGTTGATGACAAACTCTAGGTCCCACCGTGGCATTCGGGTAGGTTATCGTGAAGGCATCAGAAATTCTTCGACCATCGGCATGCCTTCCAAAGACGTTAGTTTGACTCGCAGACTAAAGTCAGATCATGCTTCTCCGTGGAAGCTTCAAATTTTACTTTGGTTCCGATTGGACTGTCCAAGGTGATACTCCGACCACCACAATCCAAAATTGCATTGTGATTAGCAAGCCAATCCATACCCAAAATCACATCTAAGGACCTGGTGTCGATAATTATAAGGTTGGCTAGAAATTCTACCCCTTCTATGGTCACTTTAACTCTTGGGCAACCTTGGTTCATACTTAACTCCGAGCCGGGGGATTGAACCAATAAAACATTTTTAAGAGTCAAAACCCCTAACTGATGCTTTGCAGCAAAACTCCGAGAAATAAACGAATGCGAAGCTCCAGAATCAAAAAAAAACAGTAGCAGATGCTAAATTAACTAGGAACTTACCTATAACAATGTCCAGGGCTGTTTGGGCTTCCTCCACTGTGACATTGTTTACACGACCTCTCCCAACAGGTTGAGGGGTCTTGGCTGGTGCAGCTGGAGTCTGTGGTGCTCCATGACCAGTTCCTGGCATGAGGTTTCTGGTCGGAGTAGCTCCTAAGTTGAATCTAATAGGCGTTGGACCTTGCTTCTGCGGGCAGTTGCTGGCGTAGTGTCCTAATTGCTGACAGTTGAAATAGGTGATCCCCGCGGCATGGTTGTTGCTTCTTGGCTACTGGCTGTTGGCGTTGTTGCTAAGGTTGCGAAATCCTGGAGTAGCCGGGTGAAGTGCTGGTGCCGGGGCCTTGAATGCAACAGGAGCAGCGAAACGGCCTGGGTGCTGCACATTCATCCTGGCTTTCTGCGGGTGACTTTGGTGAGCAAAATGCTGCATCATCTTCCTCTTACGAGACTCATACAACTGACGTTGAGCATCCTCTTACACGAGGGCCTTGTTGACCATTTGCTAAAAACTAGGGTAGTCAACTGACACCAACTGCACTTTAAGGCTGGGGTCAAGTCCTTCCATGAAGTGCCAAATCTTTGCTTCCTCATTTGTGACATCCTCCGGTGCATACCTTGATAGTTGGGTGAATCTATTGAGATACTCTGACACACTGAGGTTTCCCTGTTGCAGCTTGTGAAATTCTCTCTTGTTCATCTCCATTATTCCCATAGGAATGTGTGACGTCCGGAAAGCAGCAGAAAACTCCTGACAAGTAATGGCCTGGACGTTCTAGTGAGCCACGCAGTAGTTTTCCCACCACGCTCTTGCGGTGCCATGGAGTTGGTGGGCCACATAGAGTACTTTTTCTTGGTCATTGCACTGATCCAAGATCAGCTTCTTCCCAACAATCTTAAGCCGACCATCGCCTTCGAGGATCAACCGAGCCAAGAAAGGTTGGTGGCTCGGTCTCATGAATTCTCCCTACCGACCGAGGTGGAAGAGCTGGAGCTGGAGCTGGTTGATTGACTTGATTCTGAGCAGGAGCCTGAAGCAGTTGCAGTTGCAAGGCCATCATTTGCTCTAGATTTGATTAGGGCTGACCTGGGGGTGGTGGCGGTAGGGGTTCCTCTTGACTTGCGGAGTTGTGGGTCATAACGATCTGAAACAAACCATCCCAGGTTTAACAGACGAGAAGAAGAAAGCACGAGAGGTGAGAGGAAAAATCACAGAGGACGAGAGAGAACAAGGGAGAAAGACAGAACATCCTAACCGGGGGAAAGTCGGTTTAACCCAACGGACAGAGAGCCGGAAAGCTATTAAGAGGCAACAAAACTCAAGCCGAAGGTCCTATTTCTCGGACTAAACGATACTAAAACTAAGAAGGCAACTTACCAAAGCACTTCTACTCTAACTTATGTGGATGGCCGACTTGAAGTAAGGCTCGATCCTATAGAGATTACTGAGGTGAGAAAGATCAGGTTGAATTCAGAAATAGAGTTTCAGAAGGGATAAGATAAAAGAACTTATGGAGGATATGGGGAAAGATTAGAATAAGACGAGAGCATAATAGAGTAAGATGAGAGAAGAATAACTACTCATGTTAATCGGTTGGTTTGATTTATAAAATTAATTTTGACGTTTTTGTCTAGTTGACCATGCTAGCTGTGGTTGCGTCCTACAGACGATATGGCTCTGATACCACCTCTGTCGGGACCCCGAGTATGTAACCCTGGGACCCTCTGTGCATTCTGAACTAGTCCCATGATTAGTAGCTAGTCCACACAGTTGCAACATAGATGAAATCATATCCATAACAACGAAATAACTAATGAAGCAGACAAAACAATAATACTTACAGCAAAATGACCTTATGGTCGAGGTTTTACAGAGCTTGCCAAGCAGGGCTAAAGTCACGACCAGATCTATGACTAGAGTAAACTTGCAATGGAACAAAACAGCTCGAAGTGTCCATCCGACATGCCCACAAGCAATCAAGTGGAGGACGCGACCTAGTCCGCATGATCTTCGAAGTACTCCTCCTCGTAGAACTCTGTGCTCTCTGGTTCTTCTTCGATGACTAATCAACAAAGGGCTTATAGCCGTAAGTACATAAAGTACTCAGCAAGTCCTAGGGAACAGTATGCGCGTAGTATTCATGCAAGACTTGACAAGGATGGCTTTATGTTTAATTTTGCGGAAAGTAGTATTCACAGTAAATACAGTAAGTAGATCGTAAAGCGAAATTGCAAGATTAATACATAGGTAATGAAGTTCTTTAAAACAACTCGTGAACACCCTGTTCACTTCCCAACCAACGACCATGACCAGATCGCTTCCCACGACCAGGTCGCTGCTCGCGACCAACACAACTACTCGAAAACATCCACGACCACATTTTTGAGAAAATGTACCCCTCGCGTGAAATCACCAGGCATTGTCCATAACCGGGGACACGACTATTCGAATAGTTTTACACTCTGCAGAGGTTGTACAACTTGACCCACAAGAGACAATCATCTTATACTGTCCGCCCACACACTTTCGAGGTGTGCGACTAAGAGATTATCACAAGGCCTTTACAAAACTCTGTTTTCTCTCGGTTCTGCTCGCTAAGGATTCGCCTTCCCGGCCCTCTCTTGTGTCACTTATCAACCCAAATAGAACCAACTCAAAACATTGCTAATTAGTTCGTCAGGTCTACCCCATCTTGGACATATGGTTGCATGGTATGGCCCAGATCAATGGCGCACAAATTTAGGTCCTTAGAGACTACTCAGGCGAAACATCCTCATCCCAATGTGCTTCCCGCACCCCCTTTACTGCAAGATCATTCGTCTGAGTAAGAAATCATTTTCAGTTCAACCCGACCAAATGGCAACCCTTACCATGGCACAACAAAGTTTATTAATAGTGTGTCCGCCACAATTTTATATATCATTAAGTCAAATTTATCATCAATGAATCGTGTGATCGAGAGACCATCGCATAACTAAAGCATGACTAAGCATGATACGTACCCGGGTTGGTATTACAATAATGTCCAACTAAGATTAGCCAACATATGGTGTCCAAGGGTACATATCAACATGTCGTTCACAATTATTCAAGAGTCATACTGCCAAGTAGGTGTTTAACTATTCCCAAAAACCATTTTTACACAACTAGCCATGCATATGGTACAAAACAATATAATTTTATAAACGGGGTGCGACATGATCAAAGATCTACGACTTGCCTTAATTGAAGAGTGGAGATGCTTCGATCGTCGGGTCCAAGAATTCTTCCGAAATGCTGGAATCTATACATACGAAAAGAGCCAAATAAATAAGACAACTCCAAATAAAATCCAAAAAGATTACCAAACTAGAACCGAAAGGAAGGTACTGAATTTAGATGAATTTAGAAATTGAATCACTCGAATCAGAGCTCGAATGAAGGAGAATGAGCTCACAGAAGGAGGTTTTACTACAGGTGGTTAAAAGGAGGTTCAACTACTTGGTTGGAAGGAGATTCGACAACAGGTGGTCGAAGGAAGGTTCGACTACCTGGTCACAAGAAGGATATGAACGCTCGACGCGGTCGAAAGAAGGAAAGATTCGACTACTCGACGTGGTCGAAGGGAGAAAGAAAGATTTGAGTACTCGGCGTGATCGAAAGGAGAAAGAAGAATTTGAGTGCTCAATGCGATCGAAAGAAGAAAGAAGGATTCGACTGCTCGACGCAGTCGAAAGAAGAAAAGAGGGATTCGACTGCTCGGCGCGGTTGAAAGAAGAAAGAAGTATTCAACTGCTTGATGTGGTCAAAAGAAGAAAAGAGGGATTTGACTGCTCAACGCAGTCGAAGGAAGAAAGAACAGGGCACGAGGAGCTTACCAAGACTGAGAAAGAGGATGGGGAGGTTGAAGATTGCACGGGCTCTAGCAAACTCTTCGGCGGCGAGGAGGTTGAAGACGACGCTAGAGGCAATGGTGCAAACTCCAGCCGGTCGGTGGCAAAACTCGAAGCATGGCGAATCGGGGGCGAGAGCGAGAGAAGGGAAGAGTTGAGGGGAAAGCAAGAGGAGGGCGAGGGCTCCCTAGGGCTCTATTTATAGAGGAAGGTGGAGGGAATCGGGCGACAAGATGGAGCGGCGAGATTTGCGACGGCGCGGCGGAGACAACGGTATTTAATGTGCACGTCACTTAAGAAAAAGAGAGGAAAAACGCGCTGGGGCGAAGACAACCGCATTTAATGCACACGGCGCTGAGGAAAAAGAGAGAGGAAAAAGAAGGTGAGCAGGGGCTGACAAGCGGTGCTAGTCGAAACCGAAAGGGTGGTCGAAACTAGAAGGTTGGTCGAACCCAGGAGGGTGGTCGAAACCAGAAGGCTGGTTGACAACGAGAGGCGATCGAAACCAAAAGGCTGGTCGAAAGGAACGGTCGACGGGAATTAAGATCAAACAGAGAAAAGGGACTTCAAATACCAGAGAACTCCAATAAACTCAAGATAAACCAAATTTTGAGAAGCCCTAAAAACTGGGATGTTACAGAGTCCGTAGCAGAAGGATTACAGAGGACATCACTTTGAATCCCTCGGCTACTGTCGCTGAGCTCTTTGTGATGACCGATCGATATGCGACTGCCGCTGAAGCAGTCGAGTGGAACAAAACCATCGATCGGGATGACAAAGATCCTCAAGAAGCGGGTGAAAGCAGCAAGAAGAAGGATAAAAAGGCCAAAAAATCCAAGAACAAGGCGAAGGGCCAAAAACCTCAAGTCAACAGTTCTAAGGAAGCCTTGGCAGTAAGCGATAAGGAGCCACAAAGTTCCAAGACATACTCTGAACGGGGCAAAGGTAAACGCCCCGAGCAGAAGAACGACAAGCCCAGATGGCATCCTTTCCATAAAAAGGAAGGACATGACCTTCACAACTATCGGGTTTTCCAAAGAAAATTCGAGGATTACTACACCGGCAAAGGACCACTACCTACACTCGAAGAGGTAGGACAAACAAGTGATCGTAAGTAGTCAGATGATGACGAGGAGATGCCATTCCAGGATCCTAAGCATACCATCGACCACATCTTTGGAGGATCTTTCGCATACGAGTCAAAGCGACAGTTCAAAGCCGTCGCACAAGAGGTAAACTCTATTGACCCTCTTGTCATTAAAACACTGAAGTGGCTGGAAGTTCCCATATATTTTGAGAAGGCAGACTGTCCGATCCCTTCTACTCGACCAGGTCAATATCTGATCGTGGTCGAGCCCACCATCAACAACAGTCGAGTGAATCACATGTTGGTTGATGGTGGCAGTTCTTTAAACATTCTATTTACAAGTGCTCTGGACGAGATGCAAGTACCTCGGATCAGAATAAAACCTGTGCGATACTCATTCCATGGGATCATACCAGGGTGTTCGGCCAAGCCCATTGGCCAAGTTTCTCTTCCTGTCACGTTTAGTTCTCCAAGCAATTTCCGGACAAAGAAAATCTCCTTTGATGTGGTCGATTTTGATACGACGTATAATGCCATACTCGGACGACCAACTTTGGCACGATTCTTAATGGCTGCTCACTACGGGTATCAATGTCTTAAGATGCTAGGTCTCAAAGGAGTGATCACAGTACGCTGTGACAAGAAGATGGCGCTTACATGCGACCACAAGTCCCTCGAGATGGCCGGCCAGATACCGACTCGAGAAGCAAGCAAGGGGCAGCCTTCGATCAAGCATTCGAAGCCTAAATCTGCACTAAAGCCGAACGATCAAGTCAAGGAAGTCCCTCTGAATTTAGAGGAGCCCTTGAAGGCTGTTCGTATCGGGGTAATTTCCGACCCCAAATAGGAAGACGTCCTCGCCACTTTCCTTCGAGCTAACGCAGATGTCTTCATGTGGCAAGTAACCGACATACCTGGAGTCTCCAAAGAAGTGATCGAGCACAGGCTAGCTCTACGGCCTGACAAGAAACCCGTAAAACAAAAATTATGAAGATTTGCACCTGATCGATGAGAAGCCATCAAATCAGAATTGGACAAGTTTCTTAGAGTAGGCTTTATAAGAGAAGTCAACCATCCAGAATGGTTGGCTAACCCTGTAATGGTTAGAAAGTCTAATGGTAAGTAGCGTATATGTGTAGGCTTTACTGATCTCAATAAAGCTTGTCCAAAAGATGCATACTCTGGTTATCATCAGATTAGTATATGTCTAGAAGATAAAGAAAAGACCGCATTTATTACACCATTTGGGTATTTTGCTATGTCAAAATGCCATTTGGTCTAAAAAACTGTTGGCGCTTCTTTTCAACGCTTGATGCAAACGACTTTTTCACCTCAACTAGGCCGAAATTTGGAAGCCTATGTTGATGATCTAGTCGTAAAAAGCATCAAACAACTTAATCATATTTTTGACTTGCAAGAAACATTTGACAACCTCTAAAAACACTGTTTGAAACTCAATCCTAAAAAGTGCATGTTCGGAGTCTCTTTAGAAAAATTGCTTGGTTTTCTTGTTTCTGCACGAGGAATTGAAGCAAATCCTGAAAAGACACAGGACATTGAATCAATGCGTCCTCCGACCACAAAGAAAGAAGTCCAAAAACTCACAGGGTGCATGGCGGCTTTAAGTCATTTTATCGCATGACTGGGAGAAAAAGGTCTTCCTTTCTTCAAACTTCTAAGAAAACATGAGGGTTTCGAGTGGTCAGCGGAGGCAAACACAGCCTTTGAGGATGTCAAGAGGTATCCTACGAGTGCTCCTATTTTGGTTTCTCCAAAGCCAGAAGAGACGCTCTTAATTTATCTAGCTGCCACGCCACAGACAGTGAGCGCAGTACTGGTCGTAGAACGTTAAAACGTCCAACGACCAGTTTACTACGTAAGTGAAGTTTTACACGGGCCTAAGGAGCGTTACCCTCAGGTTCAAAAACTTCTATATGCCCTCCTCATATCTTCGAGAAAACTGCGGCATTATTTTCAGGCGCACAAGATAATTGTGTCATATGAGTTTTCCTTAGGAGTGGTCCTCTAGAACAGGGAAGCAGCGGGACGCATGGAAAAATGGTCAGTAGAACTTAGGGAGTTCGACCTCCATTTTGTGTCCCGAACAACCATTAAATCCTAGATCTTGGCAGACTTTGTCGCTGAATAGACAAATCCTGAACCTATTCAGGATCCCAGTACGATACCCATGACCAGTGGGCAATGTACTTTGACGGGTCACTTACGTTAAGTGGCTCGGGGCTGGGATGGTCCTGGAATCTCCTACCGGAGAGACATTAAAGTATGCTATTCAATTACACTTTCCCGCTACTAAGAACGTGGCAGAATACGAAGGTTTGTTGGCTGGCATACGAGCAACGAAAGCACTCGGGATTCGATAACTACTCATGAAAGGAGACTCTCAACTAGTCGTGAATCAGGTCAGAAAAGAGTACTAGTACTCTAACCCGACCATGTCTCAGTACTTATCGGAAGTCTGAAGGCTAGAAAAGCATTTTTTCGGTTTCGAGTTGAAATATATCCCTCGAAAGGATAATTTTCTCGCTAATCAGTTACCTCGAATAGCCTCTTCCCGATCTCAAGTACCACACGGAGTCTTCTTGGAGTAGCTCCAGAAGCCGTCTCTGGTCGAAGTATCAGAAACATCTCCTATTGAGACATCCTCTCTAGAGTACCAGGATACCTGAATGAATCCCATCTACGAGTATCTTCAGAAGGGTACACTACCCAATGATGATCTCGAGGCAGATCGTTATCCCGGAAGGCCAAAATGTATACTTTGGTCGAAGGAGTCCTCTATAAATAAGGCACTCAAGGGGTACTCATGCGATGCATATCGCAGAGAGAAGGATTAAATCTCCTTCACGACATACACGGGGGCATCTATGGAACTCATACTTCCTACAGAACGTTGGTCGAAAAGGCCTTTCGATAAGGTTTCTACTGGCCAACAGCCCTTTATGATGCTAAAGAGCTGGTTAAAAAATGTGTACAATGTCAACTTCATAGTAGGTAGATACACCAACCGGCTTAGGCATTACAAACTATTCCTCTTTCATGGTCTTTTGCGACCTGGTGTCTCGATATCCTAGGGTCGTTCCCAAAAGCACCAGAGGGCTTTGAATTCCTTTTTGTGACTATTGATATGTTCACAAAATAGATTAAAACTGAACCTATAACTGGGATAACAACGGAAGCCGCAAAAAAGTTTATGATGAGAAGCGTGATTACTCAATTTGGTGTTCCTAGTCAAATAATTACAGATAATGGTAAGCAATTTTTGAGCGCAAAATTTCAGGAATTTTGCGATGAGTTGGGTACCAAGTTATGTTATACTTCTATTGCCCACCCATAGAGTAATGGGCCAGTCGAGAGAGCGAATTGCCACATAATGCAAGGCATCAAGATCCGAGTATTCGACCGGCTTGTCAAGCGCTCGAGGGCTTGGTTACAAGAATTACTCTCAGTATTATGCGCAGTTCGCACGACTACAAGTAGGGCTACAGGCAAAACACCATTTTTTCTAGTTTTTGGGGCTGAGGCCATGCTTCCACCAGAACTAAAGATCAGGTCGCCGACGGTCGAAACATTTAGCGACTCTACCTAGGAACAATTTCGAGCGGATGACATTAACCTGCTCGAAGAAAAGAGGAATCAAGCCTTGATCCGCTCAAATAGCCTACCAACAAGCCTTACGCAAATACTATGATCGTAAGGTCCAACCTCGCAGCCTTGCTGTAGGTGACTTGGTGTTGAAGAAAATTCAATCCCAGTCTAATCGGAATAAGCTTTCCCCTAAGTGGGAAGGTCCTTACACAGTGGTCGAAGTTACGCGACTAGGATCGGTACGACTAGCAATGGAAGACGGCCAGGTTCTCTCCAATTCTTGGAACATCGACCAGTTATGCAAATTTTATGTGTAACTCCTTACAATATCAATAAAGTTTCAGGTTCTTTCACTCTTTATTGTCCTACTTTTTGAGTAGTGCTTGGATAGTCTTTCGATCATTTTTATCCACTCAGTTTTTCTTTACACTGGTCGAAGAGAGGTAACATCACCTAGTCGAAGTCTTTCCTCTCTACACGTGGTACCACCCACTAGAAGGAACTTCCTAGTGTCGCCATGTTCCTGACTTTTGCTATCAATACAAAGAGATTGAGTTTAACAAATCTGGTCGAAACATTCTCCAGCCAACTCTTTTTAACCTCTTTTTAATCTTAGTCTATTTATTCATTCCTTTTGAAAAATACTCTAAGTAGCGTACACTTTTGTAATTTGTTCGACTACTTTTGGTAAACTCGGTTCGTTCCAACTAGTCAGAGAAAGACACAACATCTAGTCGAAGTCTTTCCTCTCTGCACATGGTCCTGCCAACTAGAAGGAACTTCTTAGCATCGTCCTGTTTCTAACTCTTAATCCCAGGGCAAACCTATCGAGTCCACTGGAAAAGGTCAAACGAATTTTAAAAGGTACTCCAGACGTTTGTCTAACTCAAGTTGCCATTCTTGATTTGATTAATCTAGTTGGAGACGGTAACGTCATCTAGTCGAAGTCTTTTCTTTCTGTACATGGTCCTACCCACTAGAAGGAACTTTCTAGTGTCGACTCATTCCTATTCTTATGACCAGTACATGATAATCGTGATCGACAACTATAAGTTAGCCCAACCTCTTTTTTTTAACACCCTTTTATACACTATTTACTTAGTTTATCTAAATAAACTAAGCAAATAGTCAGGGGCTAGGATAATGCCATTAATATGACTTCAAATCTTAGTCTTAAATTTCATTTTCTTTTTCTATTCATTATCTTATGAGTTACTAATTACTCGACAAGATAATTTACAGGAAAAAGTCGGTATATATATTCATAACCAAAATACTTGTCTTTACAAGTTTTCCTATTACAATCTACTCTGACGACGGAGATCCAATTTGCATCTCCTCTGCGACCTTCTGGCTAACTGGTTTCACCTCTTCGATTAGACGAGTTGCTTCTGCTTCCAAGCAGTTGAAATCATCCTCGACGGGTTGAAGATCGAGATTACAGTCAAGTACCTTAAGTTTTGCTAAGGCATAACCTACTGCACCTTCGTCCGCTTCTCTTATCGAGTCAGCCTAGTTGGCCTTCAGAGTAGCTATGAGCTTCTCTACAGCTCTGACTTGCTCTCCAATTGCACTCATATGGGCGGCCATGGTGTCCTCTAGAGGAGTCACCTCCTTAGCACCAAGTCCCCTGAGTACATTGTTCAGGAGGGATATGTCGTCTTGAAGGTTGACCTTCGTCGACTTCATCTTCACCTGGTTGTGAGTTGATGCTTCGTGGAGTCGCTTGATTTCGACTGCTTGCTCTGAAACAGAGTACGACCAGTTAGAAAGATATTATTAAACAACTCGTAAGCAGCACTGGTCGTGGGTAAAGAGTTACTTACCCGCCAGTAGAGCATCAAGTTGCTTAATTTCGTTGTCATGGGAGGCATCCTTCTTAGCAGATTGCTCTGCCCATGACTTTATCACCTTGTCTTTCTCTTTGGTGGAATGCGATAATTCGTGAATAACCAAGGCCTTTTCATTGACCTCAGTTTGGAGCTTACCCATTTCGACCACTTTTTCGGAAAAGAAACAAGAGTTAGAGAAAGAAGATCATTATCATAAGCAGTGTTAAGTTTCGAACTTACTATTTATTTCACTTCGCAGATCGAGCGCTGCAGAGTTGGCCTCTTGAAGTTTCCTCATCAGGTCAAGATTTTCATCCCCTAATCTCTATGTCTTGACCTTCTCATGGTCGAGTGCTTCAGCCAGGGATTTTTCGTCACTCTTAAACCTGCAAAGGTTAAAGATAGACATGAGAATTGCACAAGTAGTCGAGTAAAACGATTACGAATGGCAGTAGCTTACCATCTCTCTGCCTGCTCGCAGAGTTCCGCTTTTTGTTGTCGTAGCTGTATACGTTGTCGGTTGTATTCAGCTACAGTGACAATTTGTTCCAAAACTTTTTGCATAAAGATAATGAGAAGCGAGAAACAAACCACATATGTAAATGTTTGGCATCAGATGCTTACATTTATAGTTGTTCGAGCAAACATGGAGACTAGCCTTGTGGGATCTTTCAATTCATCGATCTCCTCGACTCGATTCTGCCACACCTTTTCGAGACGCTCGTCATCGAAAATATTTCCCCTGTTAGGAATATCCTTAGGGTGAGGAACTCGGTTATGAGACCTGAATGCAAAAGATCCCACAACAGAAGTAGGTCCAAAGAACTCAGAGAAGAAGTTGAGGTACTCTTATTCTTCTTCTTCTTCTTCTGTAATGGTAGCTTCTCCTTGAGGTCCAGGAGGAATGTCTTCAACGACTTCCTTCTCGACGCGGTGGTCAGAGGCTCCATCACCACCTCTGTTAGGTGCTTCCACCGCGTTGTCAGCTATCTCCGCACTTGCCACCATGGCCACTTCAGTAGTCATAGTAGCCTTCGCAGCAATGATTTCTTCTGTCGTAGGAGCAGGGGCTGGTCCCTCG
The DNA here is from genome assembly GCA_036346405.1 of Phyllostachys edulis. NCBI lineage: Eukaryota > Viridiplantae > Streptophyta > Magnoliopsida > Poales > Poaceae > Phyllostachys > Phyllostachys edulis. The sequence goes on along the minus strand of CM070556.1, from coordinate 68,064,185 downwards.
ACCGCCTCTGTTGCCCTCTCTTCGATTACAGAAGAAGTGGCAACGGGCTTCTCGAGGGGGGTGTCCACGGGGGCTGGAGGAGTTGGGCTGAAATCACAAAAGGGAAAACATGTCAAATTTGTAGAAAGCAAAAGGTAAATGCTGTTCTTATACTTTTGTCTTTTTACATACATTCGTTTTCTAGACGTGATCCTGAATTCAGAAAAAACCTTCTCTAAGAAAGATTTCTTTGACTTCTTCTCTTCGACCACATCTGGTCGAAATTCGAGTAGAAGGATGGGGTCTACCACGACCACGTCTGGTCGTGGGTTTTGAGTGAGAAATGCCGCTCCTTGACTCTCCTGACTCATCGGATGGTCGCGACCTGTCTCGACCACCTCAGAAGCAGCACCTCCCTTGACCATAGGCTCTACCGACGTAGTAGTGCCCTTCACAAAAGATACAAAGCTTTTCTAGTTCTCCTTTTCTAGTCGCTTAACAAAGCCGTGAGAAGCTGAGGCTGAAAAAGTCTTGTCATCATAGTAGAAGGGTATCTTGATCTTGGAGGCTTTTTGCTTACAGGCTTCAATTGCTTCGATCACCTTGGCCTTCTCAGCAGCAACAATGTCTATAAAGAATTTTGCGAAGGGCCTAGTCAGATCGACACTTGAGTCCACCACTTGCTTGTCGACGGTATTTTAAAGTCGATAGTTTTTGGCCAGAGGAGCATTCACTTGCTCTGCTTCCGTGCCAATAACCATCAGTTCGACCTCTTGGCCATGCCTACTTTCTGCAAAGGTCAGAAAAAGAAATTTTACTTTATGGTCGTAAAGATCTTCTACGACTAATTTGTGGTAGTAAGACATTCTGCGACTACGAGGGCCCAAAGAAGGAATTCATCCTTGATTACCTTTAGGCGTTCCTCCTTCTCCTTGGCGGATACGGCCATTAGGATTCGAGGAGCCACCACATCAGGTGGCGGAGCTTTCTTGCAAATGAGTTTGACTCGGCCATCAATCTCTGTTTGAGAGAGATCTGCGCAAGCAGATAAAATACTCAGTAGTTAGGCTTGAGATTAATAAAAAAAGAAAGATAAGTTGAAATATTACTTACTTTTTTTATCATAATCTCTAGTTGAACCATTAACCCCCGAGTACATCCACATGGGATGCGCTCGTTTCTTCAAGGGGCTAATGCGGCGCATGATGAAATCATTCACCACATGCCATCCGGTAAGCCCCTCTTCCTTTAAGTCTTTGATGGCTTGAATGTAGGGGGCAATCCGGCTAAGATCATTGGGAGTCGAATCCCAGGAAGAAATCTTCTCGACAGTCTTCCATACGAAGGAAAGGCTGTCTTCACTAGTCGTCTCCCTGTAAAACCATTTTTTTTCCACCCCGGCCACGACGACCGGGTGAACATTTGGATGTACTCCTTGGACTTCCCGTCGTGGAGCTTCAGATTGCAGCTCCTGGCGATTCCAGATTGTATACTCATTCTATAGTAGTATTGGAACAACTCCAGGCCTGGAAGGATCCCAAGGTAAGCTTCGTACAAGTACATGAACACACTCAACATTGTGATAGAATTGGGAACAAGGTTTACCAACTCCACCCCAAAGTACTCGAGTACGAGTGTAAGGAAGGGATGAGCGGGCAATCGAAGGCCACACTCGCAGTGTGCTTGAAAAATGGGAATCTGACCAATCTCCCCCGATGGCCAATGTTGCCCAGCAGCTTCAATCCACTTCATGAATTCCCTCTTCGGGATCTTCTCAGCAGCAACCAAGGCTTTTATCTTAGCTGAATCCATCTCCGATTCCGTCCACTTGGAAGCGGCTCCATCTATTTTCTCTAGGTGAGATTAGATTGGATTTGGAAAAGCTTCGAGGAAGAAGGTGATTTGGTCGGCAGCGGAGAACGCGAGAGCTCGAAGAATAGTTGAAGCAAAGGGGAAAGTAAGAACTCTAGAATCTACCAGCGGTAAGTTTTTATAACCGTGCGATTGAGTTAAAGATCGTGGGAACTCAACAATTGCCACCTCCTCGGGAACCGCTCTAACAGACAGATTTGTGAGAGACGATTGAGATTCTTTAATCTGTTTGTTCGAGAAAATCAAGTCCATTTTTACACCTCAAGCGAAATTACCTTCTTAACTAAGTCTTTTTTCTAGTCAAAATAAAATACCAGTCGGAAAGGCTTTTACTTCTGACCATTGTTCTACGATTGCTTTGTGGTTTTAAGAATTTCTACGACTACTTCGTGGTCGTAAGACCCTCTACGACTACGTTGTGGTCATAAGACTTTCTACGACTCCCTTTTTCAAGTAAGTTATTTTCACTTGAAGCTGGAGGGCTAGATGACAAGGATCTAATAATCCTCATTTATTTATTTATCTGTAATTATTATTATAGATATTAACATCTTCGTATTAGTCTTAAATATACCCCTTAATGCTTATAAGAGAGAGGTCAAGCTGTCTGGTCATAAACCATGGTCGTAAGTCTTCCTACGACCATGATATAGTCATAAGCCTTTCTACAACTACTAAGCAGTCATAAGTTCTTCTACGACTTGGTTGGTTTCGACCAGTCTGGCTTCGACAACCCTATAACTGATAGGGTTTGCTGTCTTGTGGGCCTAATCAGTTAGGGAATATTATACGCCATGATTAACACATGAGAAACTTAATAATATACGTTGTTATTCTCTGTGGGTAACCGCATGAATAACTTCCGTGTCTGACAATAACCGTCTAGCAACGTGGGGGTGCCACGTCCCTGACGACAACTTCCATCAAGTGGTTCATCAATTGGAACATTGGGACGTCTCTTCGTTTGGAGGAACTGCCACCTCTTCATACATTATATAAGGCTGAAGTCAGAAGGCAGAAGGGGAGAGCGCAATCTAGAGTACAAGCCCTAGTCTTCCTCATGATTGTAATCAACATACTCAATATAGCCACACAGGAGTAGGGTTGTTATTCTCTCCGGAGAAGGCCCAAACCTGTATAAAATCCCCGTGTCAATCTTCGCATGTTTCTTATTTAGAAGAGCCCCCGAATCAAATAATCATACGTAAGATCGGTTCTAAATTGCCAACACAAATGAAATATTATTTTCATGAAACTTCTTTAAAAGAGCTAAATTGAGCATATGATGAAATTTAGAGCATCCAATTTTATGTATGAGTCATTAATACCATTATGGACCTACTCATGTGAATAAATTAGGCTCAAATGGCAAAATTTACTTAAGTGTTAGAAAGTGACTACTTAGGTTAAAAATGATTTTGGACGAGTTTCGAAATCAAATAACTTTTGCTAGGTTGGCCTTTTGAAAATCTTATGAATACCAAAAAAGGTTTAGAATAGCCAACTCTAGGATTTTTCTTTTGGGACAATTTTCAAATTCTTTTTTAGAAAAGATTTTACACAAAAATCTAGTTTATGTCAAAAACAAGATGTATAATCTAGAATTTTGGCTAGAAACTCATTTTCACTTAAAAATAGGTTTCTCTTGAGCCAAAACCTTTGGGAAACCCTTGAATAAAATTTGTATACATTTTACAACTAGTTTTTCAAAAGATTACTAATATTTATGAAAATTTTGATTTTTGGCTAAAAGGCTTAATTTTGAAAAACAATACTAGCACTTAATGAATTTGGGCACACTTAGGGATGTGATATACATGATTATGATTTAGCACTCCCCCTTAATGTGCCACTTACCATCTTGCTCAAGATTTTAATAATGAAAGTTTTGGACAAAAGCAAGAACACTCTTTTTAAAAGATTTTTATGGAATGCAACCTACACAAGACATAAGGGCTAGGTACTTCAATGTAAATACTTGTTACCGAGATATCATTGGTTTATGATATGAAGTGATCATCCTCGAGCTTGGCTCCAATTTTGATATATGATGGAATCCACCTTTATGTGATTAGGCCAAGCCTCCAATGCCTCTCCAAGTATCTATTAAGCATTTAAGCATATTTTGGTACCCAATACTTGGTTGGATCCATGAATGTTAGTCACAATAGATTTGGGCACCCATATAGCCTTAGCAATAATCTTTGGTGAACTAACAATTCTAGCAAACACATTGCCATATTTATCCTTCCTAAGCAAATAATGATTATTATAGATAATAGGCTTAGGAGAGATACCTTTGGGACAAGCCTTACTAAAATGTCCATTTTTCCGGCAATTATAGCAAGTTGGGCTTTTACTTCCCTTTCTTGTTTTCTTTTCTTGCTTATTGCCAACTTGCCTCTTCATTGATGACTTTTGCTTGCCATTTATCATATTAGGGTACATCGAGGCAAAGTGACCCTTCTCATGACAATCAAAGCATTTGATATTCTTCGTGTGTCTTGCATTGTACCTTGTCTTGCTATTCTCCTTCTTCTTTAGAGTGAAGTCAATTCCACTTTTATCTTGCAAGCATCTTTGCTTGCTCAATATCTCATCGAGAGTGGCCATCCATTTAAAGCTTCTTTCCAAGTCATTAGTCAATTTATTGACTTAGGCCTTAAGCTCTTTATTTTCCTCTACAAGATTAGTATCACAAGACATAGAGGAAGTAGGAGTATCTATTTTGGAGCAACAAGGCATATCAAGCAAATCATCACAAGAGGTGGATGTGCTAACCTTAGATGAAATGCAAGATTTAGGAGCTACACATGGCATATCATCTAGTAGATCACATGTAATGCCTATATCCACTTTGGAGCTAGTGCATTCCTTGAGAAGGAGAGACTCATGTTCTTCTTTTAGCATATCATAATTGTTTTGAAGAGAGACATGTTCTTTCTTTAAAATCTTATACTTAGTCTTCTTCTTCCCAAGATATTCATTAAGCTCTTCTAACATATCCATCAACTCATCATATGTGGGCTCATCATTATTTACCTCTTTGTTACCTTTAGCCATAAAGCAATGAGTTGATGTGGATGGAGTTGTGAACTCATCATTGTCGGAGCTAGAGATTGAGCATTCTTCTCCCGACATCCATTCTTCTATGCAATCATCATTGGTTGAGGTGAACCTTTCATAATTATCTTGAAGATATGTCCACATCTCATAAACGTTCTTGAGATTGCATATGGTGTCGAATATCTCTATACTCAAAACACTAAATAAAGCATTAGTTGCTTGAGCGTCGAGATATGAGCATTTCTCTTCCTCAATAGTTGAAACAAGAGAATCCTTTGAAGGACAAAAGCCCACATCTACGATCCGCTAAATTTTAGGGCTCATAGCCTTAAAATAACAAGACATGCAGATTTTCCAATTGTCATAATTCGTGCCATCAAATAGAGGTGTATCACCAAGGTGCACTATATCACTAGTCGCCATCCTTTACTCTCTAGGCGATGAAGCCTAATAAAATGAGAGATCAAACTTTGATATCACTTGTAAGATCGAGGAGGCCGACTAGAGGGGGGTAAATAGGCGGTTTTAAAAACATCTTTGGCTAAAACCAAATTTTATGCGGAATTGTAAATCAATTTGGTTTTGCCCAATTAAAACCTAAATCAACTAGTCTTGACTAAGTGCACCAACAATATAAGACTATTGATAATAATAGCAATAATACAAAGACAAGTAAGCAATTTAATTCTAGTAATGTAAATTGCAATAGAGTAAAGCACAAGAAGGCAAACCACAATAACACAATGATATTTTACCGTGGTGTTCAGAGACTTGCCGGTCTCCTCTAATCCACGTTGAGGTAAGCCCAACCAATTGGACCTATCCACAATTGAGCCAATACCTCCGATGTAAGTCTAACCACTTGGGGTTTGCTCTCTAAGCTCACTAAGTGCAACACATGTATATAAGAGAGAAGAGGGCTTGCTCTTTGCTCAAGGGAATGAATAGCACCAGCAACAACACTCCCACAACCAACTACAAGGGGTATTTATACCCACACAAGAGAAACTAGCTGTTGGAGAGAACCTGCTGAAAAAGCAGGGAACCCCGGTATGACCGCCAACCAATGGCCGGTCAGACCGCTCTTGCTCTAACGGCTATAAAACTAGTCGCTGGACACATATCTGGTCTGACCACCAACCAATGGCTGGTCAGACCGCCAAAGGGGTGGTCAAACCGCTCACCAGAGAAAAGGCCAGAACAAGAAAATCAACTTTTCTGGAAAATACAAACCACCAACAAAAGATCGGTACTACCGCCTTGCGGTAATACCACTGTACAAATGCGGTTATACCGCTGACCAAGGGCTGATCAGATCGGCCAACACATGGCGGTCAGATCGACACCCTACCAGTTAGACCGACTGACATGGGCGGTCAAACCGCCCACTGCCAACAAGGCTGAAAACATATTTCTCACCTCGCTTCAACTCAATTTGCAAAACACATTTGCTAATTGTTGCACGATGCAATCAAGAGATGAAGGCAAGATTCTCAACAAGTTGCAAAATACATTTGCTGACTTTTAGAATCAATACCACAAGGAATAAGGTACATGGACTTACACCATTTGCAAAACACATTCGCAAACTAAAGTCACATGCTACAAGGATTATGCATGAACCTCAACTATTTGCAAAACACATTTGCAAATATTGGCAACATGCTAACGAGAGCTAGAGCAAGCACAACGAGCTATCAACACATGAAACTCTCAAGCTACTAGTCAAGACTCCTCTTAATAGTATGACAAACCTATACTAGCAATCTGGTCTTTCATCCAAACACTAAGACCGGTAAAAGACTAGGAATATATTCTTAGCTCTAGCTAGTCATACATTTTTCTTGCACAAACACTTGAAGCTTGATGACGCACATCTTCACTTCAAGACCGGGTCATTGACTTGATAATCATCAACACATGATGAATTTCCTTTACTTCAAGTTCTTGATTTGAATATGCATCAACCCATGTGCACTCTTTTCACTTGACCTCCATCAACACATGATGGGGTCTTCTTTTGACTTGATTATCAACTCATGATCATCTCCTCTTCTTGAACATCATCGACACACGATGATCTCCTTTACTTCAAGATCTTGATACGCATCAACACATGATGCATCTTTTTCTTGAACCTTGACTTGATGACGATCGATTCATGATGTCACCCAAAGTCTCTATCATCATGGAACATGACCTATTTATCAAACTCATGAAAAATATTAGTCCCACAACATGATTGTTATTAATTACCACAACATACCATTAACTCATACATTGGGTCAAGATACACCAATCTTTCCCTCTTTGGTAACTGTTTACAACCATCACAATTGTGAATAATTGAATATAAAGACATATGAGTATATATGAAATACACAAGTTTTGTATACCCATTTGATATGTTTCAAAGTAAAGATCCTTAATATATGTGGATAAAGAAATATGGATTGATACTAATGAAACCATAAAACATAGAGTGAACTCCCCCTAAATGTGTGCATACACGAATGTGTAATAAAAACATATGCACATATTCAAGTTAGACTTGTAGTAGAGTTCAACCTATATTTTTGGATCCGAGGAATGCAACAAGATATAAGAATATGATGTCGAATGCATACCTCCATGATTTTCACCTTTTTATCTAACTGAGACTAAACAATAGGTATAACAATAGAAGTGTTAGTCTCATAAATAGATTTGTCATTAATAACCAAAATACTCCATTAACTTATAATGGCGGGTCTAGATTCTTCAGTGGATGATATGTTGTGGAAGATTCTGCTGTTTCATTCCTTCCAGAGTTTCTAGGTAACTAGAATGAGGACCGTGGTTGTTGCCCTTCTAGGGAGTCCTTGCATCTCGTTGATCTTCGTCCACCAGTCTACAATGGACGGACAACCCACCCAATTTGGCAGCTTGAGCTTAGCAGTTCCTAGCCAATCCGCCATGGCAATCCAATGCGTGTAGAGAATCTACAGTGGGCTAAGAGATGTAGTGCCGATTCCAGAAATTATTTGCAGAGAGGGAAGGTGCGCTGGTTTGGCCAGCCCCTCGCTGCCAGTCTGTCAAAGGTCCAAAGTCGGTTTTGGATTGCTATCCAGGCGAAGAATTTGCAACGGGGGGGGGGGGTAGGATTTCAGATTACTTATTGGTAATTCGTTGTTGTAGAGCCAAGGAAAAGTAGAGCGTATGCGGATTTTGAAGAATAGGCTCCCCCCGGGGTCAACATCCAGGTTGTCTCGTCTGGGGTATTTGGATCCAACTAGATTTGGCTTATTTTCGTCCATAGCTCTATGAATTGTTGTATGTGCTGGATTGTCAATCCCTTGAGAATATTAATGTCCTGCACCCATCACCCGTTCTGAAGCGCAACACTGACAGTTGTGTTCTTCCGTTTGGAAACTTGAAAAATCATTGGAGCTAGATCTTTGGGAAATGCATCATGTAGCTAGGAGGAGTGCCATAACTTTGATTCCTTTCCATCGCCGAGAGAGACCGCTGTGGCCGCTGCGAAGAGGCGTCAGTCCGCTTTGTCACACGGTATTTCCATGCCTACCCAAGGTTTGTGTCAGGCTTTTCATTCCTGCTAGAGCCAACAGAGTCTGAGGGCTGAGGAGAGCTGCTGGAGGTTGAGGATGCCGAGGCCCCCAAGCCGGGTTGGGCGGCAGACCTTCTCCCATCTGATTTTACATTTTCCTCCCGAGATCTCCTCTTGACCTACCCAGAGGAAACAATGTCTACTGCGGTCCAATGCGCGGAGGACTCCCTTTGGTGCTTTGAAGACCGTGAGAAAGTAGTTCGGGATCGAGGAGAGTACAGATCATACTTATCAAGGTGTCGCCTAGGCGTCCTGGCGCTCTAAGGTGGACACCAGGGGTCATTGCCTAGATCGTTAGCAGTTAGGCGAGTGCTTGGCAATTCTAGGCGTCTAGGCGGAGGATTTGGTGTCCTGGCATCATTCTTGGTGCGTGCCTAGAGATGAAATGGTGGTAAAAGGGGGGGGGGCATTGGAAAGGAGGAGTGAGAGAAAATAGATCTTGGGCTGCTTGCTTCATGTGCGTCGTCGAGGTTGTCGTACTTGGGCTCGTACTTCTTGGCGGCGTCGAGGTTATCGTAGATGAGGCCGAATCCGATGGACTTGCTGCCTCCAAAGTGGGTGCAGATCTTGAACACGAAGATGCAGTTCGGGCCCTTCACTCAGTCACAACCGCCATGACCTCTCCTTCACTCCACTCACAAGCACCAACACACATGCACCCTTAGAATCAGCCATGAAATGAAACCGCACCAAGGACAGAGGGGGAAGGGAGGGGGGGGGGGCAAGAATAAGATCTCCCACCTTGGAGACGTTGGGGCGGCCAGGGTGGATGACCTCGAGTACAAACTGTTTGCAAGAGAGGATGTGGTTGGTCATGAACTTGCAGGTGCGGAGGGTCACCGCCATGATGGCTTTGGAGTCGGCCATGGCTGCTTGAGGAGGAGGTGGCGGCGGCGCGGGAGGGAGAGAAGCGGAGAGAGGCATGCGAGTGTGTGTATATGTAGTGAAACCCCAGCGAGTTGTTCGTTTCGTGATGTGGGCCGAGTTGGTCGATTCGTGATGTGGGCCCAATTTAATTCTTCGTGGGTGTAGGGCCTTTTACTCGGCTGATAATTTCTGCATATTTTTTCTTAATTTTTTCCACCGGAAAGGCCCAGATAGTTCTGAAGGCCTCTTTATCAGCACATAGATCCCTAGATCCCTGTCAACTATGCCATCATCTAATCATCGCCTAGGCGCCTAGGTGTCTTGGCGCCTCCAGAGCGCCTCGCCTCGCCTTATCACCGTGACAACATAGCTACAGATTTAACCAGGATGGTCCGACCAGCTAGTGTCAGAAGCATGCCCTTCCACCATGCCAGTATCCCACCCACTTTGTCCACCAGAGGCTAGTAATCATCTCTACGAAGTCTTCTGTGCGTGAGTGGCAACCACAGGTATTTTGTAGGGAAGGTCGAGCGGATATCAGAGAATTGATGTAAGAAAATTAAGACCGCAAGTGTTGTGTTCTGTTGTGTGAAGTGCAAGCAAATCAAACATTAGTCTAATCTTGTAGGCGAGAAATGAGATATGACTTGCAGACCTAAATAGTGTACATAAATCCAAAGGAAAGATAATATACACAATGAACTATAAGCATTTTGTCCTTTGTACTCTTGTGATATGTATGCAACTATAAACTTGCTAGTTACAGAGACCTTATCTGTTACATTTATGATATGACAGGCATGTAAAGCTCACCTTGACAAGACTGCTCAACCGATGAACTAATGAAGAATGCCGTGTATGACATTGTTTTTTGTCCTCACAAATTTCAGGACTGTCCAGTCTGTTAATTCGATCATAAACTGGCTACAGACAGCATTCGTGTACACGGCCATGGTGGACTATCCAACCCCAGCCAATTTCATTATGAATCTGCCTGCCTACCCCATCAAGGAGGTTGTCACTTGTAACCTATTCTGTAACCAATTCAATTCTCTTGTCTACATTTCAACCAAACACATAACCAGGGCAACAAGTGTTTCAGAATCAACAAACTGAATCATGCAAAAACAAGACCTGTGCTTCTGTTCTACAGAACATGTAAATTCTCATGAAACTTCTGCAGATGTGCAAGATCATCGATGGGTTCCCCGCTGGCGCAAACATTCTCGACAAAGCTTTGGCAGCGGCGAGCCTGTTCTACAATTACACAGGCGACCAGACATGCTTCCAGATAGATGATGGGGGAGATCCCCATGGCCTCAGTGGCTGGGGCTGGCAGGTAGAAGAAACCTGACACACATGTGGTACAATATTAGTGGCAACACTGCGAAAGATCATAGATGTGTTCTCTGAAAAAGAAAACTTCCTGTGTAGGCTTGCACAGAGATGATCATGCCGATGACAATCTCGAACGAGAGCATGTTCCCGCCATTCACCTTCAATTACGATGACAGGTCCGAGGACTGCCTTGCGAACTACGGAGTTCGGCCGAGACCACATTGGATCACTACTGAATATGGTGGCAATGTAAGTGTTCTTTCAGACTTTCAGTGTAGACATATGAACCGTCAGTAGCAACAATGGCTGGTTTGCAAGTGTTCATCTGGCGCTGCATTGCACAATTCACTGCAGAAAATTGACCTAGTGCTCAAGAGGTTTGGGAGCAACATCATCTTCTCCAATGGAATGCGAGATCCATGGAGTCGAGGCGGGTATGCCTTGAAGATCTCACCATCTGATCATTCTTGGTGGTAGTTCCAGCCTTTCAGATAACATATTTGCTACAGTAACCATAATGGTTTTCCTTTTGTATCGCAATCAGGGTGCTCAAGAACATATCAACCAGCATTATTGCCCTTGTCACAGAGAAAGGTAAACAAGAAGTTGAAGAAAAATGTTTAATATCATAGTATTTTAAGACTTATTTATGCATGTTTACTTGTTGTGATGGTTAGGGGCTCATCATTTGGACTTCAGATCTGCAACCAAGGATGATCCAGACTGGGTTATAGAACAAAGGCGACAAGAAGTTGAGATCATACAGGGATGGATAGATCAGTATTATCAGGACATTGCACAGATGAAACAGTAAGGCGCCATTGCTGTCACAGATAAGGAAAAGAAATATTTGGCTCCATTCAAAAAAATAAGGATATTTTCTTTCTTCACAGGGTGATACCGTGATAGACGGGGCAAGTTAAGATAAAATACAGTGCAAAGTCAATAAGTTATGTTATGTCACTTACCATCAGAAATTGTAAAACTCAAAGTCTTACACGGATCATGAATGCAAGGTTCCCTTCACACTCAGTTTCTGTTTCTGAAACTGCATTACTTCTTCTATTTGCCTTCCAATGTAAGACTGCAACGAACAATGGTTCAGCATCTGCGCTCACTTATTTTGTTTGTTTCAAGGAAAGAGCCGCATTGCACGTATAATAGATAGATCAAGCACAACATTTCAGATAATCCATGAAAAGCATTTCATTTGACCATCGGACACATACATGACAACTGGTTCTACCAGACATAACATAACCTTGTTTTATGATCCCAAAAACCACCACCAAATTAAAAGCTACAGCTGATATAAAGTAGACCTCCATATGAGTCTGACTACACTAGATGCAAATGACATTCTTCTGAAGATGACCTGCTCCTAACTAGCCTACTACAAATAGCACAATTTCACAAACATGCAAGAAGCACCGATTGATCAGTAGTGGGCCTATGCAGTTGCAGGAACGATCTCTCACGAGGGTTAGAGGCTAAGGGACCAACTCCCAGTCTCCATCCATGGAAGCATCGTCATTTTCGATGAAGTCCTGCAGTGATAAAAGAAGCTGATTTAGATGCACCTTATGTAACCACTCAGTTGAACTCATGTGTAAAGCCTGAAAAGGCTAGAGAGAGACTGATAAATGTCAAAATGAAGTAGGGAAATGAAGTATACTTCAAAGATTCCATATGTTCAAGATAATGCATGGAACAACACGATGAATTGAACAATGTAGTAAGTACTACTAGCAGTTAAACCAACATTTGCTTAAGTAATTCCTTGTATGATTTATTTGTTTGCTGGGCTGAAACTGAGCGGTGGCATGTGATGAAAAACCGAAACCACAAAGCAGGCAGAGTAAAATGAGTAGTCATTCTGCGGGAAAAATACCAAGAAAGGTTCTTACTTGATTAAGCAAGCCGGCAACAATGTCTTCCAACTCACCACTCCCATTCGGCCGATTTGTTCTTATGAGGAAATCATTGCTGTAATTCAGTTGATCATCAACAGCCTGTTGATCAGCTGAGCCATCTTGCACGGGGAGAATGCCACCTGCACCCCCACCATTCAGCATCTGAGCTGGCATGACAAAACTGTCCATTTGAGGGTTACGCAATGCAGAACTGATGCTTGAAGCACTACCAAGTGCAAAGTTGCCATTCAGCATCTCTTTTGAGCTTGTGTTGCTTCCCATGTTGAATGGCGCCATCTGCTCACTGAGACCTGCCATAGATTCAGTGCTGCTCATGATTGCTGCCATTTGATTTTGTACCTCATTTCCAAACATCGGTATCTGGCCAGATGAGGCTGTAAAGCATGCGAGCTGGTTGATCTTGGGGATGTTCGCCTGCGACGGGCCTAGAGATGTTCCATCCTTAAGACTAAGATCAGGAAACTTCGACTGCACCACAGTTTGCCGGGAGGTGCTACAGTTCCCAGGGTCTGGCAACTGGGAAGCATCGCCAACAAGTGTGCCGAATAGGCCTGTGGAAGATGACTTCATCTGAACCGAAGCCTGGTTGCCCAGTTCGGGAGACTGCACAGGAAACTGATTTGCAGGCGCTAAAATCCCACCATTTGATATGTCTGCAAAGGAGTTACCAGAATGGCAAGAAGGAATGCCTTTGCTTGCCTCCAACAGCTTGCCACGCAATACGGTTGCATAGGAGTTGCCAGAATGATAGGAAGGAAAGCATTCGCTTGCATCCAACATTGTGCCATTTGATATGTTTGCAAATGAGTTGCCAGAAGGACCGGAAGGGAAGCATTTTCTTGCATCCAACGCCCCGTCTTTCAATGAGTTTGCAAAGGAGTTGACAGAAGAGAAGCGGTTTCTGGCATTCGGTGGCCCGCCATTCAATGAGTCCTGCAGTGACTCAGACACAGCATCCTTGAGCAGGCTTCCACCATGGCCAACTGTCCCCATGCCCAAGTTGCTCTGGGCGTTACTAAGCTGAATTGATTGAGTGGTCAGCAAACCATGCGGTCCTAATGCAGATGGAGAATTCATCCTTGCAAAAATTGAATTCGGAGAGGCAACGTCTGGGGATGGCAGGCGTGTCCCATGTTCATGGTAATGTTTGAAACTGTCCGGTTCATTCTTGTTGTAAACGGAATTCCATCTTTCAGATGAATCAACAAATAGATTAGAATCCCTGCTTGTGTATTTGCTGACCCTTTTCAGGTATAGCCGGTACTTCTGAAATGACAAGATAGGAAAGGACATAGATGAAATGCACTCCTACTCATGGGAAGAAATGGAAGATACGTAGAAAAATAAGAACTGAAACTGTAGCATAGTTGCAATAACTCTAGAAAATTTAGGGCATGCAGTTTAAGTATAACAGATCCGCCTCACATTTTCACAAAGGAAAATTCATTATAAATGTTTCTTACACACATCCACATGAAAGATGCATTACTAAAGCTTAGACTGCTTTATATATGACAAAATATTAGACTGGAAAGAGTAAGATCCAAAGATCCTCCGTGATATAAGGGATAGGAACTCAAACAAAGAAATTAAACATAAGGGTAGATATTAAACCTGCAGATGACTTGCAACATTCTCTCTAGTGATGTAGTCCACATTCATCATATCCAGTATCTTCTTTGGAACAGCCTCTACATTTACATAACCAAAAGATTGGTTACTGAAAACAAATATAAAAAAATGTTTTATTTTGATGACTAAGCCAGGAAATGTGAGCCCTTACTTTCAATGCCGATTTGATTGACGACTTCCACAAACTTGCGATGCAGCTGACTGGTCCAGGTGACCCTTGGCTTCTTCTCGGTTGATAAGTCCGTGTTCTCTTTGTTCTCATCAGAATCATCTACATCATTTCTTTTCCTCCCCGAGTACTTCCTGGTGCGCTTTCCACCGCCCTGCTCACCCTCAGCATTCCTTGACTGCACCTTATGATCATCATCGTTCCTTAGGTCAGGCTTTCTCCTTACCACGTGCTGCCATATATTCTTGAGCTCCTTGACACGCACTGGTTTCACCAAATAGTCACACGCCCCATGGGTTATCCCCTTCATCACAGTCTTTGTCTCCCCATTCGCAGATAGCACTGCATGACACATGGTTAGTGGCTCAATTGTGGAATGCAGAAGTTGTACAAAATCAATAAACTGGGTATCATAAACTGTCCTCTGTGGATTCAGATCAGAAAAATCAAGTGGCGTTCATGGTGTAAATTTGATGGACTCTGTCCTTTCCATATTTTTCAGGTGTTACACATGTTTTTCTTTTTCGGTAAGCAATGCGTTACGCATGTTGGACAGCACACATCATGATTATGGTCAAATTTCATGTTTCACAGCATTAAATGAGAGAAGTTTACACATTCAGTAGAAAGAATCAGACATTGTTCGCTGCAAGAATATAGAATCAACAATAATGCTTATGCCGCAAGAATATATAATCAACAATAATGCTTACAAAACCAACCATAATTCATCACAAAACCACAACAACATATTCCAATCAGGGAAATCCCATTAGCTCTTCAGATTATTAATGAACGCGAAGATCAAGTGCATCATAGACATGCAATCTTTTTCTCTAGCCTACAAGCTATAAACCCAAGTATTCAAAGTCAATAAATAAACAGGATCTCACGTGCTATCTAAGGTACAATCCATTCAATGTATCTCCTATCTAAAGGTAGTACTCCTACTTGTTAAATACCATCAGGGGAATGTCATGTCAGACATAAAAGTGGAAACTGCGATTAAGCAAAGACTTTACTAATGACTGGGAGGTCCATCTCGAGGCCGATGATTTCGAGGAGCATGAAGCCATCCATGTCCGGCATGTGCACGTCGCTGATCACCAGGTCAAACTGGTCCTTCCCCTCCCTGAGCATCTTCAACGCCGTCTCTACATGCGCCGCTGTTGTCACTGCATCACACCGCAATAAATCAAAGCAAACAAAAAAAAGATGAATTATTCCCAAAAATCTAACCATAAGAGTATAAGACTTCGATCCTAATGGAGTTCTGGAATAGGGGAAATAGAGCGGGGTGGCCAAGAACGCTCACCATGGTACTTGCAATGGCGCAGGAGGGACTCCAGGAGCTTGAGGCAGACGGGGTCGTCGTCGACGGCAAGCACGCGCATCCCCGCCGGGAACTTGTCCACGGCGGTCTCCTTCCCCTCACTATCCTCCCCCACGGTCATCTCTTCCACTCTCTGGCAAACCAAACACGATCAAACACCAAGAAACAACCCAAGAAAACCTAATGCCCCAGCGAAAAACCCCACAACAATCCATAAAAAACAACAAAAGATTCCTCCTTTCCCACCTTTCCCGATGGCTTCCCTCGAAGGCTCGCTGAGAGCAGCACAAGAAACGGCAGGGGAAGAAAAGGGAGCGACAAAAGTCAAGGTCAGAGCAGCGCAGTAGCAACAAGGAGGGGCAGGAAAATTTATAGAGGTGGAATCGGGCGCTTTGGGAGCGCAAATGGATTGAAATTCGCTGCGCTCCAGAGATGGAAGGTGTTCTTTGTTCGTGCAATTTTCCTACTCTTTAATTTCTGCCGTTACAGTTTCTATTCTGTTCCCGCTGTGCTGGGTTGTTCCTTCTCTGTGTGCCATGGTTCATTTCAGGTGGCAAAACCACCTCTGGTTTCCTGTTTTGTTTCATAAAAATCTTGGAGGGGAATGATTTCATCTGAATTCACACAGATGATCTTGTTGTTGTTTGGGTGCATGGAGACTGTGTATAGTCTAAACTCTTTTTTTTTCCAAACCAGGGGAAGGATTATCAGACGTGGATTAATTCCTGTAATACTGGACCAACTTAAGAGATATGGTCCGTTGAATCTTTTCCATGCGGACGAAGGAATGAGCTAATGCTTATCATCTTGGGGCCAAAGTGCTTTATGCTTTAGCTCAGAGAGCAATGCAAGGAATAATGTATCAGTCGAGAAAGTTGCAAGGACGATATTTATAGCAATCAATACTTATAGACAGCTTTATAATCAAGGAATCAATCGGAATATTGATTACAAAATAATTCATCGTGTAGTACAGCTCAGAGATATATTCTGTTGACTCTATTCGTGCGAATAAAGCAACATGCTAATGCTTACCATCTTCAAGGCAAAATGCTTCTCGCTATATCTCAGAGAGGCAATGCGGGGAATAACGTATCATTTGAGGATGTTGCATTGATGACATTTATAGCCATCAAAACTTTGGAATATTTCGTTGAACTTTGTATCATTTGAGGATGTTGCATTGATGACAAAGGGTTATTTTTAAAAATAAAGCCGAGGTTAACTTTAAAATAAAAGTTAAAAAAATTATTTAATAAAAAGTTCCAAAACTTTAGAGGCAATATTGGTTACAAATTAATTTGATGTGTAGTACAGCTCAGAGATATGATTGGTTGAATCTTTTTGATGCGGATAAAAGAACGTGCTAATGCTTACCATCTTCGGGGCAAAATGCTTGTAGTTTTAGCTCAGACAGGCAATATGGGGAATATCGTATCAGTCAAGAAAGTTGTACGGAAATGCACTTATAGCCATCTATCTATATCTATACTAATTGGAGGCTCTCCTATAAGCCCCCATATTAATCCTAAAAGGTAAAAAGGCTAGAAATTTTCACGTTAATCGGAGAAAAAGATAAAAGGCTAGAAATTCCCACATTAATCAGAGAAAAAGAGAAAATCCTAACCATCCAATTTATCATGTGGTACAACCTACGGTTTGGATTTACAGTTCTAACAGTCGGATCAAACTCCACCTTGCGTACGTTTTACCAATGCCTTTGCACATACGTATCAAATGAGGACTCCCACCATCCAATTTTCTGTGATGGTGCAAAGCTACGGCTGGTGTTGCCACGTGTCATTATATGGTAGGATGAAAGAGTTGAACTCTAATACAATGTCGTCAATCCTTAAGGCTGAATCAGACTAGACCATATATATATAAACTGAAAATAGCATCAACCAAACAGGACATTTCCATGTACATATTTTGTAGAATCTATCTATCTATCTATATCTATATCTATACTAATTGGAGGCTCTCCTAGAAGGCCCCATATTAATCCTAAGAGGTAAAAAGGCTAGAAATTCCTACGTTAATCGGAGAAAAAGATAAAAGGCTAGAAATTCCCACATTAATCAAAGAAAAAGAGGAAATCCTAACCATCCAATTTATCATGTGGTACAACATACGGCTTGGATTTACAGTTCTAACAGTCGGATCAAACTCCACCTTGCGTACGTTTTACCAATGCCTTCTGCACATACGTATCAAATGAGGACTCCCACCATCCAATTTTCTATGATGGTGCAAAGCTACAGCTGGTGTTGCCACGTATCATTATATGGTAGGATGAAAGAGTTGAACTCTAATACAATGTCGTCAATCCTTAAGGCTGAATCGGACTAGACCATATATATATAAACCGAAAATAGCATCAACCAAACAGGACATTTCTATGTATATATTTTGTAGAAAACGTTGGACAGCATGCACAATTAATAGATGAAATTTTAAAATTCAAAAGAAAAATACTATAAATTCCCACGTTAATCAGAGAAAAAGGAAAAATCCTAACCATCCATATGGTGTGAATAGCTTTTAATTCAGAGTTTGTACTAGAAATAGAACTCCAGATCGCATGCTTGGAGCATATTGGTCCGGTACTAAAAACCAAAATATCAATAACATAATATTATTGAAACCACATAGCTTGTGCGGATGCACGGGTTGATGACTAGTAAATACTAATTAGAGGCGGTTCTATAAACTAAGGAATCAACCGGAATATTGGTTATAAATTAATTCGTCGTGTAGTACAACTCATAGATACAATGTGTTGAATCCTTTCCAGGCAGATAAAGGAAGAACTTTTTTTATTAACTAACCTTTTTTCAAATTTTATTTTAAAGTTAATCCCCGGCGCGTTTTATTTCTAAATCTGACCTTTTTAGTCACGCCACCACCCATAGCGTAACAAAATAACGTTGTCATGTCACAGGATAAGTCCGTAAAATAGCACTTTTGGTCACGCCACTGGTCGTGGCGTGACCAAACAACACTGTCACGCCACCACCCATGGCGTGATAAGAGTTTGCTTTAGCGTGACAGCGTTGTTTTGTCACGCCATGGGTGGTGACGTGATTAAAGGGGTCAGATTTGAAAATAAAGTGCGCCGGATGTTAACTTTAAAATAAAATTTTAAAAAAATGTTATTTAATAAAAAATTCATAAAGGAATGTGCTAACGCTACCATCTTCTAGGCAAAATGCTTATCGTCTTATCTCAGAGGAGGAAATGCAGTGATTATTGTATCGACGACATATTTGCTTTGGGAACAATCGAGGACGTTTTCAACATGGAAGAATGAACACACTATTTTTTACCATCTTTAAGGCATAATACTTATCATTTTAGTTTAAAGGATGCAATGTAGTTGTTACTGTATCACTGTATAACGCATTTCTATTGGGAAATAGATAGGAAGTAGCTACCAATACTAATTGGAGTTGAGCTTCTCGCTGAACTATGCAAAGTTTGGCATTGGCAAAAGAGTAAGAAACTTGTAGACCACTAAGTTGTTTTAGTTAATTTTACATTTTTACATGCATTTTTGCCCATTGCAAGCATGACATCCCTTCCTTCTTTCTCCTTTCGACTGATGTGCAGATGGGCTGGGCCGACGACCAAAATTGCTGTTTTTTTTTTAAAAAAAAGGTTGACTCAACTAATGCTGATTGCTGATGATGAGATTAGTTATGCTTGAAAGCTAGATAACCAAAATTCCATCCACAATGTTGCTTCCCGCTCTTCTTTTCCAATAGACCCCAATGTGAATTGCTTTAGGGAAATACAGGACTTCAATGCAAATTTTGTGTTAGATGCGTATTGCCGTAAAACTACTACCAGCACAATAAAAGTTCTCCCAACAATTAGACATGGTTACAGTTTTTTTTCTACACCACTGTGCACGTACATACATGCGAGTATGCCCCTTTAGCATACACCTAGATAGATGGATGCCGAAGATAAATTTGCAACCTCACAAATTTTCCTACTGAAATGACTCACCAGTGCGTAATAGGTGGTTACAGTTGGACGTATGACATCGACGCTTGTTGTTTTCATGTAGGACGTTGCAATAATGTCAGACCCCATAAATTTGTAATTTGGAATCTTCTGTGTTCACAGCACCGGTCCCTAAATCAGTAGCTAGTGCTCACAGTTATATCATTGGATATCAAACACATATCACAAAAATATAAAGCTATTGCATAATAATAAACAAAGTATAAATATACCAGGCCAAATATCATTAAAGAATTAGCAGCGGAAGCGGAATTGAAATACAACACGTGGAACCCTCACGATATACCCATAGACAATTGACTAGGGCCCACGATCTAGTTCTTGGCCTTCTCGATCTTTGGTCTTGATGAATGCTCATAAGTATCCATATAGCATTCTTCTTCCATACTTACTGAATAATAATATTGAGCGAACATATGTACACAACCGTACTCGCGAGCCAACAAACATAATGCAGTTATATAATATGCAATACCGATCAAAGGAATGATTTGTGGTTCTTTTGTTTGCATAAAGTCACTTATTGAAATAGATTAAGTAGTAGCAAATCCTGAGATCTAGTATTCTTAACTAACACAGGTTTTAACAAAGTTGAGCTTTGTTGTAAAATACTAGTGGAGGCTCCAACCTCCTATACCATTGAGCGGCTCCATCCACCCAATGCTCATGTTCTTTCTCGAGTCACATCCCATACTTCTCACTGGTTCTCAACCAGGTCATCTCAAATCTCTTGGCTCCAACCCATCTCAAAACTCTGGGCTCCAACTCATCTTTTCATTCCACCCACAAATCGTTTTTATGAAAATGAAAACTAATTCAAGTAAGTTCTCGGCACCACCCATGACCGCGGGCATGACTATCCAGATAGTTTAAATTTCTCACTTTGCAGAGTTTGCACACTTTACCCACAAGAGACAATCGTCTTATACTGCCAACACACAACTGTAGGCGTGAGACTAAGATAATCATCACAGGCCTTTACAATGCCACACATCAACGTAACCCCACCCGCTAGGTATCACCTCCTTGGGCCTCGCCCACGGGAGGTCTCTCATTTGCGCCGCGTAGTTTTCCTGTGGCTTCATTACCCTCTACCACGCCACACACCCACCAATGGTGAAGCCACACTGATGCGAATAAATTAGTCAGTCAGATCGTACCCATTATAGACTTGTGGTTGTATTATTTTTACATGAGAAGGCCGTTACAAGAACTCGGTCCTTTATTGACTTGGATGGTTCTTCCTCATACCCACTCTGTCATGCATTTATCCGCACCCGCCACACTTTTTAGCCCCCAAGTCGAAATTTGCTTTTGGTTTTATTTTGTTTTGAAATACTTTTCTAGTCAACATACTAGCCAGGCTCCAACCTTGACTGCCCAAATCCAGTTTCAAGTTTTAAATGATGTTGAGGCAAATCATTGCTCGCATACCAATGTACCTAAGCAAGGCTAAGCATGGCACTTAGGTACGGACTTAGTAGCCAGTATGCATACCATTAGTCTAGGGTGATAAGGATAGTGTCCAAGTTCAAGAATTAGAAGTTTATACGCAATTATCATTAAGGTCGTAACTATGAGCTAAATCAGCATATTTGTATAAATCATAGCAATGCAATTTTATAATTTAAAACAATATAATTGTATTTCAAAAGTAGGTGCAACCTGATCAAAGTGTTGACTCGCCTTGCTCAATATTCTGATAATCTTAGTCTTGTTCTTGTTCTGCCTCAGACTGCTGCATCGTTATGGCTTCAGATTCTAACTACGCGGAATACAATCGAATCCAAGAATGTCTGGAAGGCAACCAAATGAAATCTAATAAATCCAAAGACATTAAAAAAAAGAAAACACTTCAAATCACTACTACAAAAGGCTAATATCGACGATCATCACAGACGGTTGACCAAAACCGCTTGAGATTAGATTCAATCACGCACGGTTTTGGTTTAGAGACCGCTCAGGCACTCGGCGCGCTTAAAAACCGCTGCGGAAGAGGCAATATCACGCACGGCTCATGTTGAAAACCATTGGAGTATCACGACGGCTCAACATGAACCGCTCGTGATATTATCAGATCACGCACGGTTTTAAACACAACCGCTCGTGGTAGCATAGACGGTTCAACATCAACCGCTCGTGATATTAATTATATCACGCACGGTTTCTAACAATAACCGCTCTGTGATAATATCGCCCGGCGTGAGTTTCTTCATCGCCGGCGCGCTCGTTTCGCCGCCAATCCGCTTCGCCTCGACGCGTCTCTTCGCCTCACGCCCGAATTTATTCCTTGTTTTATAAAAAGGATCATCCGCCATCCAAGATATGATCATCCCCACATACTTATAAAAAACAGAAATGATCGCTTCTTCCTTGTCGCCGCATCGATGGCCTTCCCGCCGATCGAGCAGCACTCTCTTGCACGTTGAATCGTCTTGCGGAAGAACACTGCTTGATCAACAAGTTGTCTTCACTCCTCCTCGCAAGCAGAATTTGTCGGAGCAGTGACGCCACCTTCCGCCGCCTTGACATCCTCCTCCGCCGTGTCTTCCGGTGATCTCCCACTTTCGGCGAAGTTTATCGCGTCATCGACATAGTCCTCCAAAACGACGTTGCACGCCTCTGGAGGCTTGCCATCACTTGGATCGTGAAATCGAGGCGGCAGACGCATCGAGTCGACTCAGCCGAGACCCTCAAGCAAGGGAAGAGAGCCTATGGGCTCAATTCTTCTTGGTTCAACACCGAGGGTCTTCGGAGACACTTTCGAACGAAGCGCCAACGGTGGACGATTTCGTGCTTCGCTCACGATGATCAGAACCGTCCGGCGCCGACACCGTCGCCTATGAAGTATTGCAGATGGAGATAGCAGCCTACCTTCGCCACTAGAAAAACCTTGTTTAATTATAGGTTTCTGCTTTTTTAATATAAACATGTAATTTCTTCATGTCATGTAAGTGTATATATATACTTGAGAAAAAACCATTTCACGCATAGCCCATTATGGAACCGCTCGTGATATGGGGATATCGCAGACGGTTCCATAATGGAACCGTCTGCGATATATCCCATATCACGACGGCTCTATTATGGAACCGCTCAGGATATTCCCATATCACGGACGGTTCTATTATGGAACCGCTCGTGATAATATCACCGACGGTTCCATAATAGAACCGCTCGATAAGTCTCTTTATAAGTAGGAGCTAGCCCGACTTGCCGCTAGGGTTTGCGCCTAACTCGCCACTCCCTCACCGCCTTACTTCGTCCGTTTCTCCCGCCGCCGCCGACGCCGCCATTCTTCCTGTTGCCGACGGTTGTAGAGATACTGGTGACACCGCAAAAGACACTAAGCACGATAAGAGTGTCTTTTGCGGCGCACACCAAGAAGCCACAACCACGGTGACGCCTAAACTCTCACTCCCTCAGCCGCTAGGGTTTGCGCCGCCTCTAACTCCGCTCCTCCCCACCTCGACGCCGGGCCGACCTCGCCGCCGACGCCGCCGACCTGTTGCCGACGCCGCCCGACTGCTAAGGCCGCTAGGGCTCCCGCCGGCTTTGCTTTCCCCATCCTCCTCTATTCTCCTCTAGATCTGTTAGCTTAATGTCTTTTGTTGAGTTTGATTTTATGCATGAACCTTAAGTTGTGTCCTCGATGTTTGTGTGATTTATGCAAGGTAAAGGAAATGGATGAGGGTTGTGGTGGTGGGGTCGCCACCGTGGGTTGCACCAGATTAAGGTCCCTCTCTATCTCTACCCCTTGCTCTGTGATGAAAATGGCTAGCTAGTGCTCATGATGGATGCCGAGGGCTACTACTTGTGTGGTGGGTTTGGACACCCTTGGTCTTGTTCTCTTGTCGATGAACCGCTTCAATGATGTTAATAGTCCTATGCTGAAATTGAATTGATAATTAGTTCATATTAATAGTCTTCTTGCTCGTGATGTAATGATGTAAATAGTCTTATGCTGAAATTGAATTGATAATTAGTTCATATTAATAGTCCTCTTGTCGTGTGATGTAATGATGTCAATAGTCCTATGCTGAAATTGAATTGATAATTAGTTCATATTAATAGTCCCTTGCTCAGGATGTAATGATGTCAATAGTCCTATGCTGAAATTGAATTGATAATTAGTTCATATTAATAGTCCTCTTGCTGTGTGATGTAATGATGTCAATAGTCTTATGCTGAAATTGAATTGATAATTAGTTCATATTAATAGTCCCTTGCTCGTGATGTAATGGTGTCAATAGTCTTATGCTGAAATTGAATTGATAATTAGTTCATATTAATAGTCCCCTTGTTCATGCCGGTCAAGTTCTCCTACCTCTTGCATGCACTGTGCACGCCCTACCATTCCATTCATAATCTCTTCTCTATAAAGTCTCCAAGCAAAGGGTCGCTTGTGCCATTAAAACCCAGCATCATATATATATTATATATATATTATTAAATGATCTCACCACTTTTGAAATTCGTCCATGACATGAGAAGAATGAGCGGTATCCACGGGCAACCTCATTGAGCCCTTGTAAGTTTAAAAAATAATGGATGCAAGGAGGCAAGTTGAGAATTACATGGATTTGAAATATGAGAACAAGTTGCAAGTTGAGTGTTCTTGTTGGGTTTAAAGACGATTACATGCTCAAGAATGGTTGGTTGCTAATATATGATGCCACTTCCAAATGGAGTACGCAGATCAACTACATTCTTTCAACATAGCGACGCCCAATCCATGGTAATTGATGTCCTAACGCCTCCTTGCATCCATATTTTTTGAATTTGCAAGGGCTCAATGAGGTTGCCCGTGGCTACTGTCTCATCCTTCTCATATCAAGGCCGACGATCCCCAAAGTGGCCGAGAGATCATCAGAGGACCGAATAGGCGACTAGAGGGGGTGAATAGGAGCACCGAATCTTTTTTCCAAAGATAAAGGATTCAACTCAAGAATCGCAAATCACTCCAATAGCTATGAGAGCTATGAAGATGAAAGCTTAAGCACAAAGGAAGACTTACAATGAATCCACTCCTAAACCCTCAAAGCACAACAAATGAATCTCTCAAGAAAACTCAAAATCTGGGACAAAGGTACTACCATTGTAGGTGCGGTATTACCTCAGTCAAGGGTACTATCATGAGTAAATTTATGTACTACAAGATCGTGGTACTACCTCGTGCAAAAGTGCAGTACTACCTTTTATCCCGACGATGAACGTAAACACTCAAAACAAAATCGAAAAATCGATTTAACTTTTAAACCGTAAGGCCAAACTCCACCAAATTTGGAACACACCTTCCTATGGGTATTAGGAACCTGTTCCAAGTGGCGATCGTCCAGATCTACGTCAAAGTTTTGATCTTTTTCAGTTTTACCTAAGAAGGGCAAAGAACCGAGCAAAACGAAAAACTTGATCCAACTCTTGCTCGTGGGAGATTGATGATCTAGGTGACCTTAGATACGCTCCCACATGTCACAAAGAAGGAGTAAGAGTGCACAAGAACAACCAAAACCAATGGATCAAGGAAGCACCCAAAATCATCAAAAGAGAAGGAAGAACACAAGAGGGAGCTCATCTTTGGAAGAACATCCATAGATTGATTCATGATGTTGTCGGTTACACCCACTCCCTCAAGGAGGACAAGAGCTCCATCCAAGAGCATACACATCAATCCATCTCTCTAGAGCCTATGCCTCTCTTTTCTTCCCTAAACCCTAAAAACCAAACTAGGGTTTGCAAATGAGTGCTTGGGCCTTTGTGAACAAAGACCTCTCTATTTATATGAGGCCTAGAGCTTCTAGAAGACTTAACCCTAATGGGCTCCTGTTAGGCCCAATAACAAACGGACACACACGCACGCATTTTAAAGCGCCGTTTTCACTTTTCTTGACCTAAACCACTTCTTGACGCACCGCCTTGCGCCGCTGGTTGGCATTAGGTCACCAAGGTGGTATTTGGTGAAATTACCAAAATACCCTTCTCGATCCTCTCCATGGACCGAGTCCAACTCGTCAAGCAATCGCCGCTCCGCCACGTAGGTTGATCAACGGCTCTCATCATGTCAAGAAGCCTCCCGTCCAATCCCATCGAACCTCCAAGGCACTTGCACCCCTCGCCGCTGATCCAACCAACAGATCGAATCGCCTGCTCGATCCACCTCGCCCATTCTGTGCCATGCTTGAGTCACTCGACCACCCGCATCCATGATCGCTTCGACCTCACTTCCTAGCTTAGTCCCGATCCTCCTCGCCGCTGACTCAGCAAGCCACCGCCACAAAGAATAGACCAAGAAATCGTCTCCGAACAAGTTCTTCACAACTTGACCCACGTTAGCTCAAAACATGCAATATGCAACATATATGCATTAACAAACATGGAAATGACATAACCCAAAAACAATTCTCCAAGTTAAACGAAACTCAGAAACCAAATCCAGATTACCGCCATGTTATGGCTTCAGATTATCAAGATCATGTAGTATCAAGACTCTATAATCAAGGTCGCATCTTCCTCAATGAAATCCAAAACTACCTAAAAACACTTGTTCTGAAAAACCATACCGCTTTGTTTGCGGTCGTTCACACATGCAGACTACTCAAGAACTATAGCACTAAGATTACCGCCATCGAGAAATCCAAAACACAAATTACACTCGCTTCGAAAAACCATACCGCTTTGCTTGCGGTAATATCATCAGAGGTACTACCGCTTAAACACAAGCTTAGATTATCAAGATCGCAAAGAGTACTGCAAGATTACACGCCGCAGACTACCGATTATCCCGACACTTCATCGAAAACAGGATTTCAACAAAAACCGAAAACGATCGCTTCGACAAACCAAAGAAGCTATTGTCAATTGTACCATCACATTAAGATCGTGAGCATATCTCCATGATATCCACAATCTCCCCTTGATGAACACATTGGCAATTTCCCACAAAAGAATGTTTTGAGATTTGAAAGAGTAAGAACTCGACGCTGATCAAAGGCATAACTTGGTCCAAATGCAAGAAAAAGCAAAGGAAAAGACCAAGCTGGCTCCGGAATAGTATCAGCAAGTGAGATACGGCAAAAGAAGGCAAGAAAGCTTCATTTT
Source organism: Phyllostachys edulis (assembly GCA_036346405.1). Classification (NCBI taxonomy): domain Eukaryota; kingdom Viridiplantae; phylum Streptophyta; class Magnoliopsida; order Poales; family Poaceae; genus Phyllostachys; species Phyllostachys edulis. The sequence goes on along the minus strand of CM070556.1, from coordinate 68,037,258 downwards.
CCAGAAATGGGTCAAAATCTCACTTAAGGTCCATCTGAAAGAACAATTGTTCGATATGACCTTTGATCATTGTGAGGATCAAGAATTGCAAATCAACTTCAGAAAAGGCAAAATAAGACCAAAAGAATGCAACAGAGATGAACCCACTCACTATGATCAATAAAAACCCTATGACTCCAAAAAGCTCTAAAACAACATTTTACTAATCTTTCTCCCCTTTGACAATGAATTCATCAAGGTGCATGGAAGAAGATAGAGCATGAAAGTAATGGAATGGTTGTAATTTTTGTAATTTTTCATTTTTTAATCATTTTTTTGTTTGTTTTGTTTGTAATTTGAGCAAAAGGAGCCATGAAGATTATCCATGAAGATCTGCATAAGTATTACACCAAGCCATATTATGTGAAGAAGCTATACGCAAGTATGGCAAAACATGTACCGCAGCTAAGGCCAAAATAGCAATAATCCGAGATTAAATGAATTGAAGGCATGACCAGCTTGCTCAAGATCACGCTTTAACTAAAGGTATCCAAAATGAGTCGTGCCATGTCTATAAGCAAAACGGAGCCGGTTAGAAAATGAGTCGGCTTTGAGCACTTTGAGATCAATTTTGAATCAATTTGTTCAAGCATTTAGAGTACTTTGTCAAAATGATTGATTTTATCTTAGTAAAGCAAGTCCCGACTAGGAGCCATCCACAACCCGCCTTTCTAAGCTTCAACCAATTGCCAATTTATTTTCTTATCATTGTGCTAGATCTCAAGCCTCACTACGACCATCCCAAGCAACACAAGCTTAAGAGAATAGTCTGGTCATCCAAAACTCCCCGAGTTCATGCCTAGTGCAATGGCAAGGCCTCATAAGAAATAATTGGTGAGACGCTTTTTTCACAAAAAGCTCATTTTTCATTTGCTTGACTTGAGAATTAGCATAGCTCAATTTAACACTTAGAAAAAGTTCAGACTCAATTAAGTTTATATGACATGGCATGAATCATGAGAGGATCACTAAAGCAAAACTAGTCACAAGATCCAACAAGTCATATTATAATTCAGCTTTAACACGATAATAGAGCTAGCATGGCAAAAGCTAAGCTATACATAAAAAGCCATAAAAGACATCTAGCAAGCTAGCACAAGACATGGCAGGGTATAAAGTATGAAAGCATGTCATACAAGGATAATAATCAAAGCTCCATAAGGTTATATTACAATGCAAGTTGCTGAAGTTTAAAATGCATTATGGTACAATGAATGCAAAAAGAGCAAACTCCCCCTCAAAACAGGCCAAGAGGACTAACAACCCCCAATTCTCCCCGCAGAAAAGCAAAACGAGAAGAATCAAGAGCTTTAGTGAAAATGTCAGCAACCTGATGCTCAGACTCAACAAAATGAAGCACAACATCACCCTTCTCAACATGGTCTCTAAGAAAATGGTAACGAATGTCAATATGCTTAGTCCTAGAATGTTGCATCGGTTTTTGCAATATTAATGGCGCTAGTGTTGTCACAGAAAAGAGGAACACTACCCAAAAACAACCCATAGTCCCAAGAGTAGATAAGATCCAGAGAACCCGAGAGCACCATCGTCATATAATACATACTCGGCCTAAGAAGGATCGTGCAACAGAGGACTGCTTTCTAGATGACCACGAGATGAGAGATGTGCCTAAGAAATGACAAGTGTCGGTACTCTTCCTATCTACTCTACACCCGCAAAATCAGCATCGAAAAAAAGCCCGAATAGAGAGAGCGCGAAGAAGAAGAATACCAAAGTCCAAAGTCAAGAGTGTCCCGGAGGTACTGAATATGCACGACCGCTGACGATGAGAAGCTCGAGGAAGCTCGAATCGAGCGCATGCACACAACAAATAATCAGTCGTCCTACCGACGCCATTGTGAGGTAGAGGAGGAGCCAATCATGCTACGGTACTCTTTCCGTCCACGGGCTCTCCATCCTCATCTGGGTCCAAGACGGTGGTCGTGGCGATGGGAGTAGACATTGGTCTATCGCTTCCCATGTCGGGCTTACGAAGAAGGTCCTTTGTATACTTACTTTGATGAACGAAGGTGCCTTCTTTCAGCTTGCTTGACTTGAAGACCAAAGAAGAAGGTCAATTCGCCCATCATGCTCATCTCAAACTCCCCGCTCATAGAATCGAGAATCTAGACACCAAAGCATGAG